>JARHVA010003306.1:670000-1137500 GCA_037957365.1 Torreya grandis
TTTGAAAATACTTATTTTAGGAGTTTAGTGAATAAATTTATTATTCAATATACCTTGTAGATAGATCAAGTCTACAACTGCAAGGAAGAGTTACAATACGACTCAAGTGTCTAGGGTTTATAGATTTAAAACTCCAAAATGTTCTCTACATTCCTCAATTGAAACTAAACTTGTTTTCCCTAGTGTTCATAAGGAAACAAGGCCATTCCAATTTTATGGATAATGGTGATGTCATAATCAGGGGAAAAAGTGATAGTGTAGTCATCTTGCTGGATATGAGGAAGGGAAACTACTCAAACTCATGGGTAAGCCATTAAATTCAAGGAATTATGCTCATATAATGGAAGATAGAATGTCTCAAAACATGTTGTGGTATGTTATATTTTGGAACACTTAATATAACATCATTCATTTATTTTAAAATAATGGTGTTTTTGGAATACCTACATTGCTCACAAAATTAGATGAAAAGTGTGAATCCTACATCTTGGATAAACACGTAAGAGAACAATTCCTAAGGTCATAATATAAAACTAACACAAAATTGTAACTAGTTTAATTGGACTAGTGTTCTCTTCCAATCCTCTCTGAGGGTAGTCATAATCACTTCATGTTGTTAATTTATCACTATAGTAGGATGAATTAGATATAATTTATGAAGATAAAATCAAAAGCCTTCAAGACTTTCCAAATTTTCATACCATGATTGAAAATGAAGCTCAAACCCACATTGAGACACTCAAGATAGATAGTGGTAGTGAATACATTTAAAATATGCTTGAATCCTATCTTGAAAAAAATAGGATCAAACACCATCTCATAGTTCCTCACACTCTATAACAAAATGGAGTTGTAGAAAGAATGAATATAACTGTCATGGATATGGTTCATGCTATGTTGTATTTCAAAGGGGTAAAATGTATATAGGCTATAGGTGAGAAAGATAAGAAGTTTCTTGTCACAAGAGAAGTTGTCTTTTGTAAGACTACGAAGGATAAAGAACATATTGATCAGTAACTAAGTTGACTTGAAAATAATTCCAAGTTTTATGTCTACAAATATAGTGGTTTGGATGTTCAAAAAAATGAGTGGGTGACACATAGTTGAGAATATAATAAAATTTTATCATCTCCTATACATGATATTTAAAATCCTCATGAAGGAGAGAGTTAAACTTCATCAAACAATGAATAGGGGACAGTATAACAAAGGGAAGAAAGTGATGCAACTTTAGAGGATGAACTTGAAGTACCTAAACATAAAAAATAGATGCCTAAGTGGGCCAGCCAAAAATTGAAAGATGTGAAACTTGATCAAGTTGGGAAAATAGATATTATAAGTGCATATATAACCACATCATAATTTGACAAGTCCCTTAACTAAATTAAAAATAGAATTGAAAAACTCACCTTGAATGATTTTATAGAAGAACTCAATGTTGCATTTGATGCAGAACCAACAACTTTAAAATAGGCCAAGAAGCTTAAATCTTGGATAAAAATAATGAAAGGTGATTATAATGCATTGGTAAAAAATAGGAATAGGAAATTGGTTGAGCCTCCATATGGCTGAAAACTAATTGGATGTAATTGGGTCTACCATAAAAAATACAAGGCTGATGGCTCACTTGAAAATCATAAAGCAAGGTTTATCACAAAGGAGTATGCTAACAAATAAGGAACTGACTACAATGAAACCTTTACACCTACAATAAAATGGACTACCATTGGAACCATGTTGGCTATGGAAGCTCACAATGGATGAAAATTTCACCAAATGGGTGTCAAAACAATTGTGATTTCAAGGAAACTACGTACATGACATAACATGAAGTTTTTGTACTAAATAGATAAGAGCACAAGGTGTGAAAACTATAAAAATGGATATATTTTTTGAAACAATCCCCTTGATCATAGTATGACATAATAGCAAAGCACCTCATGAACATGAAATTTAAATGTTTTGAGTTTGAAGATGCAACTATTTTTGTCAAAATATATGACAAAATAAATGTATTTATGATTGTGTATGTTGATGATTTTCTCATCACAAGGAATAAAGAATGTTACATTGTAAAGTTCAAATTAGAGATGATGAAAAACTTTGAAATGAATAATTTGGGTTGTCTTAATTACTATTTAGGTATTGAATTAATTCAAAAACTAAAGTATTTATTAATCAATCTATAAAAGTACATTAGTGACATTTTGACAAAGTTCATAATGGAAGATTTTAAGCCTCTCAACATTCCCATGGAACAAAATCTCAAATTGGCATCTAAAGATTCAACATATTTGGTTGATATCACTAAATACATAAAACTAATTAGAAGTCTGATTTTTATGACCACAACTCAACTGGATATATCTTTATAGTTGGTTTCATCTCAAGATTCATGTAAAAACCCAAAGATAATCATTGGGTAAAAATAAAAGGGTCCTCAAATATCTCAAAGAAACTTCAAATTTTGGGCTCAAATACTCCATGGTAGGAGACTTTAAACTAGTTGGGTATTTAGATTCTAACTATGCTAGTGATCATGAAGATGGAAAGTACACCATGGGTTTTTTGATGAATTTAGGAATAGTAGTTGTTAGTTAGAAATCTAAAAATCAATCAACACTGATAATTTATTTAGTAGAAGAAGAATAATGGCCACTTTGGAGGTAACTAGAGATATCTTGTGGCTTAGAAGGGTTATTTTAGATTTGTAAGAGTAATAAGTTTTGTCAACACCTCTCATGGTTGACAACACTTTTGAAATACACATGTCAAATAATTTAGTCTTTCACAATCAAACTAAGCATATCAATAAAAAATTTCATCTAATTTGGCACTATGTGAAAGATGGCAATTCCAAGTTATAAAATTGCCCTACAAAAAAGTAACCAAATAACATAATGAAAAAATTACTTGGATGAGAAAATTTTGAAAATTTAAGAGGAATTCTTGGTCTAACAAAAAACCTTATAAATTAAAGGGAAATATTAAATAATATTTTATATAGTTTTTATTAATCCCAGGTGTCTAGTTTTTGTCTTATTCAATAAGTTCTCCATTCCTATAGGAATAGGAAAGGTCAGTTTTGGGAATGTGAAGTGAACAACCTTCTTGGATTTTTTATTGTAATGTTTGATATATTCATTTATTGAATCGTGAAATACAATTTCATTGTCATTCCATCAATATTGTTTCCAACCTGTCAGACACTTCATTCAAGATTTGCTAGAGAATGGAGAAATAGATTTAGACAATGTTTCTTCAATGTCTAATCAAAATTTAGGTATTTACCAGAACCTATTTCCATAGCATAACTCTAACAACCAGAATCAAAATCAATGCCAAACCAACAATTAGAACTAGAAATGGATTCCTAATAATCATGATCAGGGGATGAATCAACATCAACAACAAACTAATAGAAATTAAGGATGGGGCATCCATTCTAACCAAGTAAGCTATAATA
Source organism: Torreya grandis (assembly GCA_037957365.1). Taxonomy (NCBI): domain Eukaryota; kingdom Viridiplantae; phylum Streptophyta; class Pinopsida; order Cupressales; family Taxaceae; genus Torreya; species Torreya grandis. Next base: position 673,467 of record JARHVA010003306.1, read on the forward strand.
ATGTCCCATAAAACTACAAAAATATTATGGAGTGTATTACTAGTAGTCATATAGCCATTATCAAAATTAATCCTAAACCAACAACCAACAATACCCAACATTCACCACCTTTCATTTTATGACCTCCACTAGCATATGCTAGTAATCCTCCTTTATATCAAAATAACATTAATTCTCATCAATGTGTTGTGAAATTTTGAATTTTGTGATAACACCCCCAATTGCACTCTCATAGACAATTGAAGGTATTTTAATAACATGGATGGGATTTTTTTTGTAAAATAGATACCGAATCCATAACCCAATGGAAAAGGCTTGAGTTGCATACTGAGATCTTACCTAATTATTTCTAATGATAATGGATCATAAAATAAAATTTGAGTAATGAAATAATGGAGAATGCATTATGAGCATGTTTCAAAGGAATTAAAATTGGTAAAATTCTCATCCATAGAGATGACACATCACACAATGATAATATTGAACAAATTATTTCATCAACAGATTTACATTAATATAGTGGCGTTGAATAGGAAAATTCTTGAGACAATTTTGAAAGGCATGTACTTGGGAATACATCTTTTTAAAATCTTGGGCCTCATGCAAACTTAGTCTCTAAAATTTTAAAAAAATGTTCTTTCTCCCTATTTGGATGTAGTCTTGCATTTAACAATAACACATAGACTTTTCTTACTTGGTCCACTTTCTCACATTGTTCAACACATGCACATGGCTTCAGGTTATAGACCTTTTTAAAAACCATTAAGTCTATATGAGACTTACATCCCTTGTGTTGTAAAATATAGGCAACCCATGACATTTAGAGACAAGAGTACACTTGATGAATTAGATAGTTTTGGTAATGTTACTTATCTCATCTATTCATCTTCTAATGAGTCCTAAAAGAGCAATGAAGTTAAATATGGTTTCATATAAGGTGAGGATGGATATTGGTAATCAAATGGTATTCTAAGTAAAGATCGTAGTGGAATGAGTGAGGAAATAAAAAAAATAGTTTGAATAAAAGAGAAGATACTAATATTTCTTATGACTTTTATAAAACATTAAAACATGTTTCAATAAATTCAAAATCATGCATTGTGTATTTTGTTCTTCCAAATCCTTCATAACTATTTGAATACTCTAAAAAAAATTTAGGAAAGAAGATAGGCTCCAAATTTTATTAAAATGATTTTATGTGGCATTTTTAGTGTTTTAAAACATGTATTTTGTTCCTCCCAACCTCGTAGAGTGTTTTATAAGCCTGTAAATCCTACCAACTTTTCAAAATACCTCACTAACCATCCATGTGGCCCATTGATATGAAATGTGGTATTAAAATATTGTTTCAAAGTTGGTCTCAATGGAAACCTATGATTTTGACCTTTCTAGAGTAGTTTTAATAAGATAAGGCATATTTTTCTACATGATGCAAACTTTTAAATGTTATTTTGTATTGTGCAAAATTCACATTGCATTCTTACATGTAAAATGACTTCTATAAACTTGTTATTCTCATGTAAATCCTTATTCTCAATCTCTCCATGCATGCAAAACACCTCTTCAAAGCCCAAATTTGAAGTTAACTTTGTAGAATGGATATAGAATATGGTTCTTAAGGAGACAACATTATCACCTTTAAGTAGATTATTTGGCCCTGATATTCATAGCATATTCACACAAGGTAGTTTGAGAACAAATAATAAATAGGTAAACATGGGAAACATACGACATGTTTGTTAGATCAAAGCATTAGATCATATGTAAAAATTAATAAACATAAATATGAAGGGGGTAAAGCATTACATTGTGGAATCTATTTCATGGGAACCTCCTGAATGGGAAAAGGATATGTTCTCACTCCTACTTGTAAAATATGTTTCTATTTCTAAGGAAGCCATCTTAGTAGTTTTGGCATGATATTCTAGGGAAGAAGAGCCATATAATAAGCATGTAGAGATGGAAGAAATAAATAAAAAAAATAGTTATATTTCTACAAGTCTTATTAATGGAATAGACTTTGATTAAATAATGAGTTTTTAGACTTCCATCTTGTCGATACAAGGATGAACTCAGGGATGTATAGAAAATCAATGGAGTTTTTTTTCTAGATATAAAAAATATGTGGGAAAATGTATGTGTAATGGATCAAAAGACAATTTTACTTATAAATACACTTTTAGAATGTTCTGATGCTACTTACTAAAAATATAGAGCTTCTTTTTCTAGGAAAAATCTAGAGATAATGATCCTTTTGATACCTCTAAAAATATAAAAGTGGGATTATTCAATGGAGAGTGTCTATATGAATCTCCTCACAATATTAAGCAACATCATATGGCTAAGGGTAATAACTGACTGGGATGTATTCCTAGTACTAAAGAGTTTAATACTCTTATTAATTTGAGTAATCCAAAATATAATGAGCAAAATAGGAGTTTAAATGGAAGAGTGGAGGTTGAGAATACATCTCCCAATAAATATATTGTATTCAATAAAATGGATAATATAAATCAATATGTATTAAATAAGTATCATGATATTATTATTATATATTTGTCAATAATGTATTGGTGATGTCATGGAGGTGTCTAGGTGAGTGGATGAAGTGCCTTGATAGTTTAAGTGATAATGACAAAGTGTGCAATGTACTTGTCCTAGTATGCTTGAAGTAAGCTTGGTTGATATTCAGAATTTGAATATTTAAATATGATTAGGGATGAGTTTGAATAATTGATAATGTGAAAGGGGGATCTTATAAGAGGTTTTATATGCTTTGAGTACTTATGTGCATGAGTGGATTTCATCTGGTTGATCATTATTTTCATCTAGACATTTTGGGTCGGGTGGTAGAAAATCTGAGTAGGTAGTTTGTTGATGTCACTATTTCCATGTGTGGATGATTCAACGGTAGTTTATCATATGGTTTTGATCACATTTATTCCTAGTGACTATGTGCTAAATCTTAGGTCATGTGACTAAGCACAATAAAAGATATGTGTGTGTAAAGTTTGGATCCCAGGCATTTTGATAGTGTTTTTTATGTTCAGATAGATCTAATTAAGAAGTTTGATGTCATAATATATCACATGTGTGAGGTTTATATGAGATTATAAATATATGGATAGATTTTCCTATGTGATGAGATCATATGGTTCATGTTTTACATCATGCAACTAAGTGCAACCAAAGTTACTAAGGTGCAAAGTTGGTACCTCAGATAAAAGTGCCCTAAGTTCTAACACTTAGTCAATTTGTAAAGGTAGATCTAATAGTCTGCATTTCATCACATTTAAGATCAATGACATGAAATGAATCTTATCTTAAATATGTTATTTTTATAAGTAAAAGAAAGATTTGAGTAAGAATTTTGGTGATGGCATATCTCACATGTGTGGATGTTTCAAGAAGAAATGGTCATATGGGTTTGTTTAGTATTTTTCCTAGTTTTTATGGTTTAAATTTGAGATAATATGAGTAAGTGAGGTAAAATATATGAATTTGAAAATTTGGCCTTCCTGGTAGATAGCAATGATCCCCATAATTAGTCTAGTTTACACAATGTTAAATATCAGGACCAGATGGAGATCTAATGGCTCATGAGTGATCATACAAGTGAAGATCTATGGTGCATGTTGAGTCAAATGAATAAAATTTTTCTTGGTTAATGAATTTAAATATTGAGATCCTTATAAAATCATAAATATAGCATGTTTTTTCTAAGTGTTAGGAAGCAACGAGATGAGGACAAGTGTTTGAAGTTTATTATTGACTAGAGGTAAAGATTAGGATTTGTCTAAGATATAAAAATGAGTGGATGTTCATACATATATAGATCAATAGTTCATATTGAGAAAGAATATTTTAATATGTATAATGTTTATCACAGATAAAGACCAAGCTATGTACAAGAGACCGATGGTGTGTATATGGTCAAGATTAAAAGATTGCATGAGATGAGGTCAACTATTCAAAGTTTAATGTTTGGGCAGTGGTGCACTATAAGTTAAAGTTCAAATAAAATATATGGTGAATTTTTAATAGAATATGTGAGGGCACAATATGTGTTTTAAGTGTTTGAATTTTAACTATGAAGGAAAACTAGTGCTTAGTTTTTATGCTATATATTTTGATATATGTGGAATTTTCTCATGGTGTAAAAAGTGAATTTATAGAGGAATCCAAGGTGAATATATAAATATAGATTTGAATATTTTAAAGTGTGTATAGTCAAAGATATTAAAGTTAAAAATTTACTATGTGTTATGCATGTTTTGAAAGTAACCCAATAAGGGTATTTGAGCTATGTTTTTTGGTTTATTGATGTTTAAAGGTGAAATAACTATTAGAGTATGTTTTAGACTCCATGAGGACCATTTGTGTGCCTTATGAAGGTTTGAACAATCATATGCAGTATGAATAAAGGGTTATAAGTTGACTATGTTTTCATTTATACTATGTGTATAGAGAAGTGTTTGAACTAAATGGGGGTTAGAAGAAGAGTGATATGATGGATGATGGCACTTAAAGGGGACTTATATATCATGTGACATGGGTTCATATGTTGAAAAGTGTTCCTATATTCCTGATTTGTTTGAATACGTGTCAAAGAGGTGAATAGGTCATCATAAGACCTAAAAGGTGACTTAGGCTTATTTAAACTAAATTTGTGCTTAAGTGTAACCCATGTAAGATGCCTTAAGGGTGAAGGCATGTGTTATGTCTGATAATGTAAATTATGGAATTTACATTAAGAGGATAGTGTTGTGGAGCAAAGGAAAGGGTGGGTACCCATTGGATGAGTTTAAGATCAAAATTAATTGAGGACTGTATGTATGACCTATAGGTCATAATTTTTTTGGAAAAATAGTTCTCTTATAGGTTGAGGATGAGTGAAGAGGTATAGGGTGATCCAAAAGGATATTTTGGATGCTTTGAGTGTGTAGAGTTGAAGAGAGATGATATACTTTGTATCTATAGCATATTAGTAGGCAATCAATGTTCAAGACATGGTGTGTTCATAGGTGTTATGTATTCTCAATATATAGGGGGTTATATCCTCCATGTAAGGTGAATCTTGATAAAATTCTAGTTGTTGTGGTTGCTCAGCTAGACAGGTGTTATAAGACCTTGTGGGAATGTAGTCTTGCTAATTAAGGGTTGGTAGTTCCTTGATTAGTTATAGATAGTATAAATTGGTTATTGTTATTATAGGACTAGTCTAATTTCAAGTTCTAATGGGTTTTCTCCCCCAAGAGGGTTTCCCACATATGTCATGTGTTATGTGCTTGATCTTGCATTATTTCTCTTATTCATTGATATGAATGATGTGTTTGCTTCATGAATGCATGTGATAATTGATTAAAAGTTTGAAAGGATTAAAATTAAAGTTGGATTATCTAGGCTCATTGATTCACCCCCCTCTTAATGATTGTACCTATAATAATTGGTATCAAAGTAGGCCCTTTAGTAAAGGCTTGATATCTTGAAGTTGATTTAAGGTACAATATGGGTAGTCATCAAGGAGTTTTATCTACTAAGCAAGCTTCAATGTTCAATGGATCCAATTATGCTTTTTGGAGTGCAAGGATGAGGACCTACATCATGTCCGTAGGGTTTGACATTTGGAAATTTGTTGTGGATGGTTATTCTACACATACTATTCCTCCATCTAGTGTTATAGATAAAGAGTTATTTTAGAACAATTCTAAGGAAATGAATGCTATCACTTGTGATCTTTAAGATACTGAATACACCAAGGTAATCCATTATACATCTACCAAGGAAATGTGGGATAAATTCAAGACTATTTATGAATGAGATTAAAAATTTAAGTTGGAAAAGCTATAGACTCACCAAAGACAATTTGAGAGTCTCAAGAAGAAGGAAGAATATTTTGTGGCATCTTTTCTAAAAAGAGTTAATGAGATTATGAACATCATCAGAGGTATTGGAGATAACCTTAAAGAATCTATTGTAGTTTAAAAGGTATTATGATCCTTCTCTCTCAAGTTTGATTTTAAAGTATATATTATAGAATAAAGTCATGATCTTACTCAATTGAAGATGGATTAATTTCATGGAATCCTTACTATGTATGAGATGAGAGTAAATGATGATATAACACCAAATAAGGAAGTAGCAATCAAGACAGATATGAAGCCTAAGAAGAAGTTCCAAGGTAAGAAACCCAAAGAGGATGGCATTTTTTATATTGATAAGGTTGAACGGATTGCTATGTTTAAAAGGAAATTGAAAATAGGTTTAGGCAGGTATAAAGGTAAACTACCCTTCAAATTCTTTAATTGTGAAGAGATAGGACATTTTGATAGAAAGTTCCCTCATAAGTATGATGATGAAGAACATGATGAATACCAAAATGAAGACAAGAAGACATATAGGTATGATAAGAGGAAGAAAGGTTTGAGAAATTATGAAAATAATATATTATTCAAGAAAAAGAAGATTCTTTGCACTAATAAATACTATAGATCATCAGATGAGAGTGAAGATAGTGACTCAAAGTGTGATCATGAAGATGATGGTCCTATTGAAGATGAATCCATTTTCATGACTAAGGAAGGAAGTTGATCACATCAAAAAGAGTCTACTTGGAGTGATTTAGATGATGATGAAGATGAGGTGGACTATGAGATTGCATTGATAAATGCTCTTGGAGAACTGAAGATTGAGAATAATATTAATAAGAAGATAAAGTCTCAACTCAAAGACTATGAGGAACAATTTAGTGTATATGAGGCAAAAATTAATGAAGAAACCAAGGAGCATGAAGATATAGTCAAGCATCTCAATTGTCAATTATAAATCTTATCTACAAGCCTAAAAGCTAATGAAGATGAATGTTTAAGGTATGTAATTGAAAATGAGTCATTAAAATATGAGTTAGAGAAGACATATAGTAAGGTGAAGTCATTTTTTAGATATTAAAAGAGCTTAAGTGATTTAGATAATATTATGAATGATCAAAAGCATGCAAGTGATAGAACTAGTCTTGGATACAAAGAAGAACCAAAAAATGTAACTCAAGCCAAGATGATGACTAATGTGAAAAAGAACAATATGACTAAATACAAATAATCAAACAAGGATTGAAGGTGCTAGTAGACTAAAGACAAATTAGATCAAACAACTAAATGCCATGAGGTATACAAGTTTCAATGGTTACTATTACACATGTAATTAGTTTGGGTATAGAGCTAGAGAATGCAATAGACCTATTATAAATGAATTTGTATAGAACTATGATGGGCTTCATCAGTTAAAAGGTGTGAACAAAGTTAATTTTTTCAACTATATTGATGAGAAACACTCTGCTAAGCAGTGTCTAAATAAGGTAAGGCAAAGTGAGTCATATTCAAAATAAAGAGTTTGTTTCAGTTGTTATGACATAGGACACATTTCTTGACTTTTTTAATATTAAGTAGGGTAAGTTGAGTTCACTTTAAAAATAATGGTTTGCTAAAACTATGAAAATATTTGTCACATTGCTAGATTCTGCAAGCAAAGTTCATCAAGTCAAAATGAGTTTAATCAGGCTCTTAGAGTGCAAAGAAGAAGGCAAGTTAACTCATGGAAACCAAAGGTGGTAAGTATAAGTCATAATGAGTTTGATGGTATAATTAATCTATTTGCTATTGTGGAGAATGATTTAGAATTTGAAGAATACCAAGAAATCTCATTGTCTACTCATATTTTGAATGAAGAGACCAAGTTTAAGAAGAAGACCAAGTACTGGTTAAGGCTAATTCTGAGATGTGTATGGATCTAAGTGAACATCCTACCATTTCTAAGCATGTATCATGGAAATAACATCAATTATGAGTGCCTAGTGATGAGGTTCCTAACTACAAGGTAGATTATTTAGATGAAAAGGTATGTCATGGATATATGTTGTCTCTATGTATTGTCAATTCAATCCTAAAAGAAAAGGAAAATATTATAGTGGATGAGCACGTTGATTATCTTAAGCCTAAGACGAAGAATGACTATAAGTATCAAATGACCAAGGAGGAGAAGTAATATGAGTTGTGGAAAACTCCTATTTTCACACTATTTTAAGACATTGTGAAGTAGGGTGTCTCTACCTATGCTTCTTAGGAGACATCTCTCTTGTGGAGAAACATGTTTATGTGCTCAAGATCATAATGACAAATTAATATAGACGTATGTTTATTTTTTATTGGTATTTTAGACCAATGCTATTTTGTTATAGAATTGATGATCCTATGTTGCCAAGAATTATGTTGATCATTAGAAGGTCATTGGTTAAGAGGAGCAACAAGTTCATGAGCTTGTTCTAGAGGTTTGTAAAGAGCTATTATGTAGGGTTAAAATAGGTGTTTCCAGATGGCATAATGAGATTGATAAAATGTAAAGAAGATTTTGATGATCAAAAAGGTCTGTTGACCTTATTATTTCTTGATCCAAGTGGTTTTATGATTTGCAGATATGTTGAAGTCAAATTAAAGATTTTTGAGTGCTCTCAGTTTTCTTAGTTTTGGCTTAAGGGCAAGCAGGCCTAAAATGGGTTATAATGTGTATGGGTCCACAAATATTTGGAAGATCAAATTTTGGCTGATAAGTGTGCAATGGTTATCTTTAGGTGTACAAAAAGTTTTAGAGGTGGACATTGACCAAAAGGAGGTTTGTTGACTCTATTTATTTTGAGATTATAGGGTTTTGGTCTATGTTAGAAAAGTGGTTTGAATTATGGGTTGAGGTTTGAATCATTTTAATATATTGAATGGGTGAAATGGGTTGTTAAATCAAGATTTACATAGATCTGAAGGTTTATGGATTTTAAGTTATTCAAGTTTCTGTCATATTGGAAGCTTTATTGGCTAGTAGTTTGTGAAGGAAGTATGTTGCAGAGGATGAGATAGGTGATTAAAGTTGATGTGATTTAGGGGGAATATGAGAGTGATCCATATATGAAGTTTTAGACCTTGAAGTTGTGTTTATAGAAATTTGTGGGCTCTACAAGTTCTAGGTAGGGATATAAAGAGATTAGACATGCCTAATGTGAAAAAGAGTGCTTTTTGATTAGTTTATCCAAAATAGAAAGGTATGTATATTTCAAGGAGAGTTATCAAGTTATTTTATATCATGATTCTTATTTGGTGAGTGGTATTAATTTTTATTGGTGATCTTTGTGATAACTTGAGATAGAAGGCTAGTAAGCATGTATGGTGGTTCTTCATGGTGTGAGGATATTTGAAGATGATAAAAAGGTATAATTTCTCAAAAATATTAGGGGGAGTCCCTATAAAATGTTTATTGGTGAGTTACACTAGATTTTATTACTTTTGTGGGTTCTTTATTTATTAGATGTAGTGTTTGGTTGAAGAAGAATGTTGCTATATAGTAAGAAGGATGTTGTCAAGGTAAGAAGAGGTAGGTTCAAGGTAAGGGGGATTTTTTAATATCTTTATAATATGGTACTATACTATTGGTATTATTTTTATGTTCTCAATATTAGTTGGTGCCCACTTTGTCATTATGTCAAAGGGGGAGAAAGTTCCTATTATGGGAAAGCCTGAAGAGAGAGAAAGAAGGTAAGCTATATATTACTATATGATGGTTATTGACATCAATTAAAAATGGGGATATTAATGGATAATTTTAAATTATGTCATGGTGATCTCATGGAGGTGTCTAGGTGAGTGGCTGAAATGCCTTGATAGTCTAAGTGATAGTGATAAAGCGTGCAATGTGCTTGTCCTAGTATGCTTGATGTAAGCTTGGTTGATCTTTAGAGTTTGAATATTTAGAGATGATTAGGGATGATATTTAAGTATTTATAATGTTCAATGGGTATTATAATAGGTTTTATATTCTTTGAGAGCTTGTGTGCATGAGTGGATTTAATCTGGTTGATCATTGTTTTCATCTAGACATTTTGGGTCTAGTGGCAAAAAATTTGAGTAGGCAGTTTGATGATGTCACCATTACTACATGTGGATGAGTTAGGGGGAGTTGATAATATGGCTGTGATCAAATTTTTTCCTTGTTTATATGTGATAAATATCAGGTCATGCGACTAAGCATGATAAAATATATGTGTGTGTAAAGTTAGGCTCCCAATTATTTTGATAGTGTTTTCTATGTTCAAATGGATCTAATTAAGCATTTTGATGTCACCATATCTCACACATGTGAGGATTACAATATATTATAAATATATTGATGGATTATCATATTTGAGGAGATCACATGGTTCAAGTTTTAGATAATGTGACTAAGCGCAACCAAAGTAACTTAGGTGCAAAGTTGGTCTCTTTGTTAAAAGTGCCCTAAGTTCCAACACTTAGTCAATTTGTAGAGGCAGATCTAATGGTCTATGTTTCATTGCATAAAATATCAATGACAAAAAATTAATCTGAGCTTAAATATGTTATTTTTCTAAGTATAAGAAAGAGTTGAGTAAGTAGTTTGGTGATGGCATATCTCACACATGTGGATGTTTCAAGAAGAATTGGTCATATGGGTTTGTTCAGTATTTTGCCTAGTTATATGGTTAAAATTTGAGAACATGTGAGTAAGTGAGATAAAGTATAAAAATTTGAAAATTTGGCCTTCCAAGTAGATAGCAATGATCTCCATACTTAGTCTAGTTTGTATGATGTTAAATATCAGGACCAGATGGAGATCTAATGGTTCACAAGTGATCATACAAGTGAATATATATGGTGTGTGTTGAGTCAAATGAATCAAATTTTCCATTGGTTAATTAATTTAAATATTTATATACTTACAAAAGGATCAATGGATCATGTTTTTTTCAAGGTGTCAGGCAATAACAAGATGAGGACAAGTTTTTGAAGTTTAACATTGAGCAGAGGTAAAGATTAGGATTCTTATAAGATTCAATGGTGAGAGGATGTTTTTAAAAATAAAAATCAATGGTGCATATTGAGAGAAATTATTTAAATGTGTCCAATGTTTAACATAGATAATTACTAAGCTATGTATAGGAGATCTACAGTGCATATGTGGTCAAGATTGCACGAGATGAGGTAAACTGTTTAAAGTTTAATGTTTGGGAAATGGTGTACTATAATTTAAAGTTTGAAAAATGTTGAGGGTGAATTTTTAATCTATTATGTGAGGGAAAAAGATGCATTTTAAGTGACCAAAGTTTAACTATGACCATTTGGATTTAAATATTCAAATTTGTGAAGGAAAAACTTGTGCTCAATTTTTGTGATATATCTTTTGATCAATGTAGAATTTGCTCATTGTGTAAAAGGTGAAATTTTAGAGGACTCCAAGGTTAATATATAAATATATATTTTAAGATATGAAAGTGTGTACAGTAAAATTTATTGATATTTAAAATTGACTATGTGTTCGTGCATGTTCTGCAAGTAACTCGAGAAGGGTATTTGAGATGTGCTTGTTGGTTTATTGATATTTAAAGGTGAAATAGATATTGGAATATGTTTTATACTCCATGAGGACCATATATATGAATTATTAAATTTTTACCAATCATATGTAGTATGAACATAGGGTTAGAAGTCGACTATGTTTTCATTCATAATGACTATGTGTATAGAGAAGTGTTTGAGATAATTAGGGGTTAGCAAAAGAGTGCTATGATGGATGTTGGTACTTAAATGGGAAATATAGATCATGTGTCATGGGTAAATATGTTGAAAATTATTCTTGTGTTCCTAGTTTTCTTAGAGAAGTGTTAAAGAGGTGAATGGGTCATCATAGGACCTAAAAGGTGACTTAATCTTATTTAAAAGAGAGTTGTGCTTAAGTGTGATCCATGTAAGATGACTTAAGGGTGAAGGCATGTGTTGTGTCCAACAAGGTGGATTGTGGAAATGATAATTCATGAAGTCTATATAAATATTAAAATCAAAGATGATGATTTATAGACTTGAATTTGGAATTTGCATTGAGAGGATAATGTTGTGGAGTGAAGGAAAGGGTGGGTGCCCAGTGGATGAGTTGAAGAGAAGAACAAATTCAAGACTATGTGTATGACCTATCGATCATAATTCTATTGGTAAAATAATTATCTTGTAGGTTAAGGATAAGTTAAGAGGTCTAGGGTGATCTAAAAGGTTGTTTTGGATGCTCTAAGTGTGTAGAATTAAAGAGAGCTAATATACTTTATATCTTCCTTAGACTGGTAGGCAATCAATGTTTAGGAGATGGTATGTTCATAGGTGTTGTTGCGTCTACTCAACATATAGGGGGTTATATCCTCCTTACAAGGTGAAGTTTTCTAAAAATGTAGTTATTGTGGTTGCTCAACTAGACAAGTGTTGTAGCACCTTATGGGATTATAGTCCCACTAAATAAGGGATGGTAGTTTCTTGATCATTTGTAGCTTTTAGAAATTAGTTATTTTTATTATAGGATAGTAGTAAATTTTAGGTTCCAATGGGTTTTCTCCCCTAAGAGGGTTTCCCACATATTTCTTATGTTATGTGTTTGATCTTGCATTGTTTCTCTTATTAATTTCTATGAATGATGTGTATGCTTCATGAATTATTTTGATAATTGATTAAGTGTTTGAAAGGATTGAAATTGAAGTTGGATTATCTGGACTCACTAATTCACCCCCCTCTTAGTTGTTATACCTCTAACACTTCCATACAATGAATAATTGGAGTTATCATCCCACATGCATGTTTGTAGATCATGTGGTATTAATAAGCATGATAATTGTATAGTACTTTGTGATGCATGTGAAAAAACTTATCATATGTATTGAATTTCACCTAGCCTTAAGGGCATTCCAAGTGGATTCTGGTATTGTGTTTATTTTGTTGCATATAGAAAGGGCAATAAGTATGTGCTAATAAATAATGAAAAGGAAAGACATCATTGTATTATTTGTGAATGACTGAGTAGGGAGTTGGAACCATAGGGTAGAAATGGAGTTTTTGAATCTCATACTAGTGAAGAGTGAACTAGTTATGATGGAAATACAAGTGGTAAGCATAATGATAAAGAAGATCTTGAAACAAATCAAGGTGAGGTGCATACATAGAATATACAAAAGTTTATGATGGGACAAAAGAGGATAAACTGCAAGGTAATGAACTATAAGTTAAAAATATTTACAAAGTATGTTTTTCAAGAGAAAGAGATGGCATAGGTGAATATTAATATGCATGAGGAAGTTGTGAATCTTTTTTGAAATCACATAGCATTGAAAATCAATCAATTAATGATATAAAGGAAAGTTTTCACAAGTTTTTGTGAGAAGGACACCGCTGATGAAAATAGGCCTCTCTTAAACAATAAAAGGTATAACACTTACAACATATGTTAGGATGAAATACATTAAGGAGAATGAAAACTCGATAAAATAAGTAGGAGGAGTCAAATCTAGTTGTAATAGTTGAGCATGATTCTTATCAATAAAATAAATCTTCTCTCTATTTATAATCATTCAAAGTCACTTTTTCTCTCTCCAACTTTCTTTTTATCCATTACACTTTTTGTAATCACTCAAAAAGGTTATGTTTTAATTTGTAAGCTATAAAGGAAAAGTAATAGTAAAATAGAAACAAGTTACCAAAAAGGTGGTTACAAAAAATGGTTATGGGTGGTTACACCCATTATAACTTATAAATAGGAGTTTAAGATTCATTTGTAAAGTTAGATTTAGATAGGCTTAGGTTGGCTTTATGTCAGTTGATTTTTTGACAGTAGGACTTTTGCAAGTAGAAGGAAGGAATCTATATGTACTGTCCCATGAAGAATCAATAAAGAAATGATTTACATGACTTTGTTCTATGAGATTTTTTGAATGATGATATGCATGAGTATGTCAGTTCACTTTGATTTTTATTCTTTCATATTTTAGAATGCTATTATTAGATAGTTAATGAATGTGGAGTTCTTAAGTGTGAAAAGATTTGTTGAATCTACATTAAGAATTTTATCATTGGGAATCCTTGGTGAGATTAAGAATAAGATTGTATACCTATTTTTATTGGGAAATACAAGGTTGTTGAATATATTTCTTTGTAAGGTTGTTCAATCTCCTTGGTGTATGTATTATATTCGTATGTTTATTATATGTCTTTCCCATATCATTTCAATGAAAAAGTCTTCCTCTACTACTCTTCAAATCTTGGATTATTCTAGTAAGTCTCCATGTTTAACTATATAGAGTTGTCCATATTTTTTAGGGTTATCACAACAAATTCTATGTTTAACTAGCTATAATAATCCCTTTCTTCCTTTCTCCTTTCCTTTATCAAATTTCCCTTCTCCCCATTATTATATTCATTTCTTTTATATATCCTTTATGTACTTTTGGGTTAAAAGTATGAAACCCACACAAAATATTTTTGTTGTAAATAGATGTGAATAGTTTTTCCCTTGTTTTTCCATTTTTGAACTTTAATAAAGGTAGCTCTACTTACTAATAGGATAGGTACTTTGTCCTAAGATTGATGACTAACGTAAGAACTTAGTTACCACACTACTGATTTATAGTCAACAAATTAACCCCTTGATAATTTTTTGAGCTAACAAAACATCCAAGAGTTACCATTCTAGACCATCATTCCCTTTTTTATAATAATATTAACCTCCTTCCAACTCAAGGTTGCACAATAATAACTCGATGTTACAAGGTTACAATCTAAGGTCCTGTGCTTTTTTCCTCTAATAATCACATTCAAGCTCCTTTACCTCAAAATATGAAACCAACTACTTCTAATAATGAAAAGCCATATGATATTATGTAAAAATTACACAAAATATTGGTGACTATTTCTATTTTAGATCTCTTATATATGTTTAACATTCACAAGAACATAATTTATGAGATTTTGAGCCAATCCAAGGTCTCCACTGACATTGCTCTAGATAAATTCCAAGTACTTGTAGGTCATTTATCTCTAATACAATAAATTCCATTTTACCAAAGTGATATTTCATACCTTGGACCTCTCCATAATAATCTATTTTACATAGAATCAATCATTTCCAAACATAATATCAAACATGTCCTCATATAAAATTATTTAGGTCTAAATATTATATCTTTAAAATTGGTTAAGCATTTGGGTTAAGCTACAATGGATCTTTAATAAAATTCTATTACCATTAAAGCATATCAGAATGAGGAGAGAGAATCATAGGGAACCATTTGTTTTATTGTTTGTATTGGGTCTCTAACCCATGATACCATTTTACATGTTCTTGATATATTAATATTGTAAAACTTACTTATTGGGTGACCTTGGATACATGAATTACAAACCATACCTTCTAATTTACATTAATACATTAAATTCCACCATTCTAGATTAGAGGTCATAATTCTTGGTGATTTGCAATCATATCAGTCCTACAAACATCTTGAAGCAGAGTATTAGATCTATAATTATCATCTTGGCCTAGAACATGTCCCTAAAAAGGATAAAGATGTAGCATGTCAACCTCATAAATAAAATTATGTGGATCCTAACATCCTTGCATCTACTTTGTCTACTCTTCCTCCTTAAATATACTCCTATTTTACCATTATAAACAAAGGCAATAGTTAATACCAAATTGGAAATGTTTTTCTTATATCCAGATTGCTTAAATTACCTAAATCATATAGTGGACCCAAAGTGAAGAGTGTTAGAATAGATTGACACAAAAAGGATGATTCTTGCCAAAAGGGACCTATTCAATTTATCAAAACTACTTCACAAGATCAATAAAAAATCAAAGGTGATGACGATTCATGGTTGTATAATGATGAGTTTTCCACTTGTTACCAAATCAAAAAGTATCATATTCAAAATAAAATAATGGATAATCATGCTTATAAAGGCAAAGGCCTAGGGGCAAACACAAAAGGTCTTATTGATCCCATATCTTTTACCAAACACAAAGGAACTTGAGGTAGTGGATATAAACCACCTAGGGGTGACCCTTAAGATCTCAAGAGTGATACCACTTTAATGACTAATGATGAAGATGTTGATAATGACATAAAGTCCTATTATAACATCTACAATGAGTTAGCTGATACCAACCTTTTTATTTGTAATACCATTTGTACCATTACTTCTATCACTTTTAATTCCCCTCTTTTCCTCTATTACCCCCAGTTGATTGACTAGGACCAAAAATATTCAATTATACCATTGGATGATTTCCAGAATGATAAGGCAATTTATAAATTAATGGGCCTTAGACATGGTTTTCCAATTGGTGACCATAAGTAAGGATTTACTATTACATTGGAAAATAATAATTATTTTGGAGAGAAATAACTTCCTTGGTCATAAATAAAAATAAAATAAAATGAAACATTGAGGTCCTAAAGTGAAAGCCTCTTTGAGGCTATTTTTGACCAGGGTAGTAGTAAACAAAAAGACACACCATATGGTAAAAACTAGTTTCAAGTGCCATTAGATGGGGAATTTTTCATTATTTAAAATGAATCTTAGGGTAATTATACTCCCATAATCTCATGTGGGTGAGGAATTAGTTTAGAAGATCATAATGTATTTGAATAATTAGTTCAAGACTTCTTGCATACATTTATATAGTGGCCTTTGCAAGCCTTTGGTGATTTTGATTATTCTTACATGGGTGATATTGAAAAGATAATTGAGCCAAAAGACGACAAATAATATCAATGTACCTCATTACCTACTATTCTAGAGGATGGTTCCACACTGCTCATGAAAGATACCACATAAGTAAACATTGGAACCCCAAATGATCCTAAATGGATTAAAATTAGAGCATCCCTTATTGAATAGGAATGTGAAATCATTATTGCCCTCATTCAATAATTTATTGATATTTTTACCTAGTCTTATTCAAATATTACTATCTTGGATCCTTATTTCATTATACACTACCTCATTGTACACTTAGATGTAAAGCTAATCAAACAAAAGCTGATAAAAATGCATCCATACATTACCGTACTAGTCGAAAAGGAATTGGAAAAATTATTGGGGGAAAGATATATCATCCCATAGATATTCAGAATGGATATCCAACATTTATCTAATTAATAAAAAACCACAAGGAATCCACATATGGAAATATTTTATAGATATCAATAAAGCATGCCCAAAGGATGATTTTCCTTTGCCAAACATTGATATGATAGTAAATTCCATAATAGGGTATGAGATATTATCTCTCATGGATGGACTATCAAGGTACAATCAGATAAAAATAACACATGAATACCAACAAAAAATTTAAATTCACCACTCCATGGGGAATGTTTTATTATCAAGTGATGTAATTTGGCCTCAAGAACATCAGTACTACATACCAATGTGTAATGACTATCATCTTCCATGACATGATGCACAATATTATAGAAGACTATGTGGATGACATTCTGGGAAATTATAAGACTAGGGCATGCCATCCAAAAGTGTTACAAAGAATATTTGAAAGGCTTCATGAATACAAGGTGGACCTTAATCCTAAGAAGTGTGTATTTGGCATCACTTATAGAAAATTTATAGGTTTCATTTTCTCTCATAAGGGCATTGAATTTGATCCAAGGTTAAGGCCATTTCAAAAATTCTTCCTCATGATTTGAAGTAGTTACATAGTTTTTAGGAAAAAAATCAATCTACTTGATGTTTTAATTCATATTGGTAGATAAATGTCATCCTTTCACTCACCTTTTGAATATGGGTACCACCTTTTTGTGAAACATTGACTGTCAGCAAGAATTTGAGAAGTTGAAATATTATTTGTCAAATCCACTTTTCTTATCCCCACCAACACTTGGGAATCTGTTACTCCTCTACATTTTAGTAATAGAACATTCCTAAGTGGCACTTCTCACCCAAAATGATGATCAGGGGAAGGAAAGATCATTATATTATTTAAGCAGATCATTGGTTTCCTATGAACACAACTATAAACCAATTTGAAAATATTATTTAGCAATGGTATTTTCATCCCAAAATTTATGACATTACATGCTTAAAAATAAAACCATTGTTATTTTCAAAATAGATCCACTCAAATATCTATATTCCAAGGTAGTTTTGACTAGCCACATCACTAAATGGGTCATGCTATTGAGTATGTTTGAGATAAAATATGTACATCATAAAATAATTAAGGGGAAAGTACTTGTAGATAAACTTGTCAAAGCACCCTTAACAAACATTTAACCACTCACATTTAGTTTCCTTGATGAGTCAATCTCAACTTTGGATGACACACCTTCAAAATCTTAGTAGTGGACATTATAATTTGATGGTTCTACTTAAACCATTGACCATGAAACTCTAAATAGGCTAGTGATCAATGTGATCTCAAATGAATAAAGAGTGATATTTTGAATCATCAACTATTTCATGCTCTACGAATGTGATGAGTGTTCTAGATGGAACTAAATTATGATGCATACCAATGATGCCATTTAATAAATGTTGTGATTCTCTAGGAAAATGATTCAAAATTGGTAGAGGGTGTGTATTATATGTGTAATGCACTCCTAATGTATCTATTATCTCTTGAATCATATGCTTTGGAAAAGGATTATTGAATATTTTCATTGATTTGATTTCACTTAGTTGTGCCTTTGAGCTGTCCATAGGTGTTCCCACATCAATGATATTTGCATCTATCAAATCATGAATATTGTGGTTTAAACTAATGCACCTACTATTAGTGTGCCCTGGTGCTTTATGAAAATCACAAAAGGAATTTTTATCAAATACCTTTGGAAGAGGTGTACTCACATTAACTTATTTAATGGGAGAGATAGATATGAGACTCCATTCCAATAAAAATTGAATACCTTATATGGAGCTTCTGGTAAATTGGTAAACTATCTCTTGGGAGGAGTTGATAATAAAATTCATAGATTTGGTTCCAAAAATACATTTATTATTGCCTTTTGATCATTTTATATTATTTTGGGATCACTTTTTATAATGGCTTACTTAGATTCTTTTTATTGGAATCTAGATTTGCTACATACTTAAACTTATTCATTGCTAATAATTTGACTTCCCTTTCTTTAATTATATGGCATAAATATGTGAATGATTAGAACTTCTTGAACATAATGGACTCATGTAGTGGTAGAAGTAAACTCTATTTGAATATATCTTAGATTTATCTATCTACCATAGGAATGGTCATTTTAGATAACATTGTCTTGTATTTTAAGACATATTTTGTGATAGGCTCATTAGATTTCTATTTGAGTTAATAAATATCAACATATGAAATGTTCTCACTAATATTGATTGAGAAATGTGCTAGAAACATATAAACCAAGGGATTGAACACATGATGTGGTAAGTAATAAAACCATTTAAAAAAATATTGATTTTAAATTTTTAGAAATTATCTTTGTGAAATTATCTTAAGTGCTATTCAGGGTAACCCTTTCCATCATATAGTGTAAGTTTGGGTACCACAAAACTGATTGATAGAGGATACACTGTTATGTATTTTACCAACATAGTGTGTAATAAAATGTGAAAATCAAGTGCCTAATTAGATTTTGAAGATCCATGCTCCAAATGTGGCATCTTAGTTTGTGGAGATAGAATCTCATGCATAAGGAATTTTACATTAAGGGAAGAATAATGTTTGTTAACCAAATCCAGTTTTCCCAGTGACTCATTAAGAATTGACATGTTAATATATTTATATCCTTGGGTTTCCCCCATAGTAAATGGTGGTACAATTTTTTTTTATTGAACTCATATGATTAGAATTCTCAGAGGATTGGCCTTTATATGCTTTCTTAATTTATTTTATAACAATTTTTATGAACACATCTTCCATATCTTAATTCTTTGAGAGAAATATTTATAACTATATTTTATTGATTTTGTTAATTCTAATAAGTAGTTATGCCATTATGGTAATATAAAAAAAAATTGAAAATATTCAACTTGAGGACAACTTAAGTATCACTTCATCTAAGATAGGTAGAAATATTTTTCTTAAATTGAATAAAATATGAAAAAAAAATTAAATATTACAACTAATAAAGAATATATCAGATCTAAAAACCCTAGGATAACATTTGAAAATAATAAAAAAGGATAATAATATTAAGTTATGCAGTAAATTAAGTATTTTTGATTTGAAATTTTTTTATATTTAGAAATATAATAAAAGGGGAAAATGCAATAAGGAAATAACTTAGATGGAAAAAAAGAATGTAAGGATGAGATTGATATTGTAGATATAACTAGGTGACAATGTGAGATGACTGTGAATCAAGATCATGAATTTATTGGATCTATGGACAAGGCTACAATAATTAGATCTAGATATGCCACATTATTGTCCACATGAAGTATCAAATTCTAATTAGGTTTTCAATCTCTATGCAAAAATTTACCTATGCATTATGATTTTTAGGCTATGTGTTACTTGATCTGATATAAAGGCCTCTATGTACCTTATTTTTCACATGTAACCCTTATTCAATAGAAAAAAAAGATAAATGGATAAATATAAAAAGGTGTTAGTGATTGAATTTATTCTAAACCTTAACACCCCCTATGTTAAACACTGCCTACATACCAATACATGAAAGATGGATAAAAATCCATGTAGTTATCCCATGTTATAGTGGTTTGTGTGAAATAATGATGTATTACTAGACGTTGGTGTAATATTGTGTGA
The DNA here is from genome assembly GCA_037957365.1 of Torreya grandis. Lineage (NCBI taxonomy): Eukaryota > Viridiplantae > Streptophyta > Pinopsida > Cupressales > Taxaceae > Torreya > Torreya grandis. Next base: position 694,110 of record JARHVA010003306.1, read on the forward strand.
ATATTTTGCTCTAAAAGTGAATTTTAACCTTAAGGGTGTATACAGATTTAACTCAGGGTTACTAAGGCTATATGTACTAATATTTGGTAGAAATAAGGAATTTTATCTCAGTGTGTAATAAGTATTTATTGATTTTTAAAATAGTTTTAGCATCTTTCCATCTAGTGGGTAAATAAATGAAAAATGTGCTTTTATAGTGATCATTTTGGAATTCCTTTAGATGGGGCTCATGAAACATATGGGACAACCTATTGGGTAAATTTTAATTTAAACAAAGTGTCATTATTTTGTGTAGGACTTGACTATAAGATGTAGAGGTTATTATTGGGTGGGATAGTTATGAAATAATGGACTTATCTGAAGAGTAGATGCATCTAAGATAAAAGTTTAAATTAGGTTAGGGATGAGCTTAGGACATCTAGAATATGAAATAGGAATATAAAAGTTAGACAAGTGTCTTTGTGACCATTGTAACATTTTGAGCATAATATATATTGGATGTTATAATTTACTCTCTTAGGATACCTCACATACTTTTTGTCTGTATGAAATTGTACGAATGGGGTGTAAAACTAGATCATTTTAACCATTTTTTGTGTTTTGAAAGTTATATAAGGAGTCAATAGATGAAATTTTTTTTGGGTGAAATATTAATAATTAATATAAATCCACATATTAATTTAATTCATTTAATAAAATTTTAAGTACCCCAAATAGGTGTTTCAACTTAGTTATTCAAAACTGGCCCATTAGACAAGTTAGTGAAAAAGATGGAAAACTTCAAGTGAGCTGAATTTAAGGTGTACCTAATGATTATAAGGCCATTTAAGGTATTTAAAATTTTCATTCACTCCCTCACATTATTTTTCATGGTAAATTGAAGCCAATTTGGAGGCCAAGTGGGTAGGGTTCATGAAAAAGTAGTTTTCTAGATAATAGATGATGATTGCTCCTTCCCAAGTGATTCCAGAGGACAAAGCCTAAAACCAATGCATGAAGAGGCTTTAATGATACCATTAATATTATTTAAAATAATTTTAACTAATAATAATCAATTATAATTAACTTAAATATTACTAATCATGTAGGCAATCTTTCTGAGCCAAAATGAGGGGTTTCTTGCCACTTTTCATGAAGTTTGTGACTTGGATTGAAAGTTGGATCTCATTATATTATATGGTTAGACCCATAAATTATTCTCATGAATGGATAAATTATTTTATCATCTTTACAATTGTCTTTATGACACTTGTACTTCTCTTCTTTTCTCTCTCTCAAGTTCTATAAGAACTAACCATTTTGGCAGTGTATTGGATGCTCCACCTAAGTATGGTGAATCCCTACTCACTTTTATACCTTTTGATAAATAAAATGACTAAGTTTTACCTCTTACATGATTTTTCATAGTATTATTTACTTAAATGTTGAATTTTCTTAGTGAAGACTATGGTTTCCCTAGCAAGTATTCACAATCTCTCACCTATTTGTAGCTTCTCCTTGTAGGGCATGTGATGTGTTATAAGAAATGTCAATGTTTAACTGAGTTATTCTCTTTATTATTGCCACTCAAAGCCTCTTATCTAGTCTTCTTAGCTTTACACATTCATCCATAACCCCACAATGTAACATTGATGCAAGATGACATAGACTGGAGAGTGTATGTTTAGTTTATCCTTTGATTTCAAGTGTAATATGCATATGGTTGGATTTCATCAGTCAATTTTTTGTATCACCTCCCTTAGGTTAGTTTTATTTCAGTTATTTTTCTCCCTTTTCACTCCCAAATTTGGTATTAGTTTTAATTCTAAGTGGTACATCAATGGATCTAGCCCTATCTAGAGACTCACCTCATTCTTTAGGCTACCCAAAAGCTTAGAGGTGGTTACATTGTGCAAATTGGATGAGGAGATATTTTAATCTCCTCAAATTATGTAAATATAAGTAACAACACTCTTAATAGTCAATGTATCTAAACTATATACATACAGGACTATAAATAGTATATCTTCAACCTTGAACATGAGATGGTATATGCACATAAAGAAGAGAATTTAGACTAAGGAGATGGTTAGAGCATGGATATCATGTTTTAAAGGATGAAGAGCCTAAATAGATGATCAAGCAAATGGTTTAAACATGTAAAGTGAGCTAGCCTTTCTCAATTATTCTATAATGCATGACTAAGTGAATGGTAGTGCCGAGATCATATAAAAGGGAATATCAAAGTGATGAGGACATATATATCCATAAATTATTCATATTATGGTGATAATAGTTTATAATGACTTCATGGTTTGGGTTTCACACCTAGGAGACACAAGCTTTGATGTATGACTATGTAATGAGCCCTGATAATAAAGTTAGGGAGGACAAGCCTCAAGGCTATATTCAAACTTGAAATCTATTATTTGAGCCCTAATTTCATCACTAAAAAGGTTTGAAAGGGATTTATTAGGTCATCACCACTAACTGTTACAAGCATCTATACTAGATAATGATGCTTAAGGCAAGCCTAAGAGAGGGAATGGCTAATATGAATGTTTGAGAAAATAAAGATAAGTGAAGAAGATGAGGACTAGACTAAGGATGATGTTATGATGACATGGAGGCTAAGAATTCATCTATATGTGGGTTGAATTTCCAAGCCTAATGTAAGCCTATAAGGCCTAAATCCATCATTAACCCTCAAGACCCCACAATTAAGGGCATATCCAAACCTCTAAGAAGACTCAAGGCATGTGGAAGTGTATAAATATGTTTTAGACCTTGAAGGAGGTGTTTGGAGTAGGGGAATGAAAATAGAATTTAGTCTTAACACCTTCTCGAGCTCCACTACCTTAAGTAGACATGTTGAGCTATCAATTTCACACTCATATATTTCATCACAAAGGGACTCAGACCTAGTTATATTAGGGGGCTTTGGGAACCCCTATGGACTCAATATCCATGAAGGATAGAGTGGTATTTATGGGACCAAATATATGAATAAACCTTAAAACTATAACCTACATAAATTCCTTGGTAAAGATCTCAAAGCACACCATATTTCATTCATATCTCACTGTACAATATGCATGGGACCCAAAGATTTTCAAGAGATTTAAAGGGGTCTATGGGCTAAATGTTCATGAAAATAAATTTTAGTTTGGAGGTCCATACTCTATGAACCATCATTAATATTGTGGACCTCTATAACCCTCCAAACTTGGTTCAGACCCAATGAAGGAATTACACCTCCAAATGCATTAAAATGAGGTAATTAGGATATGAAAAGGTCTTAATGGTCTCCCTAGGGACCCTAAGCACTCAAATGACATACTAGTTGACATGTACAACATGTGAAATGTATGGATCAAACCTAAAATATCCACTATAAGCCTATATGCAAGAAGTTGAGAAGTATCTACATATCCATTATTTTTCTGAGGGAGAGGGACCTTGAGGTCTTAAATAACTACACATTAGCCACCTATAGGGGCTTCCATGACTGATAACCACTTAAAAATAGGCTTAGTTACTTAAATTAGATATTATATGCATAGAAGAGGAGGTAAATGGATTTTTCAAACTAATACAAATGTTCTAAGTCCCTAATAGGTAAATTTTGTGTTAGGAAAGGTGGATAAGTGATTCAAAAATCTAGTTAAGGGTCAAAAATCAAAATCCCTACATTCAAACATATTGATCTAGAACCTTCCTTAAGGTAATACCACTTGAAATATATAGTATAAGACAAAATAAAATTAGATGACATCTCATACCATCATGGATATGCTTATCATGTTGTCTCAAATGTGTGAGCCACTTTGGTTTTTAGGGGAGAGGTCATAGTTTGTCACTTTGGCCTAAAAGTGTCTAAGTATTTCTCAAAATGCACATTTCTCACTTGAGGGGCAACTTGGTAAGCTCATAAGTGTATGGAATAGTTACATGGGGATTTAATCACTTTGGGAGAGTTAGGGGGCCTTATCTACAAGGGATTAGTGGCTCTAGTCTAGAGGTTTAGGTCTTAACCTTTATGAATCATTATTGAGAGTCCAAAATGCCTTAAACCTCCATAAAACCCTAATAAGGATCTGAATTAAAATATCTTAGATAAAATTCATTAAAATACACTACAATGGACTAATAAACACTTGGATCCTATATTACACTCTCAAGGGATCCCATCCATAGTACTGGTTTATATGACCCCCCCCCAATAAATTATAGTTTTACAAGGTTTTAAGAAGAATCCCAAGTGAATAACTTGGTAAAGGGTTGAAAAACATTGGAGGATGTAATATTATACATGTTTCACCTTCCAAAATTATGAACACTTACAATTCTTCCTAAAAATGCTCATACAAGTATGAGCCAAATAGGCAATCTAGTTGAGCTCAAGGGAAGTGACCTAGTCATCTGAGTAATGTAGAATTATAGGTGTGATATGATTGAAGATCCTAAGTCTTGGTATATTATTTTGGTTCAGATAGGAAACAATCTCATTCAGTCATCCTGCAGGTCTCATTTAGTCATCATAACCATCCAAGAAATAAACAAGTAAGAGACTAGGCTACTTGTCTATATGCCTATTTAATCAACAAGAGTGAGATGTTTATGAGAATACAAGGATATTATGGAATTAATGTCTCATCATGAAACCCATATAACTATCTATTGAGGTGATAAATATCCACATCCATGGTCATTATAGAGAATTTAGGGAGTTTTTTAAACATAGTCAACATGCAAGAAAGAGGTGACCACTAAATGCTAAATGGAAGAGGCCTAATTGAAAATTTTAAATGTTTTATAAATATTATAAGGAGATTTAATTGATTAAAATTGGTGTTCATATGCTCTTCATGTATCAATTTTTTTTTAAATAGACTCTAATACCTCAAATATGCTCATTCAAGACACCAATTAGCCTAAGCAATGCATGGAAGAGTATGGAGGTTGTTTTTAACTATAAATTGAAGGGATTATGGTCATTTATCACCCATTAATGTTTTTAACACACCATATTATATTTTATCCTTTTCCATTCTTCTATATATTAAGGCTTTAAGGCCATGGTATGATATCCCTCAGTTGGATGTAATGAAAATCTAACAAATTGTATGTTGAGAACCTTAAGAATCAATAAATAAAGGACTATTTACATGTTTATTAGCTAGAATTAGTGTGTTATGGTTGGTTTATTTACATAAAGTTTGGTTTTTATCCTCCTTTTTTGGTCTTCTCCTTTACCTGGATGCAATAATGCCATCCTATGAAGGTCATGTAATGTGTTAGTGTGTTGGTAGCTATGTTGAAGAGTAAGTAGGTTATCAGTACCTCAAGCAAACCTATTTTCCATTAAATTCAAGTTGAATTAATCCTTTATAGACTTCACATGAAATACTCATTCTTAGGAGTTCATTAGGAAGCTTGTTTAAATCATAAACCTTTGCTTGATTCATGAAGTGTTGTTTGAAGATTAGTTAAGAGTAGATAGATCAATATTGGTACATCACTATCCTTATAATAATTTTAATTTCATGCTTTCCCTCTATCTCTTTTCACCCTAATATCATTAGGTATTATAAATTGAGCTTAAGTTGATGTATTGGGGGAGATATCCCCATAACTTAGAGGTTTAATCCTCCTATAGGTCACCCATAGCCTTTGGACCAATCCCATGTCACCCCAAGCTTGGATAGAACTAAACCATATTATCCTAAGGGTGAAGCTTGAAGTGTTAATAGGTTGATCTTCTTGATAATAGGAGAGGGACTTTATTTCCCACTTTATTGATACAAATTCAACAATTTGTCCCCTAACAAATTTTCACACCAATAAGATTATAGAACAAAGGTCTAATTAATCCTTCTGGGATTATTTTTGACATAAATTTTCTACATGTTAAATTTCTTAGAATTATAAAATATCAAAATCATTAAATTTTGGAGGCTTATAACCATTAAAATTTGTAGATTAAAAATTGAATTCTTTGCATTGTTAGGTTCTCATAAATGCAACTTGTGGTGATTTATCATAGCTCAATAGCTTGAAAGACTTAGAATTTTATCAACTTATAAAATTTATGTTTAAATTTGAAATGACACCATTAACTTTTAATAGCTCAGGATCATTAAAATTATAACTTTATACTAGTTTGAGGCTCTGGATGATGTGGGAGTAAGACCTGTTGTAATTTTATATAAGTGGGGACTGATCATGGATGGTTTATAAATCCCAGTCAATGGTCATATGATTACATAAAGTAGATGAAAAAATATGATGATAAAATATTAATACCATCCATTTTTAAACCATGGAATTGAAAAAATAACTAATGAAAATCCTAGGCATAACATAACTTAAGATACTTGTTTAAGATTTGATTTTCATGGTTTGATTTATTCTAAATTTAAAATTCGTGAGAATAACCTTATATTGTGAATGAAGATCAATTAAAAACATGGACTTATGAGGTTCATTTCTTTCCTAATTAAATATTTTATCATAATGGGTCCCTATTTGAAAATGATAAAATGGTATGTGTGTTAGGGGCATAATATTTTAAAGAGTATGAAGTTGAGGTCTATGAATTTAAGAAAGAGGAAACAACTTAAAATAATATTTCCATTAACATGTTATTTGTACAATAAAATTTTGAATTTGAAGATTTATCCTAGCTAAACAAGGATGATGTATTAGCTACATGTGAGATAACTTCAGTCCATAGTGTTTTCATATCATATTAATATGTGAAACAGGTAGATCTAAGAGAAAACAAGGGATTTACAAGCTCGTTAGATGAATAAATAACTATTATAGATGGACCTATACCTAATACCATTGAGGATCTAACCAAAAAATCCTTATTAGTGGAGAAACCAAGTGGGTTCACACTTGAGGTTAAGAAAAATAATGGAGAGGTTAATATGGTAGAAACACCTATTTATCATAATCCTACATACACAACTAAAAATCACTTATGGATTTTGAAATTTTATGGATCTAAGTCCAATAGTGGGAATGGTATTTATGTTGAGCTCATTAACCCATGAGGTAAGTCATACTTAGTTACATTTCACCTAAAATTTGATTGCATGAACAATGCAGCTGAATATAAGGCACTAGTTCATGGTCTCCAATTTGCTCTAAAGAAAAGGTCAATAACTTGAGAGTGTTTGGTGACTTAGAACTAGTGGTAAAATAAGTAATATTATAATATGATTATAATGATAATAATTTTTCTATATACCATATCCAAGTGTATAACTTGATAGAATATTTTGATGTATTTGATATTCAAACATTGCCTCATATAAATAACTATATAGTAGATTCATTGTCAACAACTATGAGTACTTTGAAACCTATAGCTAACTCTAGTTAAATAAAGTTATCAGTGGAGTTAGTATGAACTCCTTTAGTTCTTATAAGTATCATTAATTTATAAGTATTTAATGATTTTAATCATATCATCAACTTCATCACCAACATGAATGTGTTTAAAACTCATACTATAGATGAAGATGATAGAGAAGAGTTTGAACTAGATGAGGAAGGTGTGATAAACCTAAAAACCAATAGTATACCCAAGGGCATGGTCTCTCTAGAATAGTTTTTGACATGGATTACCAATGAAAAACATACAAAATATCCCCTACCATAGGTATGTTACACCAACATTACAATCTAGATAATGCCAACAAATCAAAAAATATGCTTCTAGGCACAACATGCATAGAGAAGGAAAAAAAAGGGTTGGTTCAAACCATAAAATATTTAAAAGAGGTTATAGAATGGAAATATGAATACTTAAAATTGTCAACAATTCTATTTTCACATATACCATCCCTCTCAAAATAGGATTCAAACCATTTTGTCATAGGCAAAGGCTAGTGAATCTATTGTTAGATTCATTGATATTTAAGGAAGTGCATAAATTACTCTCATTAAGAATCATCTTTCCTATTAGGCACTCCATGTGGGTGGCTATTTTAGTGCCAATCTAAAAGAAAAGTAGAGAAATAAGGATTTGTGTGGAATTTTGAAACTTGAACAAAGCTTTAGATAAAGATAACTACCTGATGCCTTCACTAGATGAAGTCTTACAGATAGTGAACAACTCTCAAATGATTTCATGGTGGTTAACTATGAGGATAAAATAAAGATATAATTCATGAAAAATTGGGGTACATTTTTATATAAAAAGATGAAATTCATCCTAATAAATGTGGGTATTACCTTCTAATGTGCAATGGATATTACATTTAAGGATATTATTGACAAATACATAGTTATATACATGGATGATCTAACTATCTTTTCCAAGAATTGGGAGCACTATGTTAAATACTTAAGAGTATTATTAAAAAATTTAGAGATCACATAATCCCCATGAACCTAAAAAAGTGCATATTTAGGGTCATATAGGGTAAGTTACTAGGTCACATTCTCTCAGAATGAGGCATATCCATAGATCCAAAAAGAGTGGAATCAATTTTGAAATTTTCATTACCTAGTAGTAAAAAATAGCTAAAATCATTATTTAAAAATATTAACTTTATCAAGAAGTTCATTTTGGGATTTACAAAGATAGTCTAACCTCTAAATAGCATGTTAATAAGTAATAAAAAATTGAGTGGAAAAACAAAGCATAATCATATTTTTTATCAGATCAAGACAACAATTGTAAACACAACATTCCTTATCATTCCCAATTATACGTATCCCTTCTACATTTAATCATTTACTTTAGAACACTCAAGTGTTGTTGTCTTAACATAGAAGAAAGAGGTTAGATATGAGAGACATATTTCCTTCATGAGTTATCCACTTCATAATGGTGAACTAAGGTATTAAAATCTTGAAAAATAATATTTTACATTAATTTAAGTAGTCAATAAGTTTAGGCATTACATCATATGTATAAAGGTATTTATTGTGGTGATTGACTAAGCCTTAAAGACCATTTTAATGTAAAATGTGTTGGGTGAGTGAAGAGGAAAGTGGATGAACATTCTCTAAGAGTTTCACCTATAACTCCAACAAATGAATATTATATGAGGTCAAGGACTCACTACGAAAATGGCCAAAGTAGACCCAAAAATCATTTTTCAATAGTATACGGTGTAATATATCATAAATGATGACTTATACCAAGATGTAGTCTACTATTTTCTCAATAATGAGTGTTTGAATCTTCTTAATTCCACTTAAAGAAGGGCCTTATGCCTAAGAAGTAACAATTTCATGATAAAATTAGGGATACTATATAAAAATAATCATGAAGGCATATATTTAAGATGCCTAAATACATAAAAAGTGGATGAAGTATTCAATGATTTCCATAAGAAATATGGAACTACTCATAGATCATGGAGTTTTACAACCCATCAGATACTCAAGATAGGGTATTACCATTCGCATGTTTTTAAATATGCTCATGCTCATGTTTGTAGTTATCATACCTGCCAAGTTACCATGCATATAGAATGTATACTTATTATGCCATTGTAACGAGTTATTGAGGTTTGACCATTCATAAAATGGGGATTGAAATTCATTAGAGTGATTAATGTTAATTCCTTAATATGACACAAGTTTGTTCTTATGGAAACTAACTACCATACACATTACACTGAAGATCAAGCATTCAAAAATGGCATAACCGATGTGGTAATCAAATTTCTAGAAGAACATATCATCACCAAGTTTAGGATGCTTGATACCCTAATATGTGATAATAGTCTTAATTTATCTTCTCTTAAATTTATTGAATGGAGTCATGAAAATGAATTAATCCTCAAGTTCTCTTCCAATTATTACCCACAAGGTAACATGGTAGTTAAATAAACTACTAAGAAATTTCTTTATGTAATTAATAAAATCTTGGAAAAGAACTTTTGGACTGATATAATGTTCTATAATTCACATTATGGTCTAGTAGGACTAGAATTAAATCATCCCTAGTAATGTCACCATGCCATATTTTTTATGTCCTAGACCCAATCTTTCTAGTTAACTTGAGAATCCCCACATTACAGTTCATGAGAGACTACTTGGAGCCTAATTATAAAATAGAGTCTCACCTCTTTAACTTGATACAATTATAATAAAAGAAATATACATCCCTGTTGCACTTTAGCAAACACCAATAAGTCATTAAATGTTGGTTTGATAAATGAGCAAAAGTGAAATCCTTATGGATCTCTAATTTAGTCCTTCTATGGTACAAGGCTCATGATAAAAATATACAACATGGAAAATTTGATGCCTTGTGGTTGGGCCCATACCAAATCTCTAAAATCTTGGGTGTGAATGCATTCTACCTAAGGTGTCTAACTAGTGAGGATGTCCCATTAATTTTTAATGAAAAAATCCTCAAACACTACTTCCAAGCTTAAATTAACCTAATTGGTTACTTTAATACTTTCTCTTTCTGTTCCTAGCTTTGTTTCTTGATTTTTGTCCTTTTTTGTTATTTTAGCTTGCTTTTCTTGATTTTCTCATTTTTCATAGTCGGTCCAACCTCGTTTCTTGTCTGTTTTTAGTTTTGTATGTCTATTTTTCCATGTATGTTCCCCTATTGGTCAAAGAATGAAGAATGAAAGGCAAGTATGTAGGTAGTATGCATGAAATTATGATGTGTAATTACTTTGAATCATTTTTAGTGTTAGATTTAGTTTTCTAATTATTTTTAAAATCTTGAACTATTAAATGTGTTCTAAATTTGTTTGTGTTGGGTTAAGTTTGGGTAAACTATTTGGTTAATGTAGACATTCTCTCAAAACCAAACATAAAAATTGCATCTTAATGGTTTATGGATTTTCTTGGAAGAACCTATTATGGTGAATTAGAAGTATTTTTGAGTAGAGTCACCATTTTTTATTTCTTTCACAACGTTCCCTAATTCTTATAAGAATCAAAGATTCTTATAAGAATTAGAGAACCTTTTTTTTATTTTGTAGCCACTCCCACTTGCACTCATAGCTAATTGGTCTCAACACCCTTAAGTTTACTTGGTGGTCCATTTCAGTTTTCATGCCAAAATGATTCCTAAAACTATCACTATTGGAAAGACCACATCCGTGTGAGAAAACTTCATATCTAACACTTAGCATGGAAGTGGAGTCTTGACCTCCCAATTTGCATTTGACTCCTAGCTTGTTTAACTCTTTTAGCCTACTCTAGGAGGTTACCTTAGTTTTTATGTTATTATAAGTCTTAAAAACTATCCCATTATGATGACCAATTCTAAATGGTAAAGTTTCATATAAAGCACTAGACCATAAAATGGAGTCTAGCTATAATTACACTCATGTGGTTATCTTGTATGTTAGCTCTCTCAGCTCCCTATATCTACTTCAGAGGGTCATTTTGGTTTCTATGACTGTTATCCCTTTGAGACCTATCCCTTATTATCTACCAGTTTCATGTGGATAGGTTTCATGTTTAAATCTTCAAGTAGAAATATATTTTTGGGATATTTATCCCACTTATTAGGCCTTTAGATAGGCATCCTTTGACTTGCTCAGGTTTCTCAATTTTCCTTGAGGTTTCATTTTGGTTTCTATGTCATTTCAACATTCAAAAATTACACCATCTTGTTCACTTGGTTCATTTGAGAAAATTTCATGTTTTTAACTCCTATCTAAAATGACTTCTCAATCCCCATTTTATACTTGTTGAATCCTACTTCTCCATGGAAGAAATTTACAAAATTCTCTGATTTTGGTTTTCCTCATCATTTTTGTTTTGCCTAGTTTTGATCAAGTTTTTTAAGGTGGAATTTGCCTTAGTTTTTAAATATTTTGATCCATAGGCATAATCAGGATTTAAAAACTTGAATAGGTCTTGGGGAAGTATCATTACCAATTTATTTTATTATTTAGACTTATAATTATGACTAATTCTATGTGAGGAGGCTTGGGTGTTTTACAATGTTGATCAGAGTAAGAAATCCAATTAGGTATTTGATTTACCACTAGGTTAATTATTTTATAGTTATTATTCAAATCCCAACTAGGTATGGGCCTTTCATTGGTGAATTCCTTTTGTTAGTTAGGGATTCAACCATGACTAGGTCATGGGTTGATCCCTAGCCTTTATGGCTTTGGTAATCAAGGATGGATCCCTGATTAGGTTGGGGCCATCCCCAACATTTTTTCAATGATGATCAGAGTTTAAATTTTGATTATAATAGGACCCCTCACCTTTTTTATTTGTGATTTTATCCACCAAAATCCCTTACTATGTCTTATGTAGGATTTTGGCCCCCTAAACGCATGATAGCCTTCTTATCAGGGTGTTGACCCCTCAGTTCCCTAAATACCACTCCTTTAGACTTTTGCCTAGTCAGTTACCTAATGAAGTCCCAACCAGGGTTTTATTCCCCCAAAATGTTGATTAGAATGTTTTGAACTTTGAAAAAATCATGATAGACCAAATCAGATGTCCAAGGCTTGATTAGGTCTTAATCCCCTTCAAATTTAAATAGAACCAACCAGTGAAAAGTATATAAATAGAACCAACCATGCCCATTGTAAAGGGTTGGATCTTTATTTCTCCAAAACATGAGTTATCCACTTTATTTTTATCATATCCCTCTTTTGTAACCATGTCATTATACTAGTAGAATTTTGATAGGTTGCTCATGGTGAATATATAATGTGATTATCAATAAGAACATATTGATAAATAAAAGGCTTTGGTTTTCTTGTTTTCAACTTGCACATTCAAATTATGGTTTTAGGCTCTTTTTTCATTGTCTATTTTCATTTGGAATATACATCATCTCCATTTATGATTATGCATATGCTGGTCAGGTGAGAGACTCACTTTTATATTCACATGGTCAATAAATTTGGATTCTTCTTCATTATTGTAAGCTTTATTTATTTTCCCCTTATCTTTTGCATTTCTTTATAAAATATATTAAATTAGGGTTTATTTGATAACAATAAATTTTTTAATCAACACTATTGAATGATTAAATGCATGGGAATGAACAACTAAAGTTGGCATTTTAAATTGTTTTTCATCTAAAACTCTAACTTTATTTTGGTAAAAAATACACACATGCTTTATCAATTTTATTTTATGATTGAAAACCATTATAACTATACCCATATCCATAATTATCATTTTATTTATTAAAGTATTAGAACACTGTCAAAATTTAGTTATAAGTTTCCCACCATCAGGCCCCTTGATTGGAACCATCACAATGCACAATTGAGTGAATATTAGTGCAACGTGACCTGATATATATAAAACATGGTGAAACATACCTATCTAGGACTCATTTCAAGATAGGATTAATTATCTTCACCACCTCTAAAATCGTAACATTGGCATCACCATGCCAAATGACACCAATACTACTAATATTCTTGATACTCATCAGTGGAGTGGGAATAACACTCATGCCAAATGTAATATCATCCCCTTTCTTGGAAATGTATGTATGATTTATCTTTGGATGTTTTTTATATAGGTGGTGAGATTAATATGATGATTGGCTCCATTGTGTGTGTAATGACTCTAAATTTTGTTGGAAGGATCATAAAACTACAATAAAATGATTAGTAGTACCATGAAACTAAAAAAATGCCTTAGTGGGGAAGGGAGGTGTTATAGATCAAATTTTCACCCTTAAGAGGGTATTTCAAGCCCTCTAAACTTGAGATATGCAATGGGATATATCCTAGGATTGGGTGACCTTTAAGTGGACCAAACCTCTAGATTATAGGGCTAGCTCTCCTTTGATGTATCAGTTAAGCTCTTAATTCTAAACTACACTTGAGAAAGAAAAGGGAGAAGAATAGAATTAAAATAAACTAAGGGAGGTGATACACCAAATTAACACCCTAAAATTTACTATCATGTACTTAATAATCATGGATTAGGCTTGAATTTAATTACACTTCTCATAATAAGGACCTTAAAGCATGCATGTTTCAACATAGAGGTCATAGCCAATGCATTAAATGAGAGGGTTGGTTAAGAGGTATAATTAAGTCACTAATGACTACAATCCACTTTAAAAACATGCATAAATACATAAAACTCACCATGTTACCTATAATAAGCTAATCCATTTTCAAATAGTTAGGAGAGGACAAATGAGAGAGAGTACAATCACTACTACTAACATTCATCAATAATCACACAAGTACACTAATTGGAAACATGTGAGGAGGTAAGAATAAGCTTCATTAATTATTCCAAGGCATAGTATAAGTGTTCAATTGAGTAAGTATTTTACATACTCATGTAAAGGATCCTTATAAATCCAAATAAGGATACATATATAAATAATGAGAGAAGAGAGAAGAATGGCATAGAAGAGAGTCATTAATAATAGCCAATCACTCATGATAGGAGTTACAATCAAGAGGGAGGTTATATAATAGTATCATAAGGTCTTAAATGTCATGTGTTTCCTTATTTATTATGCTTCATCTTGCAAATGTCATAAGACTCTCTTTACTTGAAACCTCTTGTTTCTTCTTTAAACTACCCTTTTCTTGGCTTGGAAAGTGACAAGTGGCATACTTGATCATCAAGTTCACTTTGATTTTCCATCTACCCTTTTTATTGACACCTTGCATAAATTTTAGAACCTTTTTATACTAGCATTACATTAATGATCATCTCTTCTTAGGTGTCTTGAAACCCATTAGTCTCACTATGCCTCTCTTTTCTCAAAAGCCTCAAATCTTGGTTTAAACTTCATGAATATAACTTATCTATATGGGATACCTATTCTATCTTAACCAACTTACATCAACCCTTTGGATGCATCAAACACTCTCAAAGATTTCATTTGGAACCTAAATCCCATGCATGCCTTCAATTCCTTGTAACCCTCAAAACATACAAATCTTATTATGTAAAACATTATACAAACCATCTTGAAAAAATAAGAATGTATTTGAGTACCCATTATGCTCTTATATCTATGTACAAAATTCATGACCATACACTAAGTGAAATTACAATTACTTCAATTTTTTATCTCTCTAATTAGCCCTCAATTAGGTCTTTAGGATTAGAAACTAATATTTGGATATAAACAATTATCACACATGTGAAAATCCAAGTAAACATTTTATTAACTTTAGGGACATATTGAGCATGATCCATGTCAAATTTTAGGGTCTATAACCTTGTACAGATAGGTGAATTGAGAAATGGCCAAAATCTTAGCCTAGGTGCATATTCAAGATTGAGAGGTAATTGGAGTGGTTTCTTAATAAATTCCATGTTCCAATGTTTCATAATGGTTTTTTGGGTCATATACCATCATAGGACAACTCAATATACTAAATAAAATCTCTGCAAGAGTACTCCATAGGCTTGTAGCTAAGCTTCTTGAGAGACACAATAACATAGTCATATTTTTGGCTCAAATTTTTAGATTGAAAGGATCATATACCCTCTTAGGAGACCTGAAAAATTATGTAAAATTCTATGTAACTTATTCCTAGACTTACAAATCCATTACACCTGATTTTAATGTTAATTATTACCATGCATATTCACAATTAAGCTTGCAACCATGTTTTCTAGGCCAATTTCATACACTTTACTTTTGACATGTTCCAAAAAATAGCCTAATAAGGTGCTTAGGAGAGGTATGATGGTTAATAAATTCATTTCAATACCAAGAATGCTCATTATAAGTCACTTGCATTCTTGTTTCTCCCAGCAGGCCATTAGAAGGGTTTAGACAAGGTTTTAGGTGTCTTAAACCCTTAAGGACTATTCATAGAGATCAAGCCCTTAATGAACATCCAAATGAAATGGATAATTATTGTATAGTGATGGTTTATTATTCCTAATATCTTTATTCACCATGTATCTCCTCATTCAATATATGAGCATCTCAAATTGATCTTCTCAAGCTGGCAAACTATGTGAGTGAGGTTGAGAGAGAGATTCATGCTTGATCAACTATATTAGATTTTGTTTTTTATTTTAAACACATCCAAGAGGTTTTTATAATTAATCATGACTCATTAAAATGTTTTTCCTTTCCATTATTATTCATTATACCTTCTTCAACATCCATTAGCTTATGCTTAGGGTTCACTAGCAAATCAATATAAGTGACCCTAGTATGATTTTCTAAGTTATTTGCTTTTATTCCTCTAGATTTAAAGCATGTTATAATCCATGTCTAGGATATATATAAGAATTTAGGTCATTCATACCCAAAATTCCTTTATTAACTTGTAGGTCTCTATCCATTTCTCACACATGCCTATGTGTTTTCTACCTTTAGACATAGGTCCTTTCTCTCTATCCACCTATAGGTTTTTATGAGTAAAAACCCTCTCTTTTCGAGAAATCACCATCTCTTCAACATTTACCATTCCTAAAATCATTTTAAATAAACTTAGGGTATTATTTACATGTAAATTTCTCCCACTTTTCACCCATAAACCTATAAGTACTTGTTCTAGGTCTATTTGGGCTTATTGATTGCTAGAGCTCAGAAGAGGCCTCCAATTACATATTTTATCCTCCATTTTACATACACACATATACATAGTTTCTACATATATTTCCAACCCCTAATTTATTCTTAACACCTCAACTTCTAGTACAAAATTCATGCATTTCATATGAAAAGGAGACCTATAAGTCTGCAAATATGTAGAGCTTTATTTTCATTGCATGAAGCCTTTTATGATATGTATCTTGATCATCCTAACCCTGACAAAAATTATCCAATACCTTAAAAAAAAATTCATGAGGTTATGGCCCTCATATATCACCGATGATGCAACATTTATTAACTCGTCAATTCACTTCTATGTTTAGCAGACATATACATAGTCTTTAGGCTAAAACAACTATATGTTGTTTGTAAGGGATAATATTATAATGACCACTAATGTTAGAGGGTTATTAAATATATAATTTATCATTTAATTTCATATGGAACCAATTTAATTCACTATTTTTTTAATAGTCATGACCAAGATCTTGTTTCTCTCCCAATTGCAGGCTACATAATCTTTTGTTGAGTCATGAGAACATGACTCCTTATTTTGCCTTTTTGGGAATTAATTATACTTTGAATAGGTTTGGATGGATTTAAATAACTCCAATACACTAAAAAAACCATATATCATTATTTACATGTAAATCAAGACCCTCAAAATATTAAGGCTTTATTTACACATTAATGGTTGATGAGCACTAGTGGGAATCTAAAAGTTACCATCATGTTGAGAAGCTTATGGGTGTGGATTATGAATGAATAACCATATAATAGACCTATATATAATTTTAGAGAGTGATATATGATGTGAAATCTTCATATTCATGTTTTTTAATTAAAAACCATAGAACATCATAAACTCCCTACTTTTTTAATCTACCAACTATGTAAAAGTAGAGATTTCTTATCCTTTTGAGATCACACGTGCCAAGTGAGTCATATATAATTATTTTTTATTTATTTATAGACCCTATTAACAATATAAAATTGCATTCATGTTTTTAACTAGCTTCAAACTTCCACCTCAAGGAGAAAAACTAAGCATATTGGGTTTATGTAGGGTTTTAGACTACCTTATATTATTAAGGATTTTTAATAAAGGATGAGGAAAAAATATAATAACCAATGCCAAAAATATATACTATATTATACCCAATTACTATTACCAAAATATCATTTCACCACTCTCTCTCATCTGTATGGAATGAGCGTCTAAAGTTGGACTTCATACGCTTGCTAAGGAACCAATGGAAGAAATGAAATATTCTATGCCTTATTTGTACCTATGAATAAATTTAAAACCTATATTTTACCTAAATAATATTAGGATACATCTCCTAAATCATTTTCACCTACAAATAAACCTTCTTGATCTATACAAATGAATGACAAGCCTCTTCTAAGTGTTGAAAATCACTTGTAACTACTTTTATTCATTTAAAACTAACTTATAATGAAATTATTTCCAACCTCACATTATAAAAATCTTAAAAAATAATTTCAAATAACCTCTCTATGTGGTCTTAACCCTTTTGGTGTCTTAAAGTGATTTTTTGACAATTTTACACAAGTTAGTGACCTACAAAAGAGTTTTAAAATGATTTACTGACCTTGGATACAACATGAAACCTATTTGGGAATTTTTATATACTATATAAATAATAAAATGACCTTGAAAAATTTCATATGTCTAAATAAACAACCTAAACCCTTAGCATCACTTAAACCATCTTGAAGCATGACATGAAGTGACTAGACAAGCTTAAGATCAAAATGAACCTTACCTTAAACTTATCAAATTTACCTTAAACTATGATAACATGCATTGAAAAAAGAATATTTATATGACCCTATCCTATGGTCAAAAGAATTTGGATAACATCTTTGGTGACCTCTTGGGGATGCATGCTTGATATGCTCATTAGACTAGTAGATTTATCCTTTCATTGGGTAATGGAGTCACTTGCACTCTACTATAGACATGATAGAGTGTTTGACATTTTTTAATGACTCTATTATACAAAATTCCTCTCTCTCCTTCTCTCATTCTCTATATATTCATCCTTGTTTGGATTTTTAAGGATCCTTTGGTTGAGTATGGTGAAGCCATGCTCAACTAAACACTTGTTTTATGCCTTGGAATAATGAATGAAGCTGATTCTTACCTCCTCACATGCTTGAAACTAGTGTACTTGTGTGATTGTTTATGAATGATAGTAGTAGCGATTGTACTCTTTCATTTTTCCTCTCCTACATATTTGTAAATGGGTTGTCTTTTTTCATGTCACATGGTGAGTTTGATGTAATTTTTCATGGTTTTAAAGTGGAATTTAATCATTAGTGCCTTGCTTAGAACTATTTACTAACCCTCTCATTCAATGCATTATATATAACCTCTATGTTGAAACACTAATGCTTGAAGGTCCTTGTTTTGAGAAGTGTGATCAGATTCAAGCCTAATCCATGATTCTAAGTACATGATATTTAAGTGGAGGGTGTTAATTTGGTGTATCACCTCCCTTATTTTATTTTCATGTTATTATTTTCCCTTTTCCTTTTCAAGTGTAGTGTATTGGATCCTAATTGATACATCAAGGGGAGATGGACCTATAAACTATAGGTTTGGTCCACCTAAAGGTCACCCAAAACCTAGGACCAATCCCATTGCATAGCTCAAGTTGAGAGGGCTTGAAACACCCTATTAATCATGAAAATTTGAGATATTAAAAGAATAATGAATGTTAACCTTCCTCCGAAAAGGCTTGTGATTGTGAGTCTTGTATTATAAATGATTATTATGTGGCCAATAGTGATGAACAAGATTTATGTAATCCTTGTACCATGTACAATACTAGGTTATATGATGATGTCATAAATCTTGCATTCAATGTTTTAGTGTTGGTAGGTGCAATTATTAGGGTTAGGAATCATATATGCCATAGCAAGGGACATAAGATAAGGGACCAAATTGGAGTTACAATTTCTAGGTACATAGTAAGGAGTATATCAATAAAAAATTAAATCACCATCATTAATGCCAAATTAAGATATAGTTGTCACTTTAATAATAGTGTTAAAATATGTTTATAATTATGTGTTTTTAAGGTATCTATGTTAACATGGAATTTACACATTCTTTACTTTGATGTATCCAAACAAATAAGGATCATCTCATATATAACCATCATCATAATCAAGTGTGGTAAGATAGAAATCTATAAATTTAACCATGATATCACTAGGAAAATAGGAACCATTGGGGGATTTTTTCTCAAATGTAATGGTTTTGAGGATTTTTCAAATTCTCGCTTACAAAAATAGGTTCTTAAGGTAGTGGGTAATTGATAAATTATACATCTTGAAAGGTTAAATATTTTTATTTTGAGATTGATCTCATCAAACTCATCACCATTAGAGTCAAAGAGGTTTGGTGGGGTTCTCTCCATAAGTTCAGGGTGGCCACTATAACATCTTAGAAAATTTATGGGATAATTAAAAATTTTATAAAATTTTAATACTCTTAAAAGGGAACACATGGTAATTTTTAGAATAGTTTGAAGTTGTAGATGCTAAAATATGGTGTTAAATACTCAGAAATTCTATTTTTGACCTAAATTACTTGTGTGTACATACATGACTATAATTTTCCATTATTTCACATCCACATGCCTTATAATGTCCTAACCTTCCATATTTACTCTCACTCACCTATAAGAAATCTTATAGTCTATGTCAAATCTGTTATTTATCTTACTCAGACATCTCCAAATCATTAAATAAGTATTCTTATTTCTTGGATAATAACTTCAAGCTTACAACATATCATCTAATGATATTTCCTTAGTATGATGTTTCATCCCATGCCAAACACTAGTCACATTTTAAATTCAACCCATTAATATGGGTCATCCCCTTTGTATAGCATGACAGTGGCATAAGAAATTACCAAAAGAGTCTCATGTATATAAAAAATAGGTGTAAGCCTATTACCCATATAATAATCATATATCAAGTATAATATAATTATTGACCAAATTTATCCCCAAGTCAAATTGGTCACCCCATCCATTTTCAGACTTGTCATGGTCTTGTGGTGTGTTCATGTCATGCTTATATGGTCTTAAGAGTCTTCATTTAACCTTGTCAGCATTTTTTAAGGTTAGTTTGGAGAAGTTAAGGTAATGTCATATTTTGGTCATATTGTAGTTTAGATATGTCATGGAGAGATGAGGCAAGTTTAAGTTTTTTCATAGGTGATTAGGGGGTTATTAATGTCATTTTATGTCTTAAAAATCTTATCATAATATTTCATGATGTTTTGGAATGTCTAAGGTTCATTTTTTGTCTTAGAGGTGGTAAATATGCATGAAAATGTGATTTTGGATAACATTTATGTATGTCAAAAGTTCCCAAAGTGAAAAATCTATAAAAGACCCATTAAAAATATCTTGTATTAGTTACACAACTACCACACCTGTTATAATTAGAACAAAGTTAGAATCTTGAAATCTAATGCCATCTTGAGGAGTTAAGGAAGTTGTACAGACTTGTTGAATTCATGTGTAAGTGAAAAGAGATTCATAACATCACTTGAGCTTATACAGGTTATAAAAAATATTGGGAATAAGTTTTAAGCTCCATATTTGAAGAAAACTACATCTCCTTATCATCACTCCATTCACAAGCTAGTGAAGGCCAAATTCAATCAAATGGTACAAGCCAAACAAGAAGAGTTAGGGGTTAATATTTTGGAAAATGTTTGGGGAAAATATGGGATTATAATTTGTGGTATTTTTCACTAGATTAGTGTTGTTATATTTATGAACAATATCTAAGAAGCTATAATAATTTTTTAGAGCTTAAAACCCTGTTGTTCCCAAATTTTGTCACTCATTTTTGGGACAACACATGAACTATTTTTGGTCCTGCGAGCCAAAAATTTTGCTCTTCATTTTGTAGAGTAAAGTACTCTACAGTTTATTTTGAGTTTTATTTGTGCATTCCAAGTTTTATCCCTACGCATTTTAGTTTTGAGGCAATAAGGGTTATGACACAAGGTGCAGGTTTTTCTTTTTACGCGGGTTTTTTCTTTTTTCTTAAAGTTTTGTCTAAGTCTCAAAGTCGAGCAGAACTTGCCAAGTGTCATCTACCGAGACCCATTATAATTTGTTTCTAAAAAGAAGTGGAATGTGCCACATGTTCTATTATAACTCAGTGGAAGCTGTCGAGTGTCAATGGCTACAGTTTCTTCCTTTGGTTTTGTTATTGAGCGAGAATTGTGGTGGGTCCTAGGTGAGTTTCTAAAAGTGAGCAGAGTGTGACAAGTGTCTACATCCATGTTTCAAGATTCTTCAAATAAGATTCTCTCAGAGTTTTGTAGAGGGCACCAAGTGGTGACTGTGAAAGGTTTTAATTATTTTTCTAAATGTAGCAGAAGTCGCCATGTGTCCCTTGTAAAGCTCGATGGAAGCTACCAAGTGTCAACATCCACAGTTTCTTCCTTTTTATTTCAATATTGAGTAAAGACTATGGTGGGCCTCGAGTGAGTTTCTAAAATGAGCAGAAGTTGCCAAGTGTCATCTGCCAGGACACATTACAATTTGTTTCTAAAAAGTAGCAGAACGTGCCATGTGTCCCATTATAACTCAGCAGAGCGCGACAAGTGTTTGCATCCACATGAATCCAAATGAGTCCCAAATGTTTCTACAATGTTTCTAAAACTCAACAAAAGCTGCCATGTGTCATCTTCTATAGGACCCTCAAAAGGTATCTAAAGCTTTTATAAGTTAAGTGGATGCTGCCAAGTGTCCTCACCTATTTCACAGCAAAAAATGCCATGTGTCACTTGTTAAGATTAGTGGAAAGCGGCCAAAGCAAGTGAGAAATACCCAAAGGAATTAATAAGGAGGGTGATAGGCTCATAGATATCAAATTCAAGGCAACCAACTAGCCATTGGCTTTCAAATGATGACAAACCTGAAGACATCAAATTTGTGGCAATAAATTATCCATTGATCTTTGTAGGCTTGAAACACGGACCCATATGCATTCAAATACCATCAAGCCGAAAGGAAGAACCACCAAGAGGAGGAACCAAGAGAACTAGAAAGGGGAAAAGGTAGCTCGAGGGCTCAAATTGTAGCAAGAAAGAGGGAAGACCAGAAATATCTACACAATAGTTATTCCAATAGGTGGAATAGTCTACCAGGTAGATAGCTGAGCCTGCAAACATAGAAGGCATGACCTATTTGTCTCTTTTGGGGTAAAGGTGAGGTGGATAGCTGCATAGATATCAAGTGATAGGATAGATGACTTAGGCTCAGGAGAGGACATTCGAGATGAATCAACACACCATAGTTAAGGTAGCCTCCCTATTTCAGCATGGCCCTCTTTGACAAAACTGAAAATGCATTTAATGCATTGAGTATAGCATGGTTCATTCCATGGAACAAAGTGCCAAGCCTTTCTTGACTACTATATATTGTATTCTCATATGTCATTCACCAGAGGGATCTTTTTTTTTATCACATAAGCAAGATATCTTTTTTTTTATCATAGAAGCAAGACTCTGCCTAAATTGAAAGGCAAACACTAAAACTTTGAGCTCAAATTATTGTTCATATTATTTTATCTAAATGAGAAAGTAATTTACTCGAAAACTTTGTGCTATTATATCTTGTGCCATTTTAGGAGATTGTTCTTATGTCTATCTTCTAGATGCATTCTTGTTTATTTAATCTAACAAGCACAACTAGTGGAAGTGATAAGGAAGATGTCCTAAAGTCAGTTACTTTTAGACTTTGTGCTGTTATAGTTGTCTTCAATGTGTGTTTTTAGTTTCTTTCTATGTCAAGGATTATGGGATGACTTTGTGCCCCCATTATCCTTTGTATTTCACTCTTTGGGTAGTTGAGGTGGAAACTTTGTGTTCCATTTCATCATGTTGGTTACTACCCTTTGTTACCAGTTTCTTGTCACTACCTAAAAGAACTCCTACTATTTATTGCAAGATCACTTCTAAAAGAAGAGAAGTGCCTTCAGAATCTTCACCAAGATTTCTCCTTTGTTTTTTAGCATCATCTCTGAAATAAGAGAGATGGATGGTGTTGCCCTACCCTTGAGTGTTATTTTTGGCTTATATTTATAGTATATAGCCCCTCATATTTGATAGGGAACCTCCCCTTGATGAGAGGAGAGATTTGTCCCCTTTGGATATGGTAAACCTGAAACTTTGGATGACCAATCTCCCTTTCTGTGGTTGATAAGACCTATCTTGAACATTAGTTAGCTGATTGAAAAAATATTCACCCAAAAAACCCCATAGGCTAAGTTTGGTGTAACTCTAGAATAAAGTGTGAATTCTTGGATGCATAAAACTAGTTGGTTTGAGTTATCAAATGTTTATATATGTTTCATGCACATTCATTCATCATGGTGGCATTTGGAGATGGTCCTTTGGAAAATAAAGTCTCTCTTGTGCATTATCTATAAATGACGAGCAATTTTTTTTGTTTGTGAGTTCTCCAGGTGATGCGCTGTCATAGACTACAAACAATGATATTGACCCCTCTGAAATTGAATGTTAATTTCCTCCCTTACAAACATGGTACCTGGCATCCTTAGTTTAAATCCTTACATAATAGATGCCTTTCATAATAGTGACATGGTATATACATTCACACATTCAGAGTTCGGTCTATGTGCCCATTATATACGCCTCTAGAGATTACATGCCATCCTGGCTCGGGTCTCAGTGGCTCTACAAATGCACAGTTATCTCATTTGACCAATGAATATACAGAATAGATGTTTCATCCCTAATGAAATGACCACATTATATAAGATGTGAGCTTGGTGTATGCATATGATATATTCATACATCATGGCCAAGATTTTTACAAAATGGATATATGAGCCTCACAGACTCGAGTCTACTCCAAACGAGTTCTACCTCGACTTGATATCTGCACTTGTATCATACACCCTCACTGGTTGATAGCCTTTCCCAATAAGTGTAATAAACACCCTCACTAGATCAAATTTATGCCTACGCAAATACATACCATTTGCCATGGTCTCATTGCCTTACAAGCATCTTCACGGGATAGGACTTGAATAAAATCCCATCCCAGTCTACATCATTTCATGGCCAATGGTTATATGGAATGGTTATCTCGCCTTGTCTCATTTGGGTCTGTGTGGTTACAATGCCATACATTCCCCTTACCCAGGATTAAATAGCCAAAACAAGTTACGAAACATATCACAACCCTGTCTTTTCAATATCCTTAGCTTGATTTCTCCTAAGGCTATCCTCTCTTACTTGAATTATATCTTTTTTGTTTCCCTTTATGCTTAAATCAAGGCCTTCAATCTTAAAATAGTGTTGACCTTATCTCCTTGAATATTACATTATCCTATAAAGACTCAACTACTCATCTAATAAGGGAATTCTTTAACTATGCTTGACTCCACGCCATCCTTAGATGATTACAATAATAATAGGATTATTGAAATCCTTTGACAACTAATAAATCCATACAAAACATATTTAGGCCTTATTTCTTCTCCACATGACAAGTATGAATATTTGAAAATATAACTTGGAGGGAAACTTATATAATTGCTTAGGCTAATGCCTATCGAAGGCTTATTCAACTAGTCCTTGCTAGATGCTCTTGCATCATACTCTCCTTATAGAAATGATTTGAACCTTAGTTCAAATGAAATGCTTCTTCCATGCATTAGTCTTCACTATATGCCTAGATCCCAAGGTCTTGTTGTGAATGCCAATGCTGGTGTTTGTCTTTGATAGTCTTTGTCTTTCATCTTCTTGCTTTTCTTCCCTTTCTGATATGTTCTTCTCCTCATCTCCTTTTCAGCTATTATGTCCCATCTCCATGCTTCATTCTCATACATGTCTTCAAGATCTTCTTGATCTTCTTGGTTCAAAAATTTGTCCATTGAACTATGGACTTCATTCATCTCCAAAACTTTAACACCTACATTCAAAACATCAAAGACAATGTTAGAAGTAAAAAATTGAGACCATAAAGTCTCTTGGCTGCCTCCACTCTTCTGCTCTTTGGCCAAAATTGCCTTTGCCTCTTTAATGTGCTCTTTTCTTGCTTCACTCTCACCAATGGTGTTCTCATCATGGTTTGTGCCTGTATGTAGCTCTCTTGAAGAAATAAAGAGCTCTTCTAACATTCTCATTTCTTCCTTTAGTGAGCTCTCATCTATCTCCCCATTCACTTCATCAAACTTGGGCTTATCAACCTAAAGGATTGCTTGTCCTTTACTTGTCATGTACCTTATTTCATTCTTTCTTGGCTTGTTTTCATACAAATCAAATTCTTCATTAATATACTCATCAAAAACAATTGGATTAATATTACCTTGTGTCTCGCTCTTTTCAATCTCTGCTTGAAGCCATCTTGTTTGTTCTTTGTTTTCAATGAGGCATTGCTTTGCTACATACTCTCCCCTTTCCTCATCATCCATCCATTTGGAACTTTCTCCTTGCTGAATATTAGTCCTCATAGACAATTTCCATACCTCATTTCTCAT
The DNA here is from genome assembly GCA_037957365.1 of Torreya grandis. NCBI lineage: Eukaryota > Viridiplantae > Streptophyta > Pinopsida > Cupressales > Taxaceae > Torreya > Torreya grandis. Next base: position 720,178 of record JARHVA010003306.1, read on the forward strand.
GAAAGGATCATTAAATGATTCAAACACATCATCATAAACAATTTGTTTACCTTTTACCTCTTAGGTATACCTCTCAAGCATCATATCTTCATGGAATGCCTCTTCCATACTCACCATCTCACCTTCATTCTCTTGGTTGCTTGAATCACCTTCAATCCTCTTCCATTGACTTCTTGGCATTGTTGCCTCAACACTCACATCTTCTTCACTTTTTGCCTTCTTAGGAACCCACATTTGATTCTTTCTCTTATTAATTGACTTCACAAGCCATTTAGGCATCCTGTAACCATGCTCTTGTGACAATACTGAAAAACCAACTTTGTTTGTCCTTTTATTTTCTTGCACACCTACATTCATATTAGGAAGATGAGAAAATCCAATCTTATAAGGTAAACTTGCCTACTTGCTTACTTGTTGCTTGCTTGTGTGCTTCACCATCCACTTAGGCACTATGTATCCATGATTGACTTCTTTGTGTGAGGACTTCATCTTCCTCTTGCCTCTTCTAACCTATGTATTAACATCTTCATCCTCACAATAACAATCTAAATCAGGTCTTAACACTTCATTTACGTCTTTGATAGCTTGATCCATGGAGCAATCTTTCTCTTCCTTTGTGCTTTGTTGTTTTCTTGCCTCTTCTTGATATTCCATGGCATCATGGAATTCATCTTCATCTTCCATCTCTTCTCTTGCTTGTATGGGTTCCTCAACACCTCCCTCATGCATTAACTAATGCATCTCTTCTTCTTTATCATCAATAAAAAACTCACTTCTCTTTCTTACACATTCACTTGTGCACTTGGTGTCTCTTCTTGCACAAATATCTTCATTCTTCAAGGCCTTTCTCTTGACCTTCACAAGGCTGCTCATACCTGCAATTACCCATCCAAAGACAACATTAGATATAAAAAAAGAGACCACAAGGTCCCTATGAGTGTTCTCTTCACCAACACTCTTATTTTTTCAAGTGCTCTTCCTAACACTTCATCTTTTCTTTCTTCTCTTCTCTTGTTCTCCTCAATGAGAACCTTCTTCTCCACCTCTTTCTCTTGTTGCTCACTTGGCAACCTACTCATCCTCTTGCCTCTATAGGCTTCTCTCTTATTGGCAATCTCATTTTGCCTTTTTTTCCTCTTCATTAGGAGATCAATTGGCCACTTCAACCTCTTCTTCATTCTCCATACCCATGCTTTCCTATTCAACTACATCCAAGACTCATATTCATCTTTAATCTTAGCTAACTCTCTCTTCAAACTAGAAATCTCTTTATCAATTTCAATACTGGTCATACCTTTCTTCTTTTGGATGCTTGTTTTCTTCTTGTTACTCTCATGTACCTTGCTGCTTTGTAGTGCCTTCAACAATACTTCCATTTCTGAGATCTTCACCCAAGTCTTTTCCACCTTGGTCTCTTGATCCCTTTAGGTCCTCACCTAGGTCTTCTGCACCCTAGTCTTTTGGTCCACTTGTCTCACCCAAGCCTTTCTCCTTGACTAGTCTTTTGACAATCTCCTTGATCTCACCTAGGCCTTTTGCATCCTAGTCTTTTGATCCTTTTCTCAATCCTGTAACAACTTATTAGCAAACATGATCAATTACCAAATCCCAAGAGCTTTGAGCTCTAATACCAAAAATGATGCGCTGTCATCAGACTGCAAATAATGATATTGACCCCTCTAAAAATTGAATGTTAATTTCCTCCCTTACAAACCTGGCATCCTTAGTTTAAAGCCTTACATAATAGATGCCTTTCATAATAGCGACAGGGTATATAAATTCACACATTCAAAGCTCGGTCTATGTGCCCATTGTATACACCTCTAGAGATTACATGCCATCCTGGCTTGGGTCTCAGTGGCTCTATAAATGCACAATTATCTCATTCGACCAATGAATATATAGAATAGATGTTTCATCCCTAACGAAATGACCACATTATATAAGCTGTGAGCTCAGTGTATGCATATGATATATTCATACATCATGTCCAAGAGTTTTACAAAATGGATATATGAGCCTCACAAACTCGAGTTTGCTCCAAACGAGTTCGACCTCGACTCGATCTCTGCACTTGTATCATACACCCTTACTAGTCGATAGCCTTTCCTAATAAGTGTAATAAACACCCTCACTAGATCAAATTTATGCCTACACAAATACATACCATTTTCCATGGTCTCATTGCCTTACAAGCATCTTCACGGGCTAGGACCTGAATAAAATCCCATCCCAATCTATATCATTGGTCGTGGATAAGCCTTTTCTAAATAGGCAATCATCCTCTTTGGATCTATATCTTCACCCAAAGCTTGAAACACAAAACTTTCTAAATAAACTAATGAATCCCTATCAAGACTACACAAATAGCAATCACCACCTTCGGGATAAACCTGTATGAAAACAGTACCTGTCATGGTCTCATAAATTTACACACAGGCATCTCTATGGCTCGGACCTAGCCTACATGTATTATTTCATGGCCAACGGCTATATGGAATGGTTATCTCGCCTTGTCTCATTTGGTTCTGTGTGGTTACAATGCCATACATTCCCCTTACCCAGGATTAAATAGCCAAAACAAGTTATGAAACATATCACAACCCTATCTTTTCAATATCCTTAGCTTGATTTCTCCCGAGGCTATCCTCTCTTACTTGAATTATATCTTTTTTGTTTCCCTTTATTCTTAAATCAAGGCCTTCAATATTAAAATAGTGTTGACCTTATCTCCTTGAATCTTAAATTATCCTATAAAGACTCAACTACTCATCTAATAAGGGAATTCTTCAACTATGCTTGACTCCACACCATCCTTGGATGATTACAATAATAATAGGACTATTGAAATCCTTTGACAACTAATAAATCCATACAAAACATATTTAGGCCTTATTTCTCCTCCACATGACAAGTATGAATATTTGAAAATATAACTTGGAGGGAAACTTATATAATTACTTAGGCTAATGCCTATCAAAGGCTTATTCAACTAGTCCTTGCTAGATGCTCCTGCATCACCAGGTGGTTTGATTAATTTGAGTGATTCTTAATGATAATAATATTATTTCAATCCATTCATGACTTTCTAATCAAATAGATATTTTTTACAAGTTTCACATGGTCACATCTTCATTCACCATCTTGGACTGTGTTATATGTGTTTATGAATAACAAGGTGATTTGAGTGTGTCAATATGTTTTTGAAGGAGTTTGAAAGATGTTTAATCATGTTAGGTGTGTTTATATAATGGAGAGAAATATCTTTGATTCCATAACATTAATGTTCATACTTTTCGAGGATTCAAACACAAGGTTAAAAAAATGTCACCTACATGCCTGGAAGTCTATAAATTCAAATAAATTCAATGGTGTCCATGTTTAGTGAAGGTTTTTTAAGAATGAAACATTATGTTGGATTCAAGATTAAAGGTCATGGATCAATTTATATATCTCCCAAACACCTAAATTCAATGGTGGTAAGAGCCACATACAGGATTATGACTATGTTAACATTGAATACAAAGGTTATGAAAGACAATGATGAGGCTAGTGGACTAGATGAATGGAAAAGAGACATATAATGAGCAATAATCACTTCCAAATATTAGGATGTTATTTTAAATTGCCTAATCAAACTACTCAATCAAACCTTCTTATGAGCACCTACAACCAATTAAGGAAATTGACTTTGAAACACTAATGTTAGTGAAGTCTAGAGTTCAAGGCACTGAAAAGCATTTCAAGATGTCAACCACCATCAATAACATGATATACCATTGAGTTATTTAGTGTTGGTAAGGGAAAGTTTAAAACAAAGTAAAATATTTGAACATAGTCAAACTACCCTAACATCTAACCAATTGTGATGTTATCTTGAACAAGTGAATGATGATGGAGTTTAGGTTTTAGGACATTGAGAAGTGTTTCCATACTCTCAACATAATTTTAGATATATTCACTAAGAGGTTCCTGAACAATGACAGTGGATAATCAAAAGGGCCTCAAATTCACTCAGTAGGGAAATAGTCACTTATAGCTTACTGAGAGAAAATTGACCTTAGACAGTGAAGTGGGTAAGGTTTGAAGTTTCAAGATAGTGATAAGGTCTTAAGGTATCAATATCATGATATATATATTGGTATAATCATGAGTAAGTTTGGGGATTAACTTTAGAGACCTAAGAATCCTTAAATCTAGTCAAAATCTCCTATTCAACAATTACACCCATCCATTGAAGTGTTGGTCTTGAGATAGTGGAAATGTTGATAAAAGCACATAAATTAAAGGTGTTTAAGAAGTTTTAGACTATCAATAACATGATGAGAGTTTAAATATTGAAACTGATACTCTTAGAACACCAACTTCAAGACCAATCACAATCCTAGAACACCTACAGGTAGTTGGTCACTTGTAGGTCTTCTCAGGTGACTAAAGGTATCCTAAAACTTAAAATAGTACTATGTGAGTATTTTTATGGTTAGAAAGTAGTTTGAAATTCTTGAGTCCTTTAATAAATTAGTTTCTAAATAGGGGAGTATAGCAAGTGAACAATAACGGTCACAACACTAATTGACCAACATAGTCCTCATACAAGTCTACCTACTTAGGCTAGTGGAGTTGTTCACTTGAGAGAGAGGTCTATGTGCATTAAATTAGAGTCTCATGGTAATATCCTTGAACCTCACATCACTCTCAATATAACCTAAATCATAAGTAGACAAACATTGAAACCTTGTTTGCTCAATCTAATACATGAAACAAGTCTGCCTACTCATGGAAAACATTTGCTTATTTGGAAGGTTGAAAGGATTATATGATGATTGACAAAGAGAAAGGTACTTTAACATGATTTTATTGTAATTAAAAATTTTCCATTAAAAACTCAAACTCAATCAATAAGGAAACAAATCAATCATTACCCTATTCTAAACCTTACACAATCCTAAATGCACACACGAGCCTATAAGGCAGTCAGACCAAGAAAGGTGGTGAATTAAGTTGGATTAAATGAGGACTTGGAGACATAAATATATATTTAAGATTATGTATAAACATTTCATTATATTTTATACCTCTAATAGAGAAAGAAATAGGTACCTATAGTCAACTAGGGTGAGTTAGGCAACTTAGCTCATAAGCCCTAATCCTAAACCAGTGAGATAGTTATAGAGTTTAATGAAGGAAGGTGATTTTAAATCAATTTAAAATTGTAAATATATATATAAAAAACCTCATTTTTGTCATTAAATATTAAATCAAACTTAGAATATCACAAACCTTAATTTGTTCCCAGCCCTCATAGAATGTTTATTCCAACTTGAGAGGCAAGATTCTCTTATTTGGTATGGAACACATGTATTTAATGGGATGTTATGATCCTATTTTAATTTAAATACCCTATTAAATGTCAATTTTTTTAATTGGTTGGTGGTTTTATGCCCTAAGATTTATGAACCATCCTTAAGAACTTAAAGCACTTTTACGCTACCTAGGAAAGCCATAAGGACCCAATGAGAGAGAAATGAGATTTCATGCCTTAATATTAGTTATAAAAACTTAAAAATGACCAATAAAATTTTCAATACTCCCTTGATCATCATCCCATTCCATTGGTTGGTATAGTATTATACATAATTGTATGGAATATGCCTAAAAAGACTAATTTTTGCTATTTTATAGGTTCATATAAGTTATCAAATATTAAAATTTGGTATGGAGAACAAGGAAGAGGTTTTATAAGTGAATAACACAATTTTTTGGTTTTTTGTATGTGTGGGGAACCTGTAGATCCATTTTTTACTCTCTTGGTAGGGAGGCCTAATTGAGCCCTAGTTAGAAGAGAGAAAAGGCAAAAATGGATATCTTCACTCACTCTTAGAGAATAAAATTTAACTTTGATATGTAAGGACATATTGGGTACTATAATATGCCCTCATATTCTCCCTATCATCCATACAACTCTCTAAAAATGAGGTTTATATGATTTTAGGGTAACAAACAAGAAGGCCAATTTGGGGCTTTTGTTAGAGAATGAACTATTGGAAATAGTTTAAGACCTCAAAATAGATTTTTTAAAGTATTATATGATTTAAATAGGCCATCCATGAAGTTTTTATGAGTTTAATAAGACAACACCAATTTTTGACACTTATGTGCAAAATAGGCCTAAGGAGATGAAGAATCCTCTAGACATCTTATAAGAGAAAGAGATGATGTGTCAAAGATAATATAATATGGCGAGTTGAGATGTGTCAAGATTAGATAAAATAGGTATTATAAACTTATCTGACCATCAATAAGGTCACTTTTCCTTCAACATGTTAAGATAAAGGGTAGTTTCAAGAAGCTAGTCAAGGTGTCAAGCAAGAAATTCAAATCCCACACCACTTGGAGGGATGGAGAATATATAGAGGAGATAAACATGGAATCTTGGACCTTTTTACATAGTTCCATTAATAATTTTCTTATTATAACTCATGGGCACTTATCTCTCTCTCTCTCTCTCTCTCTCTCTCTCTCTCTCTCTCTCTCTCTCTCTCTCTCTCTCTCTCTCTCTCTCTCTCTCTCTCTCTCCTATGCCCTTCTTCTCTTCTCTCTCACTTGTTATATATATTGAGCCACTTTGGATTTTTAAAGTACCCTCCACCTTTGTATGGTGAATACATACTCATTTTAATACTTTTATAAATAAATAACAATTTTTTTATCTTCCCCATGAGTTGTTTCAATGTGTATGTTAGGTTATTTGATCTTGTTAAGTGATAAATTCTCTTCCTTAGCATGTTGTCCTTGTTTGCATTCATATTCAATTTTGAAATTATTTTATATATTTCTTGAAGTTTTTTAGGAGATTATTGAGTTGTCTATTCGCTAGTGTTATTTCATGACCTTGTTTTTAGTCCTCCTATCTCAAGCTTGCCTCATAAATCTCCATGAGAAATACTAATGCAAGAAGCAAATTTAGATTAGTGTCATATATAAATTAGGCTTTTATTTGAAGTGTCATTTTAGTTAGTTGGTAGTGTTTAGGTTATAATAAGTGCATCACCTCATTAGGATAGGTTTAATTTATTTTTTATTTCTCCCTTTTCATCCAAATGAGCTCGTAGTATAGGTGATGAGTAATCAAGACAAATCTAGGGAGCTAGCCCTTTAATCTAAAGGTTTAACCCTACTATAGGTAACCCATAAGCCTAAGGATAATCCCATGTTACCTTCAATTTGGATAAGGATTTAACTACCTCTCCAAGGGTTCAAAATTTAGTGATAATATTTTTGGCATGCTCGGTAGGATAAAGGTCTAAAAGAATGGAATAATTCTTGGTGTGTTCTTCTAACTATCAGCCTTTGGAAACCTTTAACAAACACCAATGGTGATTCTGAATACAATCAATTGGTTCTATCAGTGCATTGGATTGTGAGATAATTTTCTAATATATTACATTTTAATTTGACTAATGAAGTTGGGATGGTTGGGTATGATGAAAATTTATACTATACACCTTCCTACCAACCTTGTCATGACCCCAATTATGTGTCTCAACAACCCTATTAAGATTTTTATTAGCCATATGAGTCATGATAGTCATATGATCATCTTACTTCCCCTCTATATGACCATGATGTTATTGAGAAGCCCTATGAAGAAGCCTCTGAGGAAGGCTATCAAGAAGAGTATCAATAAATGTCTTCCTATCAGCCTCATATGACTCCTATCAATACTATGATCCATATCAACCTCAACATGATTCCTATCAACCTTGTCATGAGGAACCAAATGATACCATTGACTGGGAAGTAAGATATAAGGTATTATAATCCTTAATTAGGTAATCCAATCAACATATTGAAGTTCACCAAAACCCCTACTATTCCCTTCCTCATCCTACTTCAATTCCACCTCAACCTAAATCCTTATTGTCACTCATGCCAAATATGTTAAAATCATAAAAAATAATGAGAAAATTGGATAAAGAACTTGATGTAATATTTATTCATCTCATAGAGAAGTTTAAGAAGTTAGTTTAATTATTTATGAGTAAGTGGAGGTTAGTTGAATATAAATCCCACTATGTCATCAATGATGATTTACATGAAATGAGATGCTATATCCAATGGTGGATAGATAAATTATAGAGGTGGGAAAATCAAGAGGTTTAAGATCAATTTGAACCTATTGAAGAGCCTCAAGAAGGATATGAGGAAAGTTAAGCTATTTTTGAAGAAGATGTCTCTCCCATTGCCCAATCCAATTTTTTATCTCCCCAAGAATCTAAGTCCATTCAATAAATTTCCATTCCCAATCCCATTCATGAGACATCTGCCACAACTCATATTCTATCTCTAACCCATGAAATTATCCATTACACTCCCACCACATCCCTTCTTGAATGATAACCCATCTTATGAAAGATAAGTGAAGAAGATCAAGCTAAAGTTATATTTGATAAAGAAAATGACTCAAGTGTCTATGATTAATAGTTAACTATAGGTAATCCTCTTGGTGAAGATAAGCACAAGTTAATCTTATTTAATTAAGAAAGAGATGATCCTGATGAAGTTATAGCCACCAATGAAGAGTTTGATCAAGGCATGAAAGAGAATGTGCTTGTGAGGAACATCACATAAGTTGAGTTGGTGGAAATCCATGAACATGATTAAAAGGTTGAATTTGAAAAAATAATAGAGGTTGAAGTTGTTGATGACTCCATGGACCAAGATGATTTGTGTATAAATTTAAATGAGATATGTGATGAGTTTTAGGCCCTTAAAAATCCTACACCTTTTGCTAGTCAGTTTGAAGAGACTCTTGAAAATGCTTTGCCTCTTGATGTTGTGTTTCAAAAAGAAGATCATATGACATCCAAACTTGTGTAAGTTGTATCCATACTTGAAGTTGAATAATATTCATGTAAGAAAGTTTAATTCAACCAAGTACACAATGACTAAGAAGATGAGGTTTAATAATTTATGGTTCTTGAAGAAAAAGAAAACAAATATGAACGACAATAGTATATTGAGATCCTTCAAGATATTGAAGGCCTTTGTAAGGTTGAAGGTCATATGAATAAAGATATTGAAAAAAATGTCTCCATGAGGAAAATGATGAATATTTGATGGAGTATGAAAATATCCTTAAAGAACTTAATGAGATTGTAGTAGTTGATGAGAAAATGATGTCATTTAAGATGATATGAAGGTCAAAGAAGCATGCTTAGAAGAGGTTGCTCCTATAATTTAAGAGGTGATAATGATTGAATCAAGTAAAAAAAATAAAGAGAGGTCATGAAAGGTATATTTAAGTTCAATAATATTTCACCTTCATAGGTGACATGTTTACAACTATCATTATTGCATTTAAGATCATGACAAGAAGATTGACAAACATGAAGGAGTTAAAGGCACCAAGAACAAAAATAAAGAGACAAATTTATTCATGTCCTCCTTCATCTCATGGAGAAAAATATTTTACAAGGTTTCCCTTTGATCTAAGAGGAAGAGTTCTTTTTTAGGTTAGTTTGTATATAGTCTAGTTTACTTATGTTGTTTTTGTGTTTCCTAAGTGCTTGATAGCATATGTGTGTGTGTGTTGTTCTTGGTTTGTGTCTTTTTATTCTTTATTTGTGTGTGTTTTTAAGTTCAATAAGTTTATTATGTCATGTTAAAATTATGTTCAAGTCTATAAACTAAGTGTAAGAGACTTCACTTCCCAATGGACATGCTACCCCTATGAATCACCAAGAATGTTAACCAAATTTGACCCCAAGTAAAATTGGTCGCCCCCTCCAATTTAAAACTTGTCATTGTCTTTTGATGTGTTCATTTCATAATTATATGGTCATAAGAGTCTTAATTTAACATTATTAGCATTTTTTAAGGTTAATTTGGAGAAGCTAAGGTAATGTCATATTGTAGTCATATTTTGGGTTAGGCATGTCATGGAGAGATAAAGTATTTTAAAGTTGTGTCATAGGTGATTATGGGTTTATTAATGTCATTTTATGTTTTAAACATATTATCATAACATTTCATGATGTTTTGGAATGTCTAAGGTTCATTTGTGGTCTTGGAAGTGGTAAATATACATGAAAATGTGATTTTGGATAACATTTATGTATGTAAAAAGTCCAAAAAGAGATAAATACATGAAATATCCCTTCCAAATAGCTTTTATTAGTGAAAAAACTACCACACCTATCATAAGAATCAAAACAAAGTCAAAATATTGAAATCCAATGCCATCTTGAGGAGTTAAGGAAGTTGTAAAGACTTGTTGAAGTCATGTGCAAGTGAAAAGAGATTCATAACATACCTTGATATTATCAAAGTCATAAAAAATATTGGTAATAAGTTTGAATCTTCAAAGTTGTAGAAAACTACATCTCTCTTTCATCACTCCATTCACAAACTAGTGAAGGTCAAATTCAATCAGATGGTATAAGCCATACAAGTAGAGTTGGGGGATGATATTTTGTAAAAAAAATTAGTCTCCATGGGATTATAATCTATTTAATTTTTCATTATATTTGTGATCTTAAATTTATGAACAATCATTAAGAATCTAGACTACTTTTAGAGAGATTAAAACCCCCAAGGCTAAGTTTGGTGTAACTCCAGAATAAAGTGTGAATTATTGGATACATTAAACCATTTGTATTAAGTTTTCATATGTCTATATATGTCTCATAAACATTCATTCATCATGGTGGTATGTGTGGATGGTCCTTTGGCAAGCAAAGTCTCTCTTGTGCATTATCTATAAATGATTGGTAATTTTCTATGTTTATGAGTTCTCCAGGTGGTTTGATGAATTTGAGTGATTATTCATGGTATTATAATCTCCTTTAAATACATTCATGTACAAGCTTCACATGGTTACATCTTCATTCACCATCTTGGACTGTATTTTGTGTGTTCATGCATAGTAAGGCGATTTGAGTGTTCAAATATGTTTTCAAGGAGTTTTTAAAAAAATTATTAATTTTAAGTGTTTTTATATAATGTATAATGATATTTTTTATTCCATAATAGTCATATTCATACTTTCCAAGGCTTTAAACACAAGGTTCCAGAAATGTCACCTATAGGCCTATAAGTCTACAAATTCAAAGAAATTCAATGGTGTCCATATCTGATGAAGGTTTTTTAAGAATGAAACATTATGTTGGATTATAAATTAAATGTAATAGATCAATTTAGATATATCCCAAGCACCTAAAGTTAGTGGTATATAAAATACCAAGCTAACAGACCTAGTAAGAGCCACCTATAGGATTATGATTGTGTTGATAGTGAATAGAAAGGTTATGAAAGATCCTAATGAGGCTAATAGACTATAAATTAATAGAAAATATAAATATAATGAATAATAATAACTTAAATATATCAATATGTGGCTTGAAAATGCCTACTCAAGTTACACACTCAGACCTTCTTATGAACACCTACAACAAGGAAATTGGCTTTAAATCACTAATGTTAGTGAAGTCTAGAGTTAAAGGCATTGACAAGAATTTCAAGATGTCATCCACCATCGGTAAAATGATAGACCATTGAGATATTTAGTGTTGGTAATGGAAGGTCTATTACATATTCAAATCTTTGAACATAGTCAAATTTCCCTAACAGTCAACCAATTGTGATGTTATTGTCAACAAGTTAATGATGATGGAATTTGGGTTTCACGACATTGATAAGAGTTTACATACTCTCAACATAATTTGAGTCAAAGTCACTAAGAGGTTCTTTAATAATTACAATGGATAACCAAAAGGGCCTCAAATGCACTCAACAAGTAGACAATCACCTACAACTTGCTAAGAGAAAATTAACCTTAAATAGTGATGTGGGCAAGGTTTGAAGTTTCAAGATAGTGAGAGGGCCTTAAATAATTAATATAATAATAAATATATGGGTATAATCATGAATAATTTTGGGTATTGACTTCAGATACCTAAGAATCCTTGAATGTAGTTAAACTCTCCTAATCAACACCTACATCCATCTATTAAAGCATTGGTCTTGAGACAATGGTAATGTTGATAAAAGCACAAAAATTTAAGGTGTTTAAGAAGTTTTAAAATATAAATAACATGATGAGAGTTTCAATGTTTAAATTGAGACTCATAGAACACCAACTTCAAGACCAATCACATTCATAAAACACTTACAAGTAGTTGGTCACTTGTACGTCTACCTAGGTGACTAAAGGTCTCATAAAACTTGAAATAGTGGTGTGTATGTGTTTTGAAGGTTATAAAGGAGTTAAAAATTATTATGTCCTTGAATAAATTAATTTATAAATAGGGGATCATAGGAAGTGATCAATAAGGGTCAAGGCTAATTCAACAACATAGTCCTCATACAAGTTTACCTACCTAGGCTAGTGGAGTTGTTCACTTGAGAGAGAGGTATGTGTGCATTGAAGGAGAGTCTCATGGTAATATCCTTTAACCTCAAATAACTCTAAATATTACTTAAATCATAAGTATACAAACATTGAAACCCTATTTGCTCAATCTAATACATGAAACAAGTCTGCCTACTCATGCAAACCATTTGCTTGTTTGGAAGGTTAAAAAGATTATATGATGACTGATAGAGATAAAGGTACTTGAACATTATTTTATGGTAATTAAAAAATTTCCATTAAAAAATTATACTTAATACATAAGGAAATAAATCAGCCATTACCCTATTTTAAACCTTGCACAGTCCTAAATACACACACAAGCCTATAAAGCAGTCAAACCAAGAGAGGTGGTAAATTTAGTTGGATTAAATGAGGACTTATAGACATAATTATATGGTTAAGAGTATGTATAAAAATTTCATGATATTTTAGGTACCTAAAATTAGAGAAATAAATAGGTACCTACAATTAGAGAAATAAATAGGTACCTACAATTAGCTATGTTGAGTTAGGCAACTTGGCTCATAAACCCTAAGCCTAAACTAGTGAGATAGTTAGAGAGTTTGATGAAAGAATGTGGTTGGAAAACCATTGGAAAGTGTTGATATATATGTCATAGAACTCATTTATGTCATTTAATATCAAATCAAACTTAGATAGAATATCACAAACCTCAATTTGCTCCCAACCCTCATAGAATGCTTACTACCAGCCCAAGTGGCTAGTTTCTCTTACTTGGTACAGAACACAAGTACTACATGGGACCTTATGATACTATGGGAGGTTAAATTCCATATTAAACTTATATTTTGTGGAATTTTTGTGTGATTTCATGCCTTGATATTTATGAACCATCCTTAAGAACTCAAATCACTTTCAGGGTGCCTAAGAGAGCCACAAGGACCCAATGAGAGAGAAATGAGATTTCATGTCTCTATATGGATTATAAAAACTTATAAATGACCCAAAAAATGTTAAATCATTTAATAATCATCCCATTTCATTTTTTTGTACATTATTGTACAAAACTATATGGAATGTGCCTAAAAAGACTAATTTTTTCTATTTTACAAGTCTATACAAGTTATCAAATCTTCAAATCTGGTATGGACAATAAGGAGGAGTTTTTATAATTTAATCACACACTTATTTGGGATTTTTCACGTTTTGGAATCTTTTAGATCCATTTTTCAATCTCTTGGTAGGGAAGCCTAAATGAGGCCTAGTTAAGAGAGAGAAAAGGCAAAAAAGGATATCTCCACTCACTCTCAAAACATTAAATTGAACCTAAATTTTTAAGAACATATTAGGTACTATAATATTTCTTCATATTCTCACCATCATCTATACAACTCTCTACACAAGGAGGTTTGTATGATTTTAGGGCTACAAGCAAGAAGACCAATTTGGGGCTTTTGGTAGAGAATGAACTATTGGGGCTAGGTTGAGACAAAAAAATGTATTTTTGTAGGTATGATATGAGTTTAATAATCCATACATGATTTTTTTATTATTTTAAGAATATAAATAATTTTTTTGACACTTGTGTGCAAAATAGGCCTAAGGAGATGAAGAGTCCTCTAGACACCTTACAAGAGAAAGAGATGATGTGTCAAAGAGATCCTAATGGAATCAATTGAGAGGTATAAAAATTAGAGAAAATAGGTAGGAAAAAGTAATTTGAACATCAATAATGCCACTTGTCCTTCAACATGTCAAGATAAAGGGTAGTTTCAAGAAGCTAGTCAAGGTGTCAAGCAATCAATTCAACTCCCATGCCACTTAGAGGGACAGATCATCTATAGAGGAGATACACATGGAATATTGGACATGTTGAGCTATTTCCATAACTACTCTTCTTATTTTAACTATTATATCATAGAATTGCATCCATGTGAGAGGGTTCTTTAGGATATCTACTAGTATGTTTCTCAAATTGTATCACTTGAGCACTTAAGATATCTCATTCATCAACCTAAATCAAGATTTAATCTTGTTTTTAAACTATAAATGAGGGTTTATTTGACCAATCAAGGTCCAAAACATCAAACTTGTCTTGATCAAGGTTTGATTTGACTTCTTTTAGCTCTATTATATGAGGGCTATCTTCAATTGACACCTCATCTTGAAGTGGACCAGCCTTTGGTACCTAGTTCTAATCCTCTTTTTCATCTATGTAAAATGGACATTCAGTAGTCCATTCAAGATCTACCCCATATCTAGTTTGAGGATTGTCCTCTTTAGGATCTAATTAATCAGTGTCAAAGTCATGTTAAGAAGGCTGGTCCAAACCTATTTTTTCCTCCTTTGAATGAAATGGGCTGCCTATTATGATCTGTTTATCATGGAAACTTTTATTTTAATATTGTGGCTCACCTATGACTTCAATCTCCTATATAATTTTTAAAATGGATTCTTTCTCCAAGAGGGAGATGGTGGGAGGGTGAAGAGGTTTGCCTTGCTTGTAACTTTGGAGAGTACTACTCAAACTAGGGATTTTGAGAGGTGTCTTTAGTGGATCTTGAGGAGTGGAGATGGAGTCTTGTAACTTTTATAAATCAAGCTCATTGAGATGATATATGTATAAACCACTTTATTTTTGAACCAAAATTTCCTCCTTCTCCAATACTGATCATTGGGTCAACATAACTAGCACCTCCTCCATCTCTATGCCTTCCTTGATTAATTTACATGAGGGAAATGTATAGGGTACAGGCACCTTTTTGTCTTATTTTCTTTAATAGGCATAAGATAAATTTGTTTTACTAATGAGGAGATGGTATAACTAGGATCATTGGCATAAAGAGAGATCCATGGTGGGATGGCTTCATGTTTTTGAAGGAGAGTGTGTGTAGGGGTAGGAAAGGGTAAATTAATTTATTTTGCTTTCAAATGTTCTCTCTCCCAATTTTCTAACACCTCTTCAATGGATAATACCCACTCCTTCATCTATAGCTTCTCAACATGTATATATTCACCTTCTTCAATGAATGTCCACACACTGTAAAACTCATGAAAGAAGCTCCTTATCCCCTCCATGGCATGAATGTGAAATTCTTGTCCAATTCTAACCTCCTTATTGATTTTCATGATTGTTCTCCCTTGGTTTAGTATTTCTTCTCTAATTTTTTATCAGGATTTGCCTTAATAAGGTTGGCTAAGGGGTTAATTTGAAGCTCTTGGAGGCTAAGCTTGAGGCTCCTAGAGGGGAGAGGACACATAAGACTAATTTAAATGAACCTATTGATATTCATAATATATCAACACACTATACAAGATCTGGACCATGTTTCTCAACATTTGGATGTTTTCCCTCTCACAAAATACCTATTATTCACCCTCACAAATTGACCACATATTCTTGACAAATTGAAGATAACTCCTTTCCTCTTGTTAAACATGGATAGGGATCACTAAAAAAAGTTCTAAACCCTTACCAATCCCCTTTATCAACTCCATATAATCTGATAATGCTTACTTTAATCCTGACAAGGATGTAATAGGATAACCATAATCTTGATAATGGGTATTAAAGGACTGATTTTAATGCTAAGGAGGTTAATTTTGGTCATACATAGGGGTGGGAGTTAGGCAAAGGCCATGATAAGGTTGATGGGTTGTTTGAGGGACACTTGGGGGAGACACATAAGTGTTAATAGTTTGATATAAGTGATAATGAGGTAGAGAATAAGCATTTTTATCAAAAGATGTTTGAGTATACATACCAAGGTTTTGATTCTGGGAACTTAGGCTACTTGATTAGCTAATTTTCATAGTGGAGTCACCATTGATTTTTAAAACTTTTCTTTGAAGGCTGATTGCACTAAAAAAACAACACCAAGAAACTTTCAGTGAAGTGAAAAATGTAGTATTCCCATTGGGAATGTCATAAACTATTATAGCATAGAATTTCACCCTTGTGAGAGGGTTCTTTAGGATCTCTCACTCTTGGATACAAAATGAGATCAACCTTATGCTATGGGTATCCTATGATGGGGTTGAACCTCTAGACAAGGATGGTTCCTCTTGATATATCTCCTAAACTATTGATTCCATTTGGAAAAGGGATAAATGGGTTGCAAAGGTTGAATAAAAACACAAAATAAGGTGATGCACCAAACTGAAAGACACTCCAAATTGTATGAAACTAACACTAAAGTAACTTAAAGATAACTCTCACTCATACAATCTCTTACACTGGTCATTTTACATCAATATTTATAAATCTAGGCCCACTAGACAAGAGATGAATCATGTAGGAGTATCAAACTCACATTATACCTTCATCAATGAAAAAAAAGCATAAGTACAGACCTAAAAACACCTTGAAATACTTGTAAAAATGCAAGAAAGAAGGACAATCACCTAGGAAGAACACTCTTCCACAAAATAATCATGCACAAGATGACTAGAGTACTAGATGTAGGAAAAGAGATAGGTAAAATAAATTATCTTATTGCTTCAAGAGGATATTTTTACAAAAATGGACAGAGTTATACCATACCAAAATGAGGAGCATATCTTTACAATGGAAAAGAAAAGGAATATATAGGAAAAAAGGGAAGGGAGAGGAGAATAAATCTCTAAAAAATCAATAAATGCCATTTAAACACCCTCCATAGAGTCTTAACATCTTTTAAATTACTTAAGCATTGATCCTCACTTAGCAAAATAACCCTCTAAAGTCAAAAAGGTCTTCAAGCTCTCTCATTGGCCTAAAAAGGCACTAGAAGACAAAAATTCTTTGAAGAATATGACATCACACTCCACTAACTTTGAGAAAAGTCTCAAAAGATCTTGAATCCCCATTTAATGCTCCAATTTTCTACTCAACTCCCCAAACTCCTCCACTTGACTTCTATGCCCCATTTCACTTGGCTTCTAGAAGTTACTTTGCAACATGATTAGTGATTCTAGCATTTGATGCTTTCAACTAACTTTTAGGGTGAGATTTTTTGTGTTTTCTATTTTGTCTCAACTCATATTTGTTCCTATAACTCTTAAAAGACACCATAGAACCTACAAATCTCTTGGACTCCATTAATGGAGGTCTTCAAGATAAAGCCATCTTCAACTAGTTATCCTAGAACTTAATTTCAAGGCCATTTATCACCATGAGAGCCATTATTGGACGTATAAAAGGCTTCTAGGCATCCATATCATTCATATGAATGAGAAATCAAATTTTTATGCCACCTTCAAGACTTGCAACAATGGTGGAAAACTCCATTAAACCTGTAACCATTCACAAATTGCTAGAAAACTTGGGTTTTTAACCTTTTAGCTCAATAAGGCACCCTATAAACCCATGTAAATGGATCCTAGTGCCATATACTAATGATTCATTTACCATTAGGCCTTTTCCATGGATTTATACCATTTCTTTCTTTGGATACCTATAAACATGGGCATTTTTAGGCCATTTTGGGCCTCCTAGGCACCCACACATGCCAATTTATTCTAAAAAATAGGTCAAACATGATATTCATAGAGTCCCCTACATTTTATAGGTGGTTTCTAAGTGATTCCAAGTCATTTCATGGGCCTATGATCTCAAAAACTCAAAACTATTTAAAATATGGTCTTTGGCAGCTCATACTGTTAGGAACCCGTGGAAGCACACAATTGATTACCATATACAAGCAACTTAAGATGTGGAATTAACAAAAAGTAACAAGTAACTAGAAACCAGAAACAACACAGAATATGAGAGACAATACACAACTTGTATTAATACTCATATAGAAAAGAATATAATAAAGAAGATGCCACTTCTTCACCACCTCTCAGAGGCTTCCCACACCTCAAGTGAACAGTACTTCTTTCCTCAAAGCTCTCTCTCTTACGGTCCCAACACATAACTCAAACACAGAGTTGGTGTTCACCTCCAACCAGTTAGTATCCACTACTACCAGTACACCAGTGCTCCACGCACTCCACAAGTGCTCCACGCACTCCAAGTACATAATCATACTTCAAATAGATCTCCCTTGAACTGCAACAACCTGCAACCTAATGATCTTACTTATGGAAGGAACTGCCTTGCCTTCCTCTCTTGCTCTCTAACTGAGTACACACTATACTCCAAGTAGATCCTGCCTGATCCTACTCCCTATTGTGTTGTTGTCCTCCCTGATCTTGCACACCTGCAAATCAATCTAGTTCTGCACACTTGCAAACCTGGATCTCACACCCACATACACCTACAGATCAATGATCTTACTTACCATGTAGATCTCCTAACGTAACCATGCACACCTGTTGACAAAGATCATACATACATGAAGAACCCTTCTGATTCTCTAAACCAGCACCCACACTTGGCACTGTGGCACTAGGAGGAACACACCATGCTCTCTTCACACACAAAAGGAGCTAACTTTGCTCAACTCAAACTAGAACACTTTACAATACAGCCTATGAGTCTCTTAAATAGATCTCATGCAAACAATAATTAGACACATAATTACAATAATTAGATCCACAGCTTTGAGTTTAAAATTGGCTCTTATCATGCAAACATTCAGTTCATTAACAAACTATCCGTAACACTCACAGTTTTGAACCACACAGGCGACCAACGTCAGTCCCTGTATGCCTGGAGGTGACTGACATCGGCTGATCTCTAACTGACATTAGTTGATCTTCCTATCTAACCCTATCGACATCGGTTGGCCTGACTGACGTCGATGTCTGTGACTCTTCAACAACCTCCTTTAATGACCTCCTCCATGTTTGCATCAGTGAAGCTTTTAGTTCCACAACCTAACAATCTCCCACTTGGAGATAAATAGCTGTACTGTACCTATACCTGTACCCCATCTAATCTGTATCCTGACTTGTATCCCTCTTCAAGCTCAACCTTGAAGACCACCCACCACACAACCTGTGGTGCACCTCCTATCATCCAAGTAACCTGCCACATCCTAACCTACAAACCCATGTAGTGAAGTCTTGACCCTGCATAGCATGAATCCCTACTGTTAGTCCCTCTCAAATACCTGAGAACTCACTTCCCTGAATTGGCTCCTAACTCTCTGACATCACCCACTGCTTGGGCAAACTCAGGTCTATACCAGACCTCATGTGATTTTGGACACTGAACTATCTAGCCCTTGGTGTGCTCCGGTTTTGCATCCTGCGTAATGAACCTCACCAACACCTGATTCACATTAGCTCCCACTGGAGACAAAATTAACCTATGATCTTCCATGTCTCCCATGCCAAAGAATTTTGCTGCTCTAAATTCCTCATGACATGCCACTGAACTAACCTTACCCTTAGCTTAGCAAATCCTTGTATGTACTAACCTGCTAGCAAACATATCACCCACATATAGCAATAGGATAATGTCACGACTCATCATCCACCTGGTAAGACAAACACAATGGTTACACTGACATTGACTAAAGCCCTGCTTTGTTATCCACCTGTCAAAACCTGTACCACTGTCTTGCAGCTTCCTCAAGACCATATGACCTGGCCTTCTGTCTCACATGTCCATTCTCTCTATTCTTTAACCAAGGTATCCATTTGTCTCAGTGCTTTCATACAAGCTGGAAACCCTACCAAATCTCCCGTTTGGTCCTACATCTTGTTCATGCCATGCTCCCACTGTTTCCTAGATCCTTCTTGCTCTATAGTAAGCAATGAGTATAAAGAAGAGGAATAATGAATTTGAGGTTTACTTACCACTTTCAATCCTCCATATGGGCGTTTGAGACTCCTTGATAGCTTGTTGTCTGCCCAAAATCCGTTACAATGACCGACCTTAGTCACCACACAGTCTGCATCTGACCAACGTCAGTTCCATGCACCTATCTTGACTATCAACCCCACTGACGTTAGTGTACCTACTGCCAATGTTGGTCCTCCTGATTGACATCAGTCTTACTGTCATCGACATCAGTCCTCCTGATCGACGTCAGTCTTACCCTGCCTGACACCACCAGCTCTAGTCTGCACATGACTGACATCGGCACCTGTCTGTTCGATGCCAGTTCCCCTTGACCAACACCAATAACTGTGTTCACCTATGAGTGATGATTTTTTACCTGTAAGCTCCTTTGAATCAAAACCCATGTCCAAACTGCCCTGCTCAGAAGTATCCAGCCCCATCCACTGGTCTTTGTCTGTCATCTCCTCCAAGAACACCAAGGCTTTCTAGTTCTTAAGTCTATCAAACACATCTATCTTCTGCTTAAGAATATGCATCTCCTTCTTGCTCATGTGACCAAGCCTACAAATCCATGTCTTCACAACAGAAGAAGAATCAGTAATATAAGCAAGTAGATAAAGAGTACCTGCTTTCTTACCACCCGCTAATTCAAGTGCATCCGCTGTGAGAGTTCTTGTGCATCTCTCATCACCCAACTTTCTTGAATTAATTAGCCGCATCTCCACTGAGACCTGCATGACGTTCTTCAACACCCATGTGTTGGCCCCCTACAATTTCAGCAACACTTCCCCTTTGCCAATACTATGACAAGGCTCACCAACCCCTCTACTTGGGGCTGCATGGAAAGAGGCAACAGAATCTATTAACCAAGATTTAACTTTATCCAAGAAACATCCCAGAGCATCATGTGCAACAACCCCTACAACATCTACTTCTTCAATTCCTTCATGCTGATCTGCTATCAACCAACAATATTTTTTTACCTGTTCTTTCTTTCCATAACACCGTAAGTGACCATTCGTGCTATTCAGTTTCTCCATTCGTAGCTTACTTTCTTCTGCCATTGCTATACTCCCACTCAATCAGAAGCCCCTGAGAGTGACCTGTAACCAAACACAAAACCTGCTCCCTACAACCTTAGCTCTGATACCAACTGTTAGGAACTCGTGGAAGCACACAATTGATTACCATATACAAGCAACTTAAGATGTAGAATTAACCAGAAGTAACAAGTAACTAGAAACCAAAATCAACACAGAATATGAGAGATAATACACAACTTGTATTAATACTCATACAGAAAATAATACAATAAAGAAGATGCCACTTCTTCTTCACCACCTCTCAGAGGCTTCCCACACCTCAAGTGAACAATACTTCTTTTCTCAAAGCTCTCTCTCTTACAGTCCCAACACACAACTCAAACACAGAGTTGGTGTTCACCTCCAACCAATCAGTATCCACTACTGCCATTACACCAGTGCTCCATGCACTCCACAAGTGCTCCATGCACTCCAAGTACACAATCATACTTTAAGTAGATCTCCCTTGAACTGCAACAACCTGTAACCCAATGATCTTACTAATGGAAGGAACTGCCTTGCCTTCCTCTCTTGCTCTCTAACCGAGTACACACTGTACTCTAAGTAGATCTTGCCTGATCTTGCTCCCTATTGTGTTGTTATCCTCCCTGATCTTACACACCTACAAATCAATCTAGTTTTGCACACTTGCAAACCTAGATCTCGCACCCACATACACCTGCAGATCAATGATCTTACTTACCATGCAGATCTCCTAACGTAGCCATGCACACTTGCTGACAAAGATCATACATACATGAAGAACCCTTCTAATTCTCCAAACCAGCACCCACACTTGGCACTGTGGCACTAGGAGGAACACACCATGCTCTCTTCACACACAGAAGGAGCTAACTTTGCTCAACTCAAACTAGAACACTTTACAATACAACCTATGAGTCTCTTAAATAGATCTCATGCAAATAATAATTAGACACCTAATTACAATAATTAGATCCACAGCTTTGAGTCTAAAATTGGCTCTTATCATGCAAACATTCGGTTCATTAACAAACTATCTATAACACTCATAGTTCTGAACCACACAGGCGATCGACGTCGGTCCCTATATGCCTAGAGGTGATCGACGCCGGCCGATCTCTGACCGACATCGGTTGCTCTTCCTATCTAACCCTGCCGATGTCAATTGGCCTGACCGACGTCGGTGTCTGTGACACTTCAGTAACCTCCTCCAATGACCTCCTCCATGTTTGCATCAATGAAGCTTTGAGATCCATAACCTAACAATCTCCCACTTGGAGATAAATAGATGCACTGTACCTGTACTTATACCCCATCTAATCTGTATCCTAGCTTGTATCCCTCTTCAAGCTCAACCTTGAAGACCACCCACCATACAACCTGTGGTGCACCTCCTGTCATCCAATTAACCTACCACATCTTAACCTAAAAACCCATGTAGTGAAGTCCTAACCCTGCATAGCATGAATCCTTGCTGTTGGTCCCTCTCAAATACCTAAGAACCCACTTCCTCGAATTGGCTCCTAACTCTCTGACAACACCCACTGCTTGGACAAACTCAGGTCTATACCAAACCTCATGTGATTTCAAACACTGAACTATCCAGCCCTTGGTTTGCTCCAGTTCTGCATCTTGCATATTGAACCTCGCCAACACCTGATTCACATCAGCTCCCACTAGAGACAAAATCAACCTATGATCTTCCATGTCTCCCATGCCAAAGAATTTCATTGCTCCAAATTCCTCATGACATGCCACTGAACTAACCTTACCCTTAGCTCATCAAATCCCTATATGTACTAACCTGCTAGCAAACATATCACCCACATATAGCAACAGGATAATGTCATGACTCATCATCCATCTGGTAAGACAAACACAATGGTTACACTGACATTGACTAAAGCCCTGCTTTGTCATCCACCTGTCAAAACCTATACCACTATCTTGCAGCTTCTTCAAGACCATATGACCTGGCCTTCCCTCTCACATGTCCATTCTCTCTATTCTTTAACCAAGGTATCCATTCATCTCAGTGCTTTCATACCGACTGACAACCCTACCAAATCTCCCGTTTGGTCCTGCATCATGTTCATGCCATGCTTCCACTATTTCCTGGATCCTTCTTGCTCTGCAGTAAGCAATGAGTATAAAGAAGAGGAATAATGAATTTGAGGTTTACTTACCACTTTCAATCCTCCATATGGGTGTTTGAGACTCCTTGATAGCTTGTTGTCTACCCAAAATCTGTTACAGTGACCGACCTCGATCACCACACAGTCTGCATCCGATCGACATCAGTTCCATGCACCTATCTTGACTATCAACCCCACTAACATTAGTGTACCTACTACCGACATCGGTTTGCCTGACTGACATTGGTCTTACTGTCACCGACATCGGTCCTCTTGACCGATGTCGATCTTACCTTGCCCGACACCACTGGCTCTAGTCTGCACATGACTGACATCAGCACCTGTCTATTCGATGTCAGTTCCCCTTGACCGACGCTAGTAACTGTGTTCACCTATGAGTGATGACTTTTTACCTATGAGCTCCTTTGAATCAAAACCCATGTCCAAATTGCCCTGCTCAAAAGTATCCAACCCCATCCACTGGTCTCTGTCCATCATCTCCTCCAAGAACACCAAGGCTTTCCAGTTCTTAAGTCTATCAAACACATCTATCTTCTGCTTAAGAACATGCATCTCCTTCTTGCTCATGTGACCAAGCCTACAAAGCCACATCTTCACAACAGAAGAAGAATTAGTAATATAAGCAAGTAGATAAAGAGTACCTGCTTTCTTACCACCCGCTAATTCAAGTGCATCCGCTGTGAGAGTTCTTGTGCATCTCTCATCACCCAACTTTCCTAAAGTAATTAGCCGCATCTCCAAGACTGGGACCTGCATGACCTTCTTCAACACCCATGTGTTGGCCACCTACAATTTTAGCAACACTTCCCCTTTGCCAATACTATGACAAGGCTCACCAACCCCTCTACTTGGGGCTGCATGGAAAGAGGCAACATAATATATTAACCAAGATTTAACTTTATCCAAGAAACATCCCAGAGCATCCTATGCAAAAACCCCTACAACATCTACTTCTTCAGTTCTTTCATGCTGATCTGCTATCAACCAACAATATTTTTTTACCTGCTCTTTCTTTTCATAACACCGTAAGTGACCATTCGTGCTATTCAGTTTCTCCATTTATAGCTTACTTTCTTCTGCCATTGCTATACTCCCACTCAATTAGAAGTCCCTGAGAGTGACCTATAACCAAACACAAAACCTGCTCCCTACAACCTTAGCTCTAATACCAACTGTTAGGAACCCGTGGAAGCACACAATTAATTACCATATACAAGCAACTTAAGATGCGGAATTAACCAGAAGTAACAAGTAACTAGAAACCAGAAACAACACAAAATATGAGAGACAATACACAACTTGTATTAATACTCATACAAAAAAGAATATAATAAAGAAGATGCCACTTATTTTTCACCACCTCTCAGAGGCTTCCCACACCTCAAGTGAACAGTACTTCTTTCCTCAAATCTCTCTCTCTTACTGTTCCAACACACAACTCAAACACAGAGTTGGTGTTCACCTCCAACCAATCAGTATCCACTATTGCCAGTACACCAGTGCTCCACGCACTCCACAAGTGCTCCATGCACTCTAAGTACACAATCATACTTCAATTAGATCTCCCCTGAACTACAACAACTTGCAACCCAATGATCTTACTTATGGAAGGAACTACCTTGCCTTCCTCTCTTACTCTCTAACTGAGTACACACTATACTCCAAGTACATCCTGTCTGATCCTGCTCCTTGTTTTGTTGCTGTCCTCCCTGATCTTGCACACCTGTAAATCAATCTGGTTTTGTACACTTACAAACCTGGATCTCACACCCACATACACCTGTAGATTAATGATCTTACTTACCATGCAAATCTCCTAACGTAGCCATGCACACCTGTTGACAAAGATCATACATACATGAAGAACCCTTCTGATTCTCCAAACCAGCACCCACACTTGGCACTGTGGCACTAGGAGGAACACACCATGCTCTCTTCACACACAAAAGGAGCTAACTTTGCTCAACTCAAACTAGAACACTTTACAATACAGCCTATGAGTCTCTTAAATGGATCTCATGCAAACAATAATTAGACACCTAATTACAATAATTAGATCCACAGCTTTGAGTCTAAAATTGGCTCTTATCATGCAAACATTCGGTTCGTTAACAAACTATCCGTAACACTCACAGTTTCGAACCACACAAGCGACTGATGTCGGTCCCTGTATGCCTGGAGGTGACTGACACTGGCCGATCTCTGACCGACGTCATTTGTTCTTCCTGTCTAACCCTGCCAATGTCAATTGGCCTAACTGACACCGATGTCTATGACACTTTAGCAACCTCCTCTAATGACCTCCTCCATGTCTGCATCAGTGAAGCTTTTAGCTCCACAACCTAACACATACAAGCTTATCTTCTTAATGATTGTTTATAAAATATAGACCTCCATTACAAAACTTATTAACATAGATATTTATTCCATATACCCATTCAAATTTACTGATAATCTTGGGTTCCCATGCAAAATTTGTGCAAATATACGTGTGTAAAAAGTTTGTTTGTGGGGTTCTACATTCATTTTGGACTTGTTTATAGTCTTAATGTTAGTTCATAAACCTCATCCCCTCAACCAACATCAATCCTTAATGTATTTAAATTAAATATGGGTACTCAAAACATAATAAAATATTCTTGTCCAATTCCTTATGGGGTGAAAGATCTGACATTTGAAGAGGGGGTTCGAATTAGGTGTCAAGACTGTAGTAGGTCAAAATAGCTCCTTGAGACAAAATTGACATTTTAATTGTATTTATCTACTTTAAAACACCTTTATGGAACCTATAACAACTCATTAAGCATATGATACTTCAAAAACTTTGAAATAAGCAAAAGTTTTAGATTATGCACACATACCTGTGTGATTTTTCTCCTTTAGCTAGCCCTCAACGACATCCTTGTATAAAACCATGAGTGTGGATACTATTATTAGGTGTATGAATAATAATAAACACATTAAAATAATTTACAACTCTCCCAAAAATTCAAAAAACTTGTTATACATGAAACTCTTCAAAACCCTTCTAAGTTTCATGTTGACTATCAACAGACAGGCATGGGATTGTGACAAAATAATGGATACTTACACTATTGATGTGATATAACTAATATGTTTAACACTTATAACCACTCCTTATCATAATTTTTAACAATTTTCATAGTTTTATATTACCTATAGATACATGGAGATGATTTTTTCTCAAAATTAGCTAGTGGGTTGCATGTGTGTATGACTAATTATGACTATATGAGGTTTGTAACAAAATAGTGAGTGTTTCTAGTATTATTTAGATATTAATGATGGAAAAAATATATTTATATGGTCATAGAGATCATATGTACCAAAAATGAGAGTCTGAATATACTTGTAGATGCTCTAAAATCACTAATTCCTCTAAGATTGCCAATGGTTGCCTGAGTTTTCATGGAGAGTGCCTCAAATTTGAGACAAAATAAGAGGAATATCCCTCATTTTTCATGAAAAATTGAAATTAAAAAGGTATATAATAGGTCACAAGGACACTTTTCACCAATTTTGGAGGTTAGATCACCTTTGTATCATGTATAAACCTTTAATTTCTCCAAATTAGCCCTCAGACTAGGACTGTGTGTTCTAGTCTTGGACTCCATGAGAAATGACTTGGAATCTTAGTGTTGTGTGGATTGTGATGAGATCATTCTTGAGAGTTAATTTATCATATCCATATATCTATAAAACCTTTCAACCTTTATAAGGATACCAATCCTTCCATACACACCTAAATAGGCATGTTAGTTATAAGGTCATGATTTCAATATTGAGGACTATCATCTCATAGTTTATGATCTCTTCAAGACCTCTTCATGAATTTTATGTCCTTCATGAATCTTATCTTAACTTTAATTGACTCCAAAAACCAACTTATAATCTTTGAACTCATACTCCTTACCTTAGAACTAACCTTGACCCCATGACACTGTTTAAGCCAAATGAGGGTGGCTATAGGTCATCATTTACAGTCTTGTTATACATGGTCATTTTTATTTGCACACTTGAAGATACTTGTTATCAATTTAAAACCAATTCCATATTGGTTTTCTATATAGTGGCATACTTTTTCTTTGAGAATCTATTATGAACTACATTCAAACATTTCCACCATTCCTATTTAGTATACAATAGTAAAGTTATAGATGACTATTTGCTGGAAAACCCATGTTGGTGCCAATGTACCTTGTTAGAATATGTGTGGAGGTAGTGAACCTGAGTGAATATATAATCACCATTCTTGTTATTCAAGCTTCAAAAATATTATCATAGACTTCTTCACTTGTACATTTTAATACCCAAACCTTCTTCTACCTTTGAAAACTTCTTCCAACTATTCCAGGACTTATTAAAACTTGGTAATGGCATGGAATTTGAGGATCCTTGAAAATTCTTTGTAAAAATCACATGCATCATTTAGTTTTTGAAAACACTTAATTCTTACTTATGAGCAAAAAGTAAAGGAGAGAGAAAGAAGAGTTTTGGATTAGACTAGGCAATCTTCCACCATGGATGGCTTCTAAGCATGACACCATACCTAAAACAAGGCATTTAGAGATATAAAGTAGTCTAAAGGACATCATTTTTCTCATTTTTATTCTTTTAACACCCCTTCCTTATAGCCCTAAAACCTACAAATCTCTTTGTTTAGAAGATTGTATAGATAAACTTGAAAACCTAGGCACATTTTTTAGTACCATGTATCACCTTATAAATTGATGCAAATTTTCATGATCGGATTTGAAGTAGAAGCACCTCATCTCTTCATTTTCTTCTCCAAATTAGGCCTAATTAGCCCTCTTAGGCCTAGAAAGAGAAATCTTGCTATTGGGAGCTCCCACACATGTGAAATCACCCAAAAGTGTGTGATTCAATTTTATTGGCCTAAGACCATACTCCATACCAAATTTTGGGTCCTAAGACCCTATATAACTATGAAAACCATGAAACCACAATTGCCATGCTTGCCCTTTTGAAGCATTTTCAAACTAGCCTAAAAGATTTGAATGGTTTGGGCACTTTTGAGCAATGTTTTCTATATTTTGGACCTTGTTTGGTCAAATAAACCCTTATTTTTAGTTGAAAAAAAAAATGAAATCTTGAATTAGGTGTATGAAAGAGACATCTCAAGTTCTCAAGTGATATAGTTTTAGAAACATACCGATGAAGAGCCTAAAGAGTTATGGTAGTGGTTCAATGCCATAACCAAAGAGTTTGAGGAGGATAAGAGACATGTCTTTCTTCAAAAAAATTATGATCATGTTTATCTAATCATGATCAGTCCTAATTTTCACAAGAATAATATGGAATAATATGGTCTTTTTGAGCCACTAAGTGAACAAAATACAATTGCTTCCAAGACCCTGAATGAAGTCTTTTCACAAGGCTTTCTCAAGAGTGATGAGAAACATTAAGAAAGTATTGATCCTATAAGATATTTTATCTACATTGGAGACATGTTTTTCCCATTTTATCCATTAGATATCATGCCCAAAATATTGGTAATCAAGCATCCTAGCTCACCAATTTTGGTGCCTCACAATAAAGGTATTTTTCATCTTTGTCCATTGCAAATTAATGATGCTAAAGGCTTCACATTTGATCCAAGAGGAAGGTACTTATAAGTTTCAATTATAGACATTGTATAGTATTATTCTTCCCTCTAAGTGCCTTATACACATTTCTATTTTGTTGTGTGTTTCCCTTCCCTAAGTGCTTTGGGCACATTGTTGTTTTGTTTTGGGTTGTCCTTGCTATTTTGACAGTTCCAATTAGAAGTTTTACAACCTTGTGATTAGTTGAAAACTAATTTGAGAAATACTTTTTTGACCCCTTAAGTATAATGGATATACTAAGGAAACTAGTATTTTCCATAGGTAGTCATGCAATCCTAGGAGGTTGCCAAAAATGTTGGCCAAAATTGACCTACATACAAAAATTTTGCCTAGATAAATTAGACCACTCTCTTATACCATTAAGTGACCTTTTGCCTTCACGACTAATATTTTTCTAGTCTTGGCTTGATGATGTAGTGTAGTATCCTATAAAGTCTTCAGGTGGTGTGAGGAGATGTGTAGGGTCCTTGTGTAATGGATGATCTAATGGTGGAAAGATAATAAAAAATTCATGTCCCTACCTCATATTCCTTGTACTCTTTTGAAACACTTTACCAAGTTTTAAGGTAAATTTGGAGATTTTAAGGAAAATGCCCACAAATAGGTCTTGAATTGTAAGTGAAGGATCTAACTAGTTTCCAAGGTGTTTGAGAATTTTGGAGTAGGAAGGAGGTTTGTACAAAGTGTTAGAGATTATAACAAGTCAAAAATGATGTCTAACGAAGCCAATTTGCCTAAAAGACCCTCATAAGTGCATGAGATGACTTAACAAACTTCTAAATAGAAATTTCAAGTGAAAAAGTGACTTTTTGGATAATTCAAATTGGTTATAACTTCTTTCCAAATCCTTATGGAATTTTTTACCTATTTATATGTTCAAATCCATTTCAAGTCATTTGGAGTGGAGGAGAGTTTGGGAGCAAAAAAATACATTTTTTGGCCTTTTAGAGCCTTGGTTAAATAGTTTTTGAGGGTTTTTATTAGTATAAGGGATCATCTATCATATTAAGATATCATTAGTGTCACTAATATCCCCTATTAGGCCTCTAAAATTAGATCCAAGCACAGGAACCAACAGAGGTAAGGAAAACCTATTGGCTGCAAA
Source organism: Torreya grandis (assembly GCA_037957365.1). NCBI lineage: Eukaryota > Viridiplantae > Streptophyta > Pinopsida > Cupressales > Taxaceae > Torreya > Torreya grandis. The sequence goes on from JARHVA010003306.1 coordinate 750,244, forward strand.
CTAGGCATGAAACAGGTTTTCTACCATTAATGGAGATTTTAAAAATTCATAAGGTTTAAAAAGTGAATTAAATGTAATTTAAATCATAAAAAATCTTTCCCATGTGTTTTATTTCATATACAAGATTTTTGTTCTTCATGCTAAGGGAAAATCATTTGGTGCAGTCTTAGATAGCTCTAGGAGGGCCTCAGGTTTTCACTCAGTATGATCAAGAGGAAGAGAGGTGGGATAGAATATATTTTAAATTTATAAGGAACATATTTTTATTAAACTTTTTTTTATTCTTTATCAAGTTAATCTCCCCATATTTATGAAAAATTACTAAAGGTATAGGGGTGTCTAGATGGCTTATTCATCCAGATAGGGTCTAGATTTTCTTATGTTTCTCAATTTCAAGATATCATGAAGACGAATGGTTTTAGGGGAGTTATTTAATGGTTAAATAAAACATATTACACTTATTTTCATTAGGTAAATAATTATAGTAAGGTACTTATATCATAAAACATATTTCCTACATTATCCTTATGAATGGTCTTTGGTGACAGTTTAGGAGTAGAATATGCATTTTTAATCAGATGTTTTCATATTATAAAGTTTTGAATTTAATTTTTAAAAATTCAAACACATAATTAATTTAGTAATATATTATTGAGACTCCAAGTTTAATACAACCTCATTTGAGATGTTTTGGCAAGCTAATCTTCATTTCAAGGTGATAGAGGTCTGAGTACTATTTCAATGTGTCTTAGGAATCTCAATTCATGCTAAAGGACACCCATATTACTTATATCATATCATCAAGATCATGTGAACACTAATCATATAATCTCAATATATCATAAAGGTGACAAATAAATCAAGTGTAGATGAATAATGTGGGTAAATCACTACCTACAATAGTATTGGATTTGTCCTAGAGTACAAAAGGAGTTTTGAATAACCATGGAGTTTCACCTCATAGGGTTAAAGTGTCTTAAGTGAGGATATATAAATAAAATAAAGAAAATAAATGAGTAATAAGTCAATCTAGTCATGAGAAGCACAAGTGAGAAGAGATGAGTAACTTGAGATTTTTCCTTATTAGTAAAAATTAAGGCAACTTTATGGAAGTTAAGGTAATTGGTGTTTCTTTTTATTTCCTCCATTTAATAATTCTTGTGAAAAAACTCATGTTATTTCAAGAAATTTTTATTATTGAATAAATATCAGGGTTCTTAACCCATCATGCAACATGGAAATCCAACTCTCAACATGTCTTAATCCATACAAGTAACTTGAGATTCACCTACAACCATCCAATGAAAGGAGTGAGCTAGAGGTGCATCAATAAGAAGGTAGAGTATATATAGGTGATTTTATCCTAGTTAAAACTCCAAAAAAGTGTAAAGATAGTAAGAGGATTAGTGAGGTTGAGTTTGAATCCATATAAAATCAAAGAATGCTTGAAATCTTTGAAGAATCTCCATCTATAGCCAGGTCAAACTCAGTCAAGGATGCGTTTCATGTAAACAATGTTTTGAGGAGTATAAAAGATATGAATATCTCAATCATGGAAGTTGAATTATCTCCCTTATTTTCCTCCAAAGAAGGATAGGTTCATAAGCTATACTATAAACCTTCTCAAGGACTAAATACTATCTCAAGTCATACAAGACAAGGAACATAGGGTTATCATATGAGGGATTCCATTGAGGTACAAAAGAAGAAGGTCTGAAAGGTTATGAAGAGTATGAATTGGATGTATTTATGGAGGAATCTAATATTAAACTAAATTATACCAATAATATTCTCCAAAGGATGACTAGGCCTATTCCAAGTTTCCAAATATCCACCTACAATAGTCATCTTCATACAAGGTTTGAAAAGCTAATGAATATATTCTAAGAGATAGACAAGGGGTCAAAAAAAACCAATCCATGTCAAGAAAACCACCCAAGAAGTCTTCATGGAAATAATGGAGGGAAACACCTATTGAATTTCACTAATTACACTCATAAGCAACCTTGAAAGTTATTCTTATTATTAGAATTTAAGGTAATTTTGATTTCTTTAAGTTAATGGACTTTTCCTTGTTGTCAATAATACTCAAGGATCTTATGGCCAGTTGGTCTTAATATAAGAAATATGTGTACTATGTAATTTCAATGATAGACTTGGATCAAATTTTTCCTCTTGAGATTAACCACCTCCTATCATAATCCATACAAACAACTCAGGACTCCTTATCTACAGTCATGCTAAAAGGATTTGAAACCAAAGTTGTAGACAAGAAGAAACTTTCATGTTGGTGGGGAGAATTAAACTCAATAAGAGATTCTTTAAAGAAAGGAATATGAATTATAATTAAATAATAAGAGTTATGTTTGTGTTTTTTAATACCTATAAACTATGCACAATCTGTACCATGACCAAATTCTCACTCACAATCAAGTCTATGATAAAGAAAAGCCCATGTTCTAAAGGTAGAATGATGTATATGAATAACATAGTATTTCAAGGTGATGGGTGATGGATATGATAATTGGATCATATTAAAACATAAGGATATATCAAACTCAAAATAGGTCATATTTTTCACAAAAAAGATGACCTATAATAGAGTTTGAAGAATCTTCAAGTATCAAATCAAGACTGTGAGGTATTGTCATGTTCTTTAGATTCAGTGAGTTTTCTTCCATTTTTGAGAATAAATTGAAATGGTGTGTAGAGTTTTAATTTTATGTTCCAAGTTATGATGAAATATACCTCAATCAACTCCATTCCCCTACTGATCACCTACAACAGTGTTGTCAAAGGTAGTTTGATAGGGTGAAATAGGACTGAGTTTGACCAATGAATGATTAATAATATTGAATGAAGGCAAATAAAACATAATAAAATATTTTTTTACACTATAATTTCATAATTAAGAACATTAAAATGTCAAAACTCAATTTCTATAGTTGAAAAACCATGAAAATTGGAAACATATGAAGCCTACTAGCTAGTTTTGAGAAAAAATGCATCTTAAGAACTCTAGAAGCATGATCCAGCTGTAAAAATTAGTAGAAGTGATTATTATGAGTGGTATATATATATATATATATATATATATATATATATATATATATATATATATATATATATATATATATATATATATATATATATATATATATATATATATTGTTGACTGTTAACAAACAAGCATGGGATTGTGACAAAAAAACAAATGATTCCACTATTAGTGTCACAAAAAAAATATTATATATATATATATATAATATTTTTTTTGTGACACTAATAGTGGAATCATTTGTTTTTTTGTCACAATCCCATGCTTGTTTGTTAACAGTCAACATGGACCTAGGCAAGCTTTTTAGAGGGATATAAGGTATGACGGATGGTTTAAACCTAATTTGAGGGTTTGTGAGGAATTTTAAGGTTATTTTCAGTATTAAAACACCTGGTGAGAGTGATCACATTCAAAATTTCAAGGCAAAATGAAGAGAAGTGCAAATTTGCAAAATTCAAGATTTTGACATACAAATGTAGACAGTTGAAAAAAGTGTTTTTGAGGCACTTAGAGGATTGAATAATAAAATTTAATGATAAGATAATTTTTATGGGAATTTAAAGGTTTAAAAAAAATGAGGTATTTATACCTTATAAATCTCAATATTCACCTATTTCTTACTCCTTATGTCTCGTAGTTCACAATTTTTGAGTGTGTAGTAGGCCTCAATTGGTGATTTTAGATGTTTTTCTTGATTGAGAATGTAAAAAAAATGATTTTAATATTTTTTTGGGTAACTCTTGGTCATAATTAAAAAATAATTAGGTCTTGTTACCTCATAAAACTCTATAAAATGGAAAAAATCAGACCCATACATGCTCCAAATATTGACAAGGCAAGTTGAGGCAACCCCAAAAGATGCAATTTTTGAGTTATACTCAATGAAATGACTTGAAATTTTACTTTGAGATATTTTTTTATGTCATTAAAGTTTTAAAAGTGGTTTAACTCATCTAATATACTTGAGGAGAGATAAAAGGGTATATTACAGGTTTACTAAACAAGCATGTCAAGAATTCTCACTTGACTGCTCACACCTTAGAGTGAGAAACTAGGTAAGTGGATACTTGAAGTTATTTTAGAGGCTCATGGACCTTAATGTAGGTTATTTTATATGTCCAAATGTCCAAGTCACAAATAAACAACTAGGAAAATGGAGAAAAGCCTAGTAAGCCTAATTAGTCCTATTAGGCCTAGAAGTGAAAAATGAGTATATGGCCCTTTCAAGATGTTTTGGGAGATTTGAAAGCCTCAATAGGGTTAAATTGAGAGATAAAATCATGAAAATATTTTTTTGATCAATAAAAAAACCTTGAAAACCCCTTATTAGTAGAGATTAAGGTATTTTTTAGTTGTTTAAGGTAATTAGATGTGTCTTGCTTCCATGGTTATTCAAAACTCCTTATGGTGAGTTGATGATTCCTAAAGTTAATGATAGGTAATAAAGGGTAAATAAAGGTCTCAATACATCTTTTGTATTTATGACTAGCCTATCACTTATTATAAATTTGTACAAGGTAGAGTGTTAACCTACAACCATCATGGCTTGACACTAACAAGTGAAAGTAAAGATTGTTTTCATGAGATCTCAGGGTTGAGAGGAGTAGGTTGAACCTTTTGAATAAGGTTAAGTAATTGAATATATCTATAAAATACTCATTTATACAAGATTTAGTCTTGAGGGCCTAAGATCAACAACTATAGCTATGATAAATCTCCACATACAACCTACTTATCCAAATTCTCATCATGTGTTAGTATCATGAGTGAGTAAGGTGATTCTTAGGAATTGTAGGTGTTTGATTTAGTATTCTCCAAGAATGATTATTTATCATCCAAGGTAATAAATACTCTTAAACACAAATATTCTAATTACAACAACTCAGTCTAAGGAGTATGTACAGTTAACAAACCTAGTTGGCTTTGTATGAACAATTAGAGAAAAATTGTGGATAATATTCTATTGAGAAGGCTATAGGGGTACAAGAAATAATTTAAGAGGAATCAAATATTGATGAAATTTGATGAGAATTCTAAGGTACTAAGGTGACCCTCAAAAATAGCTCCATACTTATACCTATAACTAAGTTATGGCTTTACTCTTGACTATGTAGTACATGATATTGAGTCAAGTGACTCTAACCCAAAAAATGTTGATTCACATACTCATAGAGTTTTTAAGGTCATATGAAAGTTCATATCACCATTATTTCCTTTATACAGGCCTAGAAAATATCAAATCACTACCTACAACTACTAGGATTGCCTATATGGCTAGTGAAACAAACATGGTTTAAGAGGGTAAAAGTTCATTTGATGGCAAATTAAATTTGAAAATTAAATATAAAGTTTTGTTCCATGTATAAGGAGGTGATTGAGATCAAATCAAGTCTTCATTTTAGGTGAAAAAGACTAAAACTCAGAGCTAGGGTCAAACTAAGCTTATAAACCAAGAACCCTAGGCATGAGAAATGAAGGTAGTAGAGGACTTAAAGGGTAGGATTGATGAATAATATCATTGAATATGATATGAAATCATGTTTTAGACCTTTTTGAAGCACTGGAACTCAAATTTAAGGCCTCAAATGTCAAATCTAGCTTGTTTCCTCTCTTAGGCCTCATAGAATGCAACTTTTCTACCCAGGGAACTTCTTATGCTCAGAATTTTAGGATTTACATGGGAACTCAAGATAATATGAGATGTTATAGGGGTCCCATTACCATAAATTCTTGGAATTATTTCTCAAGTTAGGGGCCTATACTTTATGAACTATCATTCAAAATTTCATGTACCAATAGGCTACCTAAAAAACTAGTTTATAGAGATGGACTTGGAAACCACCTTAAATTCCACAATTTTCTCATAAAAAATACCATAGGTTGTATTATAATATTATAGGATCATCAAAATTTATTTTTGATGTACCTTCACTTGTACATAAAGTATTAAAAATGTACCTTTTCATGATTTTGAGTTAAAATAGGGGTTTTAAAGAGTGTGAAATGATGCCAATCAATAAGAGAGATGGTTCAAGAATTATTTTACCTATCCAAGATTAAAAAAGAGATAAAATATTTATCATAAGTTCCCAAATAGTTCAAATCTTTTAGACCAGTTTGAAAATGCTTCAAAAGGGCAAGCTTGCCAATGGTGGTTTCATGGTTTGCATAGTTCCACAGGGTCTCAGGACCTTAAATTTGGTATGGAGTATGGTATTAGGCTAGGGAAAGTGAATCATATGATTTTTGTGATTTAACGTGTGTGGTATATCCCAGAAGCAATATTTTTCTTTCTAGGCATAGGAGGGCTAATTAGGCCTAATTTGGAGAAAAAAATGAAGAAATGAGTTAGTTCCACTTGGAATATGATCATGAAAATTTGTATAGATCTAGAAAGTGATACATGTTTTCATGTTTTTTTTGTACAATCTTCTAGACATGGAGATTTGCAATTTTTAGGGCTACAAGGAAGGGGTGATAAAATAAGAAAAATGATATATTTTGGACTAATTGATGTCTCCAAATGCCTTTTTTTGATATTATTTCATGCTTAGAATCCATCCATGGTGTAATATTTCTTGGTCCAATGCAAAAATCTTCTTTTTCTCTCCTTTGATTTTTTCTCATAAGGAATAATTAAGTGTTTTCAAGTACTAAATTATGCATGGGAGTTTTCCAAAGGATTTTAAAGGATCCTCCTCATATTTCACACCATTACCAAGTTTTAAGAAGTAATGAAGTAGTTGGAAGAATTTTTCAAAGGTAGAAGAAGGTATGGGTCTTAAAAGGTATAACTAAATAAGTCTGTGAGAAGATTTTCAAAGCTTGAATAATAAGAATGGTGATTATATATTCAATCAGGTTCACTACCTCCACACATTCCAACAAGGTACATTGGCACCTACAGGGGTTTTCAAGCAAATAGTCACCTAAAACTATACTAATGTATAGTAAAGAGGGATGGTGGTAGTGTTTGAATGTAGGTCATAATAGATTCTCAAAGAGAAAGTATGCCACTATATGGAAAAATAATATGAAATTAGTTTTAAATTGATAACAAGCTTATTCAAGTGTGCAAACAGAAATGATCACCTACAACAAGACTGTAAATGATGACCTACATCCACCTTCATTTGGCTTAGATAGTGGCAAGGGGTCAAGGTTGGTTTTAAGACACAGAGTATGATTTCAAAGATTAGAATTTGGTTTATGAATTCAATTTAAATTAAGATAAGTTTCATGAAGGATGTCAAATGCATGAAGAGGTATTGAAGAGATCATATACTATGAGATGACAATCCTCAATATTGAAATCATGACCCTACAACCAATAGGCCTAGTTAGGTGTGTATGTAATGATTGGTCTCCTTATGAAGGTTGTAGGGATGTATGTATAGATGGATATTTTAAATTGACTCTCAAGAATTATCAAATCACACTGCACACAAAACTAAGATTCCAAGTCATTTTCTCATGGAGTCCATGATAGAACACGTAGTCCTAGCCTGAGGGCTAATTTGGAGAAATTGAAGGTTTGGAGGAGCTAAAGAGGTCATCTAACCTCCAAACTTGGTATATAAGGTCCTATTGGCCAAATTTGTCCCACATAAGAATATTTTTCCTAGAAATGATTTGAACATATGAGCAAAGTTCTTGATGGAATGAGTGGTCCAAGGATCACATACAACTTATAAATTTAAGTAAACTTAAAGTGTAGTTTGTCAAAATTTAAGAAAGTAGGTTTTCATGGTGATAATAGAAATTAAGAACATGAAGTAGGTTTATACAATCCTAGAATTTCATTTGAGCCTTGGATATTCAAATAATAGTTCAAGCATAAGTCTATAAGAACTAGATTGTCATTACACGTCATAGATAAATGAATAGACTAGTTTGCTTGTGCATTTTATAAGTATGTTTAGGAAGCCTCTTAATCCCAAAGGATCATATAAAATTATTAATTTAACACCAATTTTATCCTCTACAAATTTGGTATCTTGATGGTCTTGCTATATTAAGATATAAACCTTTAAAGTTAGACTTACAGAGTGAGACATACATGGGGACGTCAAATTTAAACTATGGCAAATATCCATTTGAATTCAAATATTATAAGGATGAACATGTGGTTAAAAATTGTTAATATCATGGGATTTTAAGTCAATATCTGACATTACACAAGTGACTGACAAAATTAGTGAGTCCTTAAGATCCAATGACACACATTTGATCTTACATCCAAAGATCAATAGTGAACATCAAGTCAAAAGGTCAGAGGATATTGAGATTGAGTGAGGAAATGATAAGTGGTGTAATCACAAGAGCATAATATAAATCCAATAGTGTATGGATGAATCTGAAATTAGTGGTTCCAAGTAGATCAACAAAGTGTGTTCACTCATATAAAGTAGATCTGAAGATGAGCAATGAGTCAAAAGTTTAGTAGATCCTAAGAGCAAATGTGTGAGTGACAAGTGTCTTAAGAAAATTAAAATAGAAGAATATCTATGGATCATGTTTATTCATATAAATAAAGATCGACAGTGCATGATAAAGTAGATCCAATGGTGCTTTTCTAATGCAAATCATAAATCGATGGCCAATGATGAAGGTCAAATGTGCCATAATCTTGAAGGTTCAGATTAAGATCAATGGCTAAAATTTAAATTTGAAAGATAAGGGACTTAAATGGAGATCAAATGTGACCTAAGGTTGAATCTAAGCAAATATTTCAAGGGGATGTCATAAAGTCAAACATGTTGGGCAAATGATTTTTCCAACCTGAGCAGGTAGAATACATAAATACAAGATCAAACATGATCTAAGTTATGAGGAATAGACCCTATAAATTCATCTAATGACATTAAAACCCTGTAAATTATTTTTAGATCTTATAGACATAGGTTTCACATATCATTTAGATTCAAGAAAACATGTCCTACAATTCTTAATTTTCAATTATGACTATATGAAAACCAATAGAGTGATTATTTTTCATCCATAATAGATCCATATTCAGGATTTAGAAGCAATGGCAGAAGGATGAATATGTAAGAAATGTGAGAAGGAACATCAAGGAATGATCCCAAGTAACTACTTGATAGCATGAAGAACATCAAGCATGATTAAAGAAGATAGTTGGGCATTTAGCATTTCAAGGTCCTTAGGGACTTGTTTCTATTTAATGGATTATGACTTAGCATCCTTAGATCAATGATAATTGAACAAAGGTGGTTGGGACACATTTATAAAGGGCTATATATTTATTTCCCCTCTCTCTCATTCCTTTTTGATTATAAATTCAAGATTTGAGATCTTGATTTTCATCCCTTGGCTTGACACAATGAAGCTCTACCAAAATCACTTTGTAAAACTCTTTTGAACCAATATAAGACATCTCATATTCTAGTTGAATGCTAAGTGTGCTTTATTAAAGTTTGATTTATAGAGTGTATATTTCTTATTCATCATCGGTATGTCCTTCATGCACCTTGCTTCAAGTCTATTACTTTTTTGTAGGTTGTGTAAAGTGTTGGCTAGTGATGTTTCCCTTGAAGTGTCATAAGTCCATAGTATTTTGATTAAACCTATCTCTTTATATCCTTCAAGTTGTAGGTATTTTTTCATTCTTCATACAAAATACTCATGTTTACAACCTTTTCATAGAATTTGATCAATTATTATCCTAATTGGATTAATTAGTAATCATAAAAGTGTCCACGCTAAGAGTGGATCATTGAACATTCAATGCATCACCATTTAGACCAGGTTTTGTTCCTTTTAACTTTCTTCCCTTCCCTTTTTCATTGGTATAAGTATACATTTAGGAGAAGAACTATATTATCATATCAAAGGAGCTCACCTTGTTAAAAATCCTAGAGGTCTAACCCAACATTAGGTAACCCATAGCCTAGGGTTATTACCATGTTGGACTCAGTTTGGGTAGAGGACTTGAATAATATTTTACTCATCTAGGGTGAAACTTAAACCTCCAATAATTTTTGGCATGCACGGTGGGACACATTGTCTTTGGTATAGCCAAATTATGGTGTTAGGAATATAGAACACAAAGAAATATTAATGAATTAAAGATGGAAATAAAATGCAAAAATCATAACACAATAGAGACATAGATTTAATGTGGTTCACTCAATATGGGCTATGCCCACATAGAAATAGCTAGTCCTTATTATTCAGTCTAATAAATGAAGAGAAAAACCTAGAATACAACCACTACAATATCCTCTTCACTCACACATAATATGACACTGTGATTACAATGCCCTAATATTAAAGGAGGGTTACATATTAGGGTAAAAATGCAAAAACATAATTTATACCATTAAATATATGACATAATAGTGAATGGTCCAAATTTACTATGAAATTACAATATTTTACAATGATTTTTTTAAAAAAATTGCTTTGGTGGTGTTGATCCTGAACCCCTGCTAGGGGGGATCCAAAATAGGTCACCACCCCCATAGACCCCCATGGAAACCCTAGTGGGGGGTAATTTCTCCCCCACACCCCCTATTAGGAACTAGGCATTAAAATAAGATCAGGTTCCACCATCCAAAAATCTCCTACTTGGAGACTGATTATTGCAACTCCACCGCTACAACTCTTGCTTGGAATTTTTATTTGAACTTTGACCCTGGCTTGTTTCTCATATTCCTTGTTATTCTTAAAGACCTATTGAAACTAAAAAACTCTCTAGATCCTCTTTAGTGACTAACTTTATTAGCATATCTATAGGATTTTGACTCATATGGATCTTTTCTAACTTTAGTTGACCATCCTCCAAAATTGAATGAATGAAGTGATACTCGAATTATATATGTTTGGTTCTTGAGTGGAATGTTGAGTTCTTTTCTAAATGAATCTCACTTTGGCTATCACTATACAACCTTCAATATTCTTAATTCTACCTCAACTCTTTTATGAACCATTGCATCCATATCATCTCCTTGATTGCTTCTATAACTGCAACATATTTTGCCTCTATAGTTGACAAAGCAACTATCTTCTACAATTTTGAAATCCAACTAGCTAGTGTGTCACCAATAGTTAATACATAACCTGTGGTGCTCTTCCTACCATCTAAATCTCCATCCATGTTTACATCAGCATATCCTTTTAAGGTAACATTTAACCCTTCATAGCATAACTTTATATTAGTGGTCCCTCTCAAGTACCTAAAATCCACTTGACTGCATCCCAGTGCTCTTTCCCTAGATTATTCATAAACTTGTTAACAACTCCCATTACATGAGAAATGTCTAGTCTAGTGCATACCATAGCATAAATTAAACTTCCAACTACTGAAGTATAGGGTAATTTTCACATGTAATTAATTTTTTCTTGTGTTTTATGACATTATTCTTTGTTTAATTTTAAGTTCCCTCCTAAAGGTGTACTCACTAGTTTTGCATCTTGCATATTGAACCTGACTAACACCTTCTTAATGTATTCTTCTTAAGATAATGTCAATTTTCTATTTTTCCTATCTCTTGTTATTCTCATACCAAGGATTTTATTTTCAACACCCAAATCCTTCATTTAAAAATAATCTGCTACTTTTCTTTTGATCTCATTTATATCATGCATGTTAAACACTACAAAAATCATGTCATCTACATACAATAACAAGATGATATAGTTGTCATTATCTAATTTATTAAAGTAAACACAATGGTTAGAATGACATCTACTATAACCTTATTCTATCATAAACATGTCAAATTTCAAATACCACTGTCTTGGAGCTTGCTTTAGGCCATACAAACTCTTACTCAACCTACACACCATTTTCTCCTTACCTTTGACTTTGTATCCATGTGGCTGATCCATATATATTTCCTCCTCCAAGTCACCATGAAGGAACATCGTCTTCACATCTAACTATTCAAGGTGTAAATCTTCTACTGCTACCAAACTTAAAACAATTCTTATAGAAGTCATTTTAACTAATGGAGAAAATATTTCATCAAAATCCATACCTTTCTTTCGTGAAAACCCCTTTACAATAAGTCCAGCCTTATACCTCTTTTTTACTCCATTTTCTTCCTTTAACCTATAAAACCATTTATTTTTCAATGCTCTTTTACCTATAGAAAATTGAACCAAATCCCAAGTTTGGTTAAGTACCAAGGAGTCCATATCCTCTTTCATGCCTTGCTCCCACTTTTTTCTAGTTTCTACTGCATTGCTTCTTCATAGCTTTCTAGCTCACCACCATCAGTCAATAATAAATAATAAAGTGAAGGAGAGTATCATTCAGGGAGTCTACTTACTCTAGTATATCTTCTAACTACACTTCTTAGAGTTTGAGATACTTTTTATTGTATTTGTTGCACATTCTAGTTTTATGGCACTTTTGGAATTTCATTTCTAGTGATTTCATCGAGCATTGCATATTTAGTATTTGGCTTTTCTTGTTTATTTCCCTACAACTGATCTCTATACATGACCTTCTCAGTAAAGATCACATCTGTACTCTTAATGATTTTGCAATTTTAAAAATCCCATAAATGGTAACCAAAATCATTAACTCCATATCCAATAAAAGTATATTTCTTAGATTTTTCTTCAAGATTGGTTTTATTTTTTTATCAATATGGATAAATTCTTCATAACTAAAAGCATTTAAAAAGGAATTATCTACCTTTTTACCTATACATGCTTCTTTTGGAATTCCACCATCCAAAGGACTTGAAGGTCCTCTATTTATTAAATAAATAATAGTATCTACAACATCTACCCAAAACTATAAGGGCAACTACATGTAATCTCATTCTCTTTGCATGCTCTATGATTTTTATATTTATCCTTTCTGACACACCATTTTGTTGTGGTGTTCTTGGAACCATCTTCTCTCTATGAATCCCATGGTATGAACAATAATTGTCAAATTACTTGCTACAGTATTCACCTCCATTATCTGATCTGACACACTTTAACTTATTTTTTGTCTCATTCTCAACCAAAGCTTTCCATTTATTAAAATTATCAAACACATCATTTTTTTTTCATATGCAATAAACTTAAGTTTTTCTAGTTACATTATCAATAAAAGTAACATAATAAGATGAGCCACCAAGGGATGATACCTAAACTAGTCCCCATACATCTTTATGCACAAGCTCTAACTTTTAATCTTTCTTAGTCTTCCCAACTCTAAGAAATATGATTATCTTCTATTTTACATACAAATAGTGATCATAAAAATCCAAATCCACCTTCTTCAAATCTGGTAACAAATTCTTTGAGTGGATAACTTGCAACCCCTTCTCACTCATGTGCCCAAGTCTATGGTGCCATAATTTTGTATCCACTTCTATAGAAGATAAAGCAATAGAAGAGTCAACATTACCATTAGATAAATATAATTTACCTATCTTCTCTCCTTCTTCTATTACTTGTGATCCTTTAGTGACCTTCCATGAATTTTCTTCAAATGTAACTATATAGCCATCACTTCCCATCTACCCTACTAAAATTAGATTTCTTCTCAACTTACGAACATGACTTACCTCTTTTAGCAAAAATTTGTTTCCATTCTATAATTTTATCTGTATCTTACCCTTTCCTATAATTTTATAGGGTTCCCCATCTCCCAAATAAACCTATCCAAAATCACCTTGAACATAGTCTTGAAAATATTTCTTATGGGGTGTAGCATGAAATGAAGCCCTTGAAGCCAATACCCAATAATCATTAATATTATCTAAATAAAGTATCAAATCATCTTGTAACACATCACCTATTACATTTTCTTCTTTATTTTTATGTTTTTTTCCATCTCCTTATTTTCCTTTTTGAAACCAACAATCTTTCTTCAAGTGTCCTTTCTTACCATAAATCTAGCACATCAACATTCTACTAGATTTAGATCTACCCTTCTTAGAATTGCCATGATTCCTTGGGACCTTTTATATATCCTTTTATCTTCCCCTATTATCCATATTCAAATCATTGTTTGATGTCTCACCCATGCTTTTCTGTCACATTTCCTTGCTAAGAATAAAAGCAATAACATCATCAAACTTTAAAATGTTTGAACTAGAGACATAATTACTTACAACTATGACCAATCCATTCTAGATTTTTAGTAATGATAATATAATCAAAATATCCCTAACCTCATCATCAAAATTTACTCTTATAAAGATTAACTAATTTTTGATCATGTTATATTCATTTAAATGATCAATAATAGACCCACCTTCTGACATTTCTAGATTAAATAAACACTTCGTAAGAAATACCTTGTTGGAGGTTGAGGGTTTATCACATCCATTATTATTTTTTATTTTGAAATATTTAAGGCCACTAACATTTCTAGGCATAATCATATTGTTCTTAGTGCCTTTCTATCAAGAACCTCCCAATATTCATCTTTCATAGTCATCGACTTCTTTATTATTTTACCCAATGGTAGGAAAAGATACTTTTGATATAGATAGTCCTCTATTTGTATCTTTCATAGCTGGTAGTTTTGGCCATTGAACTTCTCGACATTAAACTTTCCTTCTTCTACCACAATTCCCACTAGAATCAAGAACCCTCTTTTCTTGCAAGGTTATCAGCCAAATAAACCTTTAGCTTTGATACCAATTGTTAGGAATATATAACATAGAGAAATATTAATGAATTGAAGATGGAAATAAATGCATAAATCATAACATAATAGAGACAAATATTTAATGTGGTTCACCTAATATGGGCTACATCCACACAAAAATAGCTAATCATTATTATTCAGTCCAATAAATAAAGGGAAAAACCTATAATACAACCACTGTAATATCCTCTTCACTCACACACAATATTCCACCATGATTATAGTTCCCTCATATCAAATTAGGGTTACATATTAGGGTAAAAATTCATAAACATAATTTTTGCCATTAGATCTATGACCTAATAGTGAATCTTCTAGATTTATTATGAAATTATAATATTTTACAATGCAATTTTAACAAAATTTTGCTTCAAGGGTGTTATCCCTAAACCCCACTAGGGGGGCTCCAAAATAGGTCACTTCCCCCCTTGGACCCCCATGGTGACCTTAATGGGGGGCATTACCCCCCCCCCCCACCCCCTATCAAGAAATTAGCATTAAAATAATATTAGGCTCCATCATCCAACATCTGAAATTGAGAAGAAGTATTTGTAGTAGAGGGAAATATCCACCATCATCAAGCTAAAGATTCTCCAAGTTGAAAAGTTCATAGCATCATCTAGACAACACCTCTCATGCCAAAGGTTACTAGAAGATTAGATAGTAAAGGTATTCCCTTTTAATTCATTAAGCCACCTTTATTTAATACAAAAGATAAATATTCAATAAGACAAGTCCTTATCCCCAAAATAAATATTCATATCCTAGTCATCCTATTATTTTAAGTAGTGTGACCCCTACTATGCAAATGGTAAGGCCTAGAATGTAATCTTGTGTACATTTCAATGGCGTTATCCCTCTTAACCTTCAACAACATGATGATATCCCTACTACCTCCTTAAAGAGTCTACCATACTTTATAAGAAAAAACTCCACCACCCCTATAGAGCACATAGCTGACATTACAAACCTTTATTTAGTACATAACATTATGTAAGATAATATATCCATGAGATTATTGGCCACATCCTTGAAATGAAAATCCATACAAGGTATAGGGGTCTAGCTCCTACCTCAATAAATACTTGGGATGAGTTTGGTGAGTGCCTATGTAAACATTTTGAGGATAGAAGTGACCCTGTGTCACTTATTGAATAATTCAACTCAATCAAGAGGGTACCCCAAGAATTTATGGCTTATTTCAACTATAGATTCCAAAAGACATAGGATAGGATCCATATCATTAGTAAACCCACACCCAATTATGCTTTTCTTTACTATTTGAGAGCATTGAATTCATAAATTGTAGTCATAATCCAATCTATGGGAGGGATAACTCTATTTGGGGCTTACAAGATATTTATAAGGGCGTAAAACTATTTGATACAAGCATGGAAACTTATGCCAAGACCTCTCATGCCACTTTTTCTTGAGCTTCAGCCAAACCCACCTACCATTTCTCCATTACCCACTCCAAACAATCAAGCCCAACCTGATGATAGTCAAGTGGACAAATTTGCAAGTATTGAAAGCTTATTGAAGGCACAAAACAACAAGCTAGTGGCTATAGAGATATAATAAAAGACTTCATATAGGCCACACCAAGGTACATTTTAAGCCCAATACCCTACTCAATCCTATAATAGACCCCCTTATCCATCAAATCAACAATCCTAAGGCCAAATTACTTAAGGTAGATCTTATAATAGTTACAACCCCATAATTGCAAGTATCTTAAGAGCCTTGATTCCCACATAAAAAAACCTTGCACAAGAGGGTCAATGGAAATCAGGAGGGTAGTCTAATGAGATGGTAATTGATATAAGTGGATAAATGTATCAAGATCCTATTTGGTAGCATATTATTTCATTTTAAGGTCATGACATAATGCCTCATCCAGTGTAAGGCCCTCTAATGAATCAAGACAACATGCCTTTCATAACATCATCAAAATCTTAAATTCAACAACAAGGTAGCATGGCTAAGGAACTAACTAACACCCTATGTATATAATTTCAAGAAGGGGAGCATATGTTTGAGCATGTAGCAGCAAACATGGGGTAGACTACACAAAGGGAAAATGAACCAGTTGTAGCCAATACAAGGGCTAAAAGGAGGATGTTGGATGATAATTTAGGGAAGCCTAAGGCTTATTCAACACCTCCATAAGTCATTCAATAGACTACCACTTTAAATATAGTTTTTAAAGCTCTTATAACTCACAAAATACCTCAACATCATGGAAAATAGTAGAAGTCTCCTTGTGTTCCTCATGTTACTCAAGTGCTAAGTAATACTTCTACTTCTAAGGTGAAGTTTAAAGGTACTAGTCTTCCTTTCAACATTTTGGATCATATGAAAAAGGATAATGTCACTATGTCTATATATGATGATCTATCTATTATGGGATAGAAAGAGATTCTTTAGTAAGAGCTCTCCAATCTTTCTCATGAGAACAAGATAGTTGATAAGGTGAACAATGTTTTTATAAATAGTAGTTAGCCTAGCCAAATTCAAGTTCCTAGTATAGATCCTAGTCAAGGTCAAGTTAATAATGTTGTTTATCCCCCTAAGGTTGACAAGCCTTCTCCATTCTATTTGTTAGTCATCATAGGGGACTATTTAGTACATAATTATATGATAGATTTAGGTACTTAAATCTCAAGTATGCCTAAAGTCATAGTAGATAAGCTTGAGATTAAGTATGTGCCTAATGAAAAAGGTGTTCTCTAATTGGATGGTTCCCCCACTAAAATGGTAGGTATATTGAAATATTTTAAGATCACATTGGTAGCTTGCTTAAATTATGTCATCACTCAGGATGTAATGGTTGTAAACCTACCCCCATATTTTTCCATATGCCTATCTAGGAACTTTACTAAAAAATTAAGGGTTATTTGTCCTTTGACTAGTCATACATGGTTTTCAAGACCAGATATGGGACCAGGGTCACTATTAGGTCAAAACCTATCTCTAGGTTTCATCTAGAGCCCTATATGCCTAACCTTGTAAATGTCAACTATATCATATTAGATGAAGATGAAAATGCTAGTTATCAATAGCCTTAGGACCATATTGAAGGCATTTTATACCTATAATTAGATGAATGGGTAGCTAACAATCATGGATTTTATCCCTATACTAATATTAAATAAACAAGCTTAGAGGTGTATTTTATGAATGAGGAAGGTGTTGTTATACCTTGCCTAACTAATACCACTTAAGAAGAATATGGTCTATAGAATTTATTCTTTGATGGCTCAAGGTAAAAGAATGGTAGTGGAGATAGAACCATGTTGATTTTAACCTCAAATCAAAAGTACTATTTATCTACAATATTTTAATTTAGTTACACTTCAAACATAGCTAAATATGAGGCTCTTTTGCGTGATTTACAAGAGCCAAGAAGAAGAGGTGTAAAATTTCTTCAAGTCAAGAGTGATAGTGAGCTTGTTGTAAAATAAGTGAGAGGCATAAGTGTAGTCAAAAACCATCATTTGAAATCTTAGAAGAATCATGTATGGGATATCATAGAGGACTTCTTAGCATTCAATATCCAATCCATATCAAAAGAGGCAAATCAACATGTAGATATGCTTGTAGCCATTGGAGCTCAGTATGAGGTTGAAGGAGGATTCAAAGACAACTAAATTCAAGACAAGATCAAGGTCATATGTAGACTAGCTATACCTGAAAATGAGGTAAGTTAGTAGGTGTTTGATAATGATGACTAAATTATATGTTTCTTATGCAAGAGGTAAAATTATGCCATAAGAATCAAAATAAATTCTAACATCAGTATGATGATCAGATAGTGTAGCTGAGATCTAATAAGATGCCTAAGGGTCTTGTGACATTGAAAATCATCTTCAATGAAGATGACCAAGTGAGAAGAGGCAAGGCATGTATCTCAGCCAAGGAGGAACATTATGAAAAGATAGAGATCTTCAAAGATAAATTATTAAAGTTAGGAAAGATTAACATAAAAAAAGAGAGAGATGCATTTGTTTATTTATGCTAAGATTTATCCAATGTATTTTCATGGGAATACAAGGATTTGAATGGTTTTGATCCCAAACTTACATAACATACCATTGAAATAGAAAGAAATGAAAATCTAGTCAGGCAGAAATAAAGGCATGTCAACCCAAAAGTGGAGGAGTTGATGAGAAGAGAGATATTTGAGTTGATTGAATCAAAGATAATATTCCCAATTTAACATTCCTCATGGGTGGAAAACCTTGTGCTAGTGAAGAAAAAGAATGGGAAATATGTTTGTGTGTTGATTTTAGGGACCTCAATAAGGTGTCCCTAAAAGACCATTACCCACTACCCTCAATGGATAAGATTATTCAAAAGGTGGTAGGTTCTCAGAGTTTCTCATTGCTTTATGGATACTCTAGTTATAATTAGATTATGGTCAAGGAAGAAGATAGGAATAATACTACCTTCACCACAAAGCAGGGCACTTATGAATATATGAAAATATCCTTTGGACTATGCAATGCTAGATAAAATTTATAGAGGGAAATGGATGTTGCCTTTAAAGTTTTGATCAATGACATGGTGCTCATCTACCTAAATGACATCACTAATTTCTCAAAGGACCCAGCTCATCACATTACTCACTTAACGTTAGTATTTGAAAGGTGCAGAGAATTTGGTGTGTCACTGAATCTTTAAAATGTATATTTGGTGTTCATGAGGGTAGGTTATTAGGCTATGTAGTATCCAAGGATGTTCTTTCCATGGATTTTGAAATATTTGAGTCCATCTTATCCTTACCCTTGCCTAATCATAAGAAGGGTCTATAGATTTTCTTAAGAAAGATTAATTTTATAAGAAGGTTTATCCCAAGCTTTGCATAGTTGGTCAAGCCTCTTACTCATGTTAATAAAATAAAAGGATTTTACATAGAAAAAATAAGGTAAGAGTAGTTTTGGTGCCATAAAGGAGGACATCTCTCATGCCCCTACCCTTATTAATCTTGACTTTAACAAATAATTCTATTTGTATGCCTTCTCTATGTTGGATGCAATATTTGTCATGTTGATGTAGTAGAATGAGAAAGGTTTGGAATAGCCTATTGCTTTCTTTAGTCAGGAATTTAAGGGGTATGAGGAAATGTATATATTTATAGGTAAACATGTACTTGAAGTAGTGAGAGGTTTGAAGAAATTTAGGCACATGGTCTCCAATAGTAAGATCATACTCATGGTGGTATACCTAAGTATTAAAGAGTTTATACTCAATAGATACCTCAATGAGAAAAGAGTTGGATGGGTGAAAAAATGCAAGGAGTATTAACTTAAAGTTAGAGTTACAAAACTTTTAATGGGAAGAGGGTTATGTGGACACCTTGTAATAGAGTTAAAATAATATAAAGATCAAGTGTTGGTAGTCCATGACAACCAATAAGCAGATGCAGACAACACACCTTTTAGTTGGACACATGATATACTTAGATTTATTGAGTTATGCCAATGTCCTATGGGACTAGATAGAGCCAAGAGAAGGCACTTTAGGTTAAAAATTATACCTTATGTCTTGATATATGGAGTTTTTTTCAATATATATATATATAGGAGGCATACTTTTGAGGTGTGTGGAATCATGCCAAATAGATAAGCTACTTGAGCAGTTCTATGATGGTCCAGCTGGTGGGCACTTTGCTGCCAAGACCACAACCTATAAGATCATTAGAGTTGGGTAATTTTTTCCCAAAATGTTTATAGATGCACACTCTTGGGTAGTTAAATTCCCAAAATGTGTAATGTTTGTTGGTAAGTAGAAACTAACTGCCCTTCCCTTGCAACCCATACAAGTAGAACAACCTTTCATGAAATGGGGCTTAGATTTCATAGGGATGATACACCCCCCTTCAATTAAAGGACATAAATGTATCATTATATATATATATATATATATATATATATATATATATATATATATATATATATATATACTAATTTACATGGTGGGTTTAATAAACTACCCTCAAGGAAGCTAATGAAGATTCTATTTTGGACTTTTATGATAGCCTTGTGACTAGATTTGGTGTGCCTTCAACAATCATTTCTAACAATGCATTGTCCTTCATCATCAAAAAGGTATCTAAGTGGGATATTTCACATGGAATTTATCTCAAATAATCCTCTAACTATTACCCACAAGGCAATGGACTCGTAGAGACCATAAATAAGAACTTTTTGGAGATTATCAAGATAACTATGGAAGATGGTCAGAGGGAGTGGCATACTAGATTAAGGACTAACCTATGGGAAGATAAAGTGACACCTAAGAAATATACTGGACACTTCTTATACCTTCTTATCTATGGGAAATAATCCAAACTTCATATATCTCTTGAACTTCCTACGTTAGATCTTACACGTCAACTTGAGCTCTTAAAGGATGATGCTATGCAGATAAGGTTAAATGAGCTAAGACAGTTATAAGAGACAAAGGACACTTATATGCACATTATGTGGTCTAATCAGCACTAATTGAATAGGTTATTTGAGAAAATATATTCCTCAAAAACATTCCAACAAGGTGATATAGTCCTCAAATGGGATGAGGACCATGCAAAACTAGGAAAGCACTCTAAGTTTGATAATCTTTAGAGTGGGCCTTATGTTATCACAGGCTATAAGGAGAGCAATGCCTTTGAACTTGATAGTTTGAATGGAGATATCCTTCCCATCCCTATCAATGGGAGGTATCTTAAATTTTTCTACTAGTTTTGTCTCATGATCTTTGTACATAGGTAGATAGGTTTATTTATAACAACCCTATTAGGTTAGACATAGAAATACATGAATAATTTTTTTAAAATAAAGCACATATATACAATTAGACTATATCCTAAGAGTATAATAGAGATCACATATATATTTTAGTTATATAATAAGTACACATTACAATTTATATCATAGAACTCTAATGTTATGACCATTCTCCATAAAATGGATATAGAAAGTAATGCAATAACTTAACCACAGCTTATATAACTCTGTAATCACCATTTTAATTATATAATAATAAGTAATTATAATTATTCATGATAATACTAATTATTAATATTTAATAATTTAATATAATGTACATAATTTAGATACATAGATCCCCAAAACATGAGTTCCCTAGACTCTCCATTATCTGTGGTAATCTCAAGTGTTTGTCTCAATAGTAGTACTGTTATGGGGAGGGAGAGAATCATCTAAGTGATTTTCCACACTAACCATATACCAATGATCCTCCACACTAATCCCATCAGGATATGTCCCTCCCTTCACAGATGAGTAGATAGTGATGGCGTGGGAAACTAGAGAGATAAACTAGTACCCATGTGTTGTATGATTTCTAACTAACTAAACATGTAGTGTCTCATAGAAAACTCAATATATTGTAAGATATCTCACATACATGTAAACCATAATCATGAAATTATAATGCCTCACTACACATATTGTGACCAAATTTTTATGAATAAAATATATAAATATGATCTATAGATCAATCATATTCATACATACCACTTGATAGGACCACCTTCATCTAACATTACAATGCCAGTAAGCCATCGAATTCCATCTCACTCCTTATTATACATTATAAATGTATATTTTTCAAACATAAATTCAACCACAAGATTCATCAACTTACATCCTACTACCAATGCATCATACGACATGTTATACAAGGAGTAAAAATAGCATACATTTAGTCCATCAAACATATGCTTGAATATTTCATTATATTCTACCACTAGAAATAATGATTATAAATATACCACTTGGGTAAATATATAATTTAATTATACAATTCAAATATTGTAATTGGTTTCTATTTATCTACACCCTATGGCAACCCATATTACCATAGTCTAGTGTTCTAAGATTTAACTACCAGTTTTCCACAATCAAACATATGAAGTAGTCTCAAATACATGGAAACATGAGTATTATATAAGTAACTATATACAATAAATCAAGTCATCATTCCCATAGAACACAATAACATTCCAACTTAGCAATTTCTAAATTCTTAGAGTTTGAATGCATGCATACACAAGTCTACCCATTATATCAATACATGCTATCCACAATAATAACTAGTATGTATACAGTATACAGAAAAATGTAGATATGAGTTAAGTATAATAACTACAAAAATTACCATCTGCGTAAAACACAATTTTATACTATATTACCCTATGATATCCCATAATATCATAGGTTTCCAACTACATAATAACACATACTCTAAACTTATTAATTTCAAGACTCAATTGGTCCATGTAGATAATAAAAAGCAAACAATAAATTATTATAACACCCAAGTAAATTTTGCATACAATCTTACTAAAGTATCTCAATTTAATGCATCATGATACACCATTATGCTCTAAGGATAACTATACATTTCACACACTCATATTATGTAATTCACATAAGTATCTCATACTAAATACATATGACTAACAGTCATTAACATTACTAATAGTGAGTCAGATAACCTTTTATCTGATTGACTCATTTACTTCTAGGAGATTATCCCAAAGGTTATAGTTCTTGATTCTTATGAATCTTAATGTAATATTAAAATCATTTAATATTATATGTATAATATCTATATACCATTACTTACACACCCTAACATGCAAATCATGTAAGTTTTCAAATGTTATATAGTTTCTAAACCACAGTTTAGTATTTTTAAGAAAAATTACTGAGCCTTGAAACCAATCTAATGAATTATACATGGAAACACACAGATTACATACAATGGCTAGAAACATAAAACTTTGATTTCTCGAAAACACAATAAATCTAGTTTTGCAATCAATTTATATTTGGTGGTTTACAAGCAATCATTTGCTAAATTATGTTATCTTACAACACATGCTTCTAACTCTCAGATTGTTTTATGATAAGCTACCCATACCTATCCTGTTAAACACTAGAGGGGTTTTCTATCCTCCACATGTCATATTTAAACTTTTTAAAGGATTATCGATATATTAGTCTTAGATAACACTTTTAGTTAGACTTATCTGCAAAGAGAGTCTTATGATTTTATTCCACCATTTAAATATGAAAAGGAGCTAACACCTGAGCTAGATGAATTTGAAACTTCCAAAAGAGTTTTTTTTTTTAATTTTTATGGATATGCCATGACATCAAGTTCCCATAAGCTTATTAAATTATAACCCATTTATTTTGAGGTATAGAGGATTTGAAGTAATTGTTCTCATTTTAATAGTGGAGCAAGTATAAATATATATTCTATAATTCATTATACTTGCCTATCATTAGATATGTGGGTCAATATGTCATCAAATGGATAAATTTTCCCCTCTAAATACACACTAAACCCACAAGTATTTGATATAATATGTATACAAATCTTACATAAGTAAGGATATCCATTTACTTATTCATTTACATAAAATTTAAATGGAAATTTAACCTCATTAAGTATTAATTGTTATCATAATGATTTAATTTACTCAAAGTATGTTATATGATAACCTTATTAGTGAATAATATTGATATATTATTCACCATATTATCAATATATACAAAATGACAGATATCATTACCACAATACATATTAATGAATAATAAAGGTTAACACTATAGGGAGATACTATCATGACTCTTATCTCATAAATCTAAGATGACATATTTAATATTAAAAAAATATTTGGCTTCTACTTTATTCTATGGGGTATTTTTATATATCATGGGTCATGACTTAGTAATAGATCCAAATTTCCATACTTGGCATCCACCATATGACAAGTTTGACTTCTTTTTAAACTATTATTAATTACAATTTAATTTTGAATACCAAATAGCAAACCGTACCTAAAGAAATCATCAATTAGTACTACCATACTAGTGATTTGAATTATACTTGTTCAAACTAATCACTATTTTTTGGAATAATGGCTATTTTACCACAATGACAATATATTTCTTTTATCAAATCTAATCTTATTGACTACACACACACACACACACACACATATCCTTTTGATGTATTCTACAAATAATAAAATCACTACTAGCTAGGAGTGAGTCACTGTTGACAAGGTAGAGTCGTTGTATGTTAAAGACAATTCATTGCTTACAAAATACGAGTCATTGCATATCTTATGGTCTAATTCATTGCATACCTGATGTAGAGCAATGACTCATTTTTTGGGCTACCTTTAGATGTTATAACAATATTTAAGTATAAAATAGACCAAAAAGGGTGACTTCAGGGATATTAAACATATCAACTCATGTATTAATGATTACCTAAGAATAAAATAGTAATACTAATATTTGTAAAGGCTAGAAAATTTTGAATTAGCATTACTTCAACTTCATCCTTTTATTAATATTTTTGTACAGTGGTTATTGTTCATATACATCAAGGTAATGTTGTAGGTAATAATAGTATATATCTTGTGTTTTACTGGTTAATAATTATTATGTTTATTATGTTGTGATTATCATTTCCACCTCAATGATTTGGTATGGTATGCATCACTTTATCCTAAGATTATCATCAAATCATGACAATGGATCGTGATGATGATATATCCTCACAGGTAGTTTTTCCTAAAATTAATTTTACTATAAATTTTTATAAATAATAACATTCATATTGATCACCATATATATATATATATATATATATATATTCATATGTAGTTTATTTCGTAAATACATTTATATCTATATATTCCTATTTATAAATTTCAATTATATATAGATCATACAAATGCCAATGACTTTGCCTACCTAGTAGTGTGTCCAAAGCTTGAATAATATGATCCACCAAACTTTCTCTTTCCTTTGGAATCTCTCTCTTTCCTTTCTTCTTTCTCGTATCCCCCTTTTCTTCACCCCATCTCCAAAAATATATCATTCTCGTTTTTCCAAAGGTTGTAGCTTGCTTTTTTTTCTTTTTTTCTTTTTTACCTTTTTTTTTTAAGATTCTTTCTTGATGTTTAAATCTAATTTTACTTTTCTTTTGAAACTTTTTCTAAAAAAATTCTCCCAAAATATGTGTGGCTCCATCTCATATATTTTCTCTTTTTAATTTATTCCAAAAATAATAACTTTCCATTATTTTATTATTTTTTAATTTTATCTCCCTATTTATAAATTATGAGATTTTATTAAAAACTTGACTTTTATATATTTATGTTCTTTTTTTTTAAATCATGATTTATTTTGATTTTATTTATTTCTTTTATTTTTAATTCCATGGAAAACTTTATTTATTTATTTTAACATTTAAAATCAAAATTTCATAATTTTATTAAATAAAATTAGCATCTTGAATGCCAAGAGGATTCAATAATATATTTATTAATTAATAACCCTCAATTTGTGAAAATCATATTCTAAAAGTATTAATGATCATACACAAAACACACTAGAACCCATCTACAAAATCATTTAACTTACGCTAGTAAACTATGCAAGAAAAAATAAACACAGTAAATTACCCATTTCATTATGCATTTCTAATTGTTATCTATTGTGGTGTGTGAAGGTACCAAATCTCTATTGACCCGTGATGTCTCCATCTATAGAATCCTCTTTGATGATGTTCTCCCTCTAGTATGCTCAATGGAAGAATTATCATGTGTCCATCTCACAACATGTAAGCCATTAGATTGTTTCACATGATAATCATAAACAACAATATATAATTGAATCAATACATTAATACACTTAAAATTTAAATTCATACATAAACCAATTCATAATAATAAATAATGTATTATATTTTTAACTAAGCAACATTCTATTATCTAAAAATAGCATAAATCTCAATCTTAGTCAGTTATATAACCAAATCTAAATCATTAGCTACAGATATCCATGGATAATCTAACAAGTTTGCATGATGAGAAATCAAGATGTAACATACTTCCCCCTAAAGATATCCATCATCCTTGGTGACTCTTATTCAATCATAAGTTCTCAATTACAAATATTTCTTAACAAAGCAATAACATGATATATAATGTCAAACTAAGCAAGTAAATAGAAAATTGCTTGTATAACTCACCGTAGTTCTTCTAATTTTATCTATTTATAGATTATTTGTCCCACAAGACCTCACTCAATAAAATCTCCCAGTTAAGCAATCATGGTTATCAGTATTACTTACTCTGATTGATTCTGTCATGACCACCCCAGGGTCTAAAATCATCAAGACAAGCCTATATACTATAGGACTGACCACTTATGTTATCATGAAGGGTCCCACATATCTTAGTGAAAGTTCACTAACTTTTAAAAACACATAATATCATCATACAAGTCAAAATAAATGACTATGGGGAGTTCCACAAAATCTTCTAGTCTCAACACATCTCCCTAACCCAGAGAGTGTTTTCTCATTCTAAAGAAAATTATTTAGGGAATCTGGGAAAAATAGTGTGTAAAATTAATATTATCACTACTCCACATAGATTCATATAAGTATAACATGTCAATACTATCTATACTCCATGGAGCTCTTGACAAGTATGATGATGAATAAAAATGGTAATTATAAAGTATACAAAAATCATAGAATATTCATCCATATGGAATATATTTCCACCATTTACATGTGTATCACCATACATCTAAATTTGATAAATTCCAAGTATCAAATCTTAGATTTGATAATTTTGTCTAGTGATCTAACTTAGTACCAACAATCTAAATTAATGTGAGGCTAATTAGGATACTATCATATCACTTAGAACTCATGTTCCCAATTCACCACTCTTCCCTTAGGTCTCCACGACCTAATGATCTCAAAATGTGTTCAATATTTTCAAAGAATCAAAATTTTATACTATCAGATTAAGGAAAGCAAATTTATATGTTAAATGATTCTATATGTCTTCTCATACATATACAAGAAATCATACAATCAATCTGTAATTGTATTAATCTACTATTAGTTAAACATAACTAGTATCATATTTCATAGTTAAGATAAAATAATGTTATCATCAACATAACATACATAGGTCAAGAATCACACTATTCTTTCAACCTTATAAGTAAATAAACAAAACAATATCTCCTTAATTGCTCAACTAGCACACAAGTTAAAATTTTATTCTAACCTCTAGATTGACAATATGTTCCACACATCCTAAACCTTACTCACTTTTGGTGATAGGTATATAAATACTCTTTCAAAAAAACATGCTATAAGAAAAAGAGAATAATATCGATCTATGCAAGGGTGACTAATATCATACTAATTATAATCAACTTATAATTCTTAGTACATAATTTAATATATAAATCAAGGTTTGCCACCTTACATGGTCTTAAAATCAATTAGTTACTCTAAAGAGTTATAATTAAGAAGTAAAGAGATATCATCTCAAAAACTCATACATACCTTCACCAGGTAAAGGAAAATACCACAATTCAATGTTTTCAAATACTCCCCACTTACCCAATCTTATAAATATGATATCTCAATCTGCTTCCATAACCAAGAGAAATATATGCCAACCATGAAGATGTATACATCCATCCAATCTTAAAACTTCTCTCTCACCAAGAGTAAAAACATTCTCCCACAAATTTTCAAGGGAGTATAGTCAAACAACATTTGGAAACAATTCCCATAAGAGAATACTAAGTCAACATCATGAATATAAGACTCCTTTTAGCAATATCATAATAATTTCAAAGGAGAATGAGAAAATAATGACTCATCTCTAATCCAACTAAGAGGGATGACACCACATATCTTAAGAGTGTAAATTCTATAAACAAACTCCTAACACAAAGGAATTATCAAGCAATATAGCAACACTCTACTAAGAAGATTTTCCAGTCCTAGGATTTATGAATATAGACTCAAAAATAAAGCACTTAAATTTAAGAGAAGCATTCTGAGCTTAATGAACAATCACAACACAAATCATAATGACAAGGTGACTCGATAATCAAGAAAATATTTAGTCACTCTTGAAGTGTTTGATCTTAAATGATCAAACTATGGTATAAAGATTTTGTTCATAACTCATAAAATATGCTATATACTCATCTACCCAAACCTCAAACACAACCATCACCATAGGAATACTAGACTAACCGATATTGTAAACAACTCAAAGGGATACGAGTGCTCTTGAGGGTATACACTCAATGTCCCACACAAATTTTATGAATGTCACAAAACTTCAATCATGGTGTAACATGGTTCTATACTGAGACACCACAATACTAAATTCTAGTGAAATACTTAATGACACTAGGTTCACACTGATGAACAAAAGAGACAAAAATGCTAATTGACTCATTAGGTCCTAGAGTTTGAGCCACAACTCTAATACCACATGTAATAACCCTATTAGGTTAGACATAGAAATACATGAACATTTTTTTTAATAAAGCACATATATACAAGTAGACTACATCTAGAGAGTCTAATAGAGATCACATATATACTTGAGTGATACAATAAGTATGCATTAAATTTTATATCATATAACTCTAATGTCATGACTATGCTTCATAAAATGGATATGGAAAGTAACGAATCAACTCAACCATGATTGATATAACTTTGCAATCACCATTGTCAATATAATAATAAGTAATTATAATTCTTCATGATAATACTCAATAGTAATATTCAATAATTTAATACAATGTACATAATTTAGATACCTGGCTCCTTAGAGCATGAGTTCCCCAAACTCTCTAGTATCTATGGCAAGCTCAAGTTTGCATCTCAATATTAGTACTGCTATGGGGAGGGAGAGCATCATCTAAACACTTTTCTAAACCAACCATAGACTCATGATATCCTACACTAATCCCATCAAGAGATGGCCCTCCCTTCATGGATGAGTAGATAGTGATAGCATGGGAATCTATAGAGATAAGTTAGTACATGTGTGTTGTATGATTTCTAACTAACTAAACATATATTGTATCATAGAAAACTTGATCTATTACAAGATGTTGCACATACATGTAAACCATACTCATGAAATGATAATGCCTCACTACACATACTTTGGCCAAATTTTTATGAATAGAATATATAAATGTGATCTATAAATCAATCATATTTATACACACCACTTGATAGGATCACCTTCATCTAACATTACAATGATAGTAAGCCAATGAAGTCTATCTCACTATTTACTCTACATTAGTAATATATATTGATAAAATATAAATTTAACCACAATATTCATTAAATTACATCCTACTATAAATTCATCATATGACACGCTATATAAGGAGTAATAACAACATACATTTAGTCCATCAAACATATGCTTAATTTTTTCATTATATTTTATCCCATAGTAAAAATAATGATTACAAATATACCACCTAGGTAATAATAAAATTTAACTATGCAATTCAAACAATGTAATTGGTTTCCATTTATCTATACCCTATGGCAACCCATATTACCATAGTCTAATTTTCTAAGATTTAACTACCAATTTTCCATAATTAAACATATGAAGTAGTCTCAAATACATATAAAGATAATTATTATACAAGTAAACATATATAATAAATTAAATCATCATTCCCACAAAACATAGTAACATTCCAACACATCAATTACTAAATTCTCAAAGTTTACATGCACACATACACAAGTCTACCCAATGTATCAACACACACTATCCATAGTAATAACTAGTATGTATACAATATATAGATAAATGTAAATATGAGTTAGGTATAATAACTATAGAAATTACCATCTAGGTACAACATACTTTTATACTATAGTACCCTATGTTATCACATACTATCATAGGTTCCCAACTACATAACAACACATACTCAAAACTTATGAATTTCAAGACTCAACTAGTCCATGTACATAATAACAAGCAAACAATAAAGTATTATACCACCTGAGTAAATTCTTCATACAATATTACTAAAGTATCTCAATATAAAAACATGAATCATGATACACTATTATGCTCTCAATATAAATATACATTTAACACACTCATAGTATGTAATTCACACAAGTATCCCATACTAAATACATATGACTAATAGTCATTCACATTACTAATAGTAAGTCAGATAAACCATTATCATATTAACTCATTTTATTATAGGATATTATCCCAAAGGTTATATTTCTTGATTCTTATAAAGCTTAATGGCTTATTTAAATCATCTAATATTATAGGTATAATCCCTATATATCAGTACTTCCACACCCTAACATGCACCTCATGTAAGTTTTTTAATTATATACAATTTCTAAACCATGGTTTAGTATTTTTAAGAAAAAATACTAAGCTTTGAAACCAAACTAATGAGGTATACATGGAAACACACACATTACATACAATGGCTAGAAAACCAAAACTTTGTTTTCTTGAAAACACAAGAAATCTAGTTTTTTAGCCAGTTTATATTTGGTGTTTTACAAGAAATCATTTGCTAATTTATGTTATCTTATAGCACATATTTTTAACTCTCAGATTTTTTTATGATAAGCTACTTGTACCTATCATGTTAAACACTATATGGATTTTATACCCTCCACATGTCATATTCAAATTTTTAAAGGATTCTTGATATATTAGTCTCAAATAACACTTTTGGTTAGACTTATCCCCAAAGAGAGTCTTATGCATTTATTCCACCATTTACATATGAAAAGGAGATAACACCCGAGCTAGATGAATTAGAAACTATCAAAAAAGTTCTTTTTTTTTTATTTTTTTGTATATGTCACAACATCAAGTTCTCATAAGCTTATTAAATTATAACCCATTTATTTTGAGGTATAGAGGATTCAAAGTAAATGTTTTAAATTAAATAGTGGAGCAAGTATGAATATATATTCTATAGTTTGTTATACTCTCCTATCATTAGACATGTGGGTGAATATGTCATCAAATGTATAAATTTTCCCCTCTAAAAATACATTAAACCCACAAGTATTTAATTTAATATGTATAAAAATCTTACATAAATAAGGATATCCATTTACTTATTTATTTACATAAAACTTGAATGGATGTTTAACCTTATTAAGTATTAATTGCTATCATAATGATTTACTTTACTCAAAATATGTTATGTGATAACCTTATTAGTGAATAATATTGATATATTATTCATCATATTATCAATATATATAAAATGAGATATATCATTACCATGATACATATTTGTGAATAATAAAGGTTAAAACCATAGGGAGATACTATCATGACTCTTATATAAATCTAAGATGACATATTTAATATTAAAACTATCTA
This sequence comes from Torreya grandis, assembly GCA_037957365.1. Classification (NCBI taxonomy): domain Eukaryota; kingdom Viridiplantae; phylum Streptophyta; class Pinopsida; order Cupressales; family Taxaceae; genus Torreya; species Torreya grandis. Next base: position 782,233 of record JARHVA010003306.1, read on the forward strand.
TGGCTTCTACTTTGTTTTATGGGGTATTTTTATATAGCATGGGATGTGACTTAGTAATAGATCAAAATCACCATACTTGGCATCCACCATATGACAAGCTAGACTTATTTTTAAAATTATTACTAATTAAAATTTAATTCTGAATACTAATTAGTGAACCATACCTAAAGAAATCATCAGTTAGTACTACCATACCAATGATTGGAATTATACTTGTTCAAAATAATCATTATTTTTTGGAATAATGGCTATTTTACCACAATGAAAATATATTTATTTTATCAAATTTACTCTTATTAACTATACACATTTATATATAATTACATATCCTTTTGATATATTCTATAAACATTAAAAGCACTACTAGTCAGGAGTGAGTCATTGTTGACAAAGCAAAGTTGTTTTATGTTAGAGACAATTCACTACTTATAGAATATGAGTCACTGCATATCTAATGGTCTAATTAGTTTCATAATCGATGCATAGTAGAGACTCACTTTTGGGTTTCCTTTAGATGCTATAGCAATATATAAATATAAAATAGGCCAAAAAGGGTGACTTCAAGGATATTAAACATATTGACTCATGTATTAATGATTACCTAAGAAGAAAATAGTAATACTAAGATTTATAAAGGCTGGGAAAATTTGACTCAGCATTACTTCAACCTCATCCTCTTATTAATATTTTTGTATAGTGGTGGTTGTTCATAGACATCAAGGTAATGTTGTAGGGAATAATAGTATATATCTTACACTTTAGTAGTTAATACTTATTATGTTGTGATTAGCATTTCCATCTCAATAATTTTTTATGGTATGCATCATTTTATCCTAAGATTATTAGCAAATCATGACAACGAATCATGATGATGATATATCCTCATGGGTTATTTTTCCTGAAATCAATTTTACTATAAATTCTTTAAATGATAAAATTCATACTGATCACCATATATATGTGTGTGTGTGTGTAGTTTATTTGGTGAATACATTTATATCTATATATTTATATTTCAATAATTTCAATTATATATAGATCATACAAATGCTAATCACTTTGCCTAACTGGTAGTGTGTCCAAATCTTGAACAATACGATCCACCAAACTTTTTCTTTCCCTCGGTGTCTCTCTCTTTCCTTTATTCTTTTCCCATATCCCCCTTTGCTTCACCCCATCTCTAAAAATATACCTTTCTCCATTTTCCAAAGGTTTTAGCTTGCTCATTTTTTATTTTTTTTTACTTTTTGTTTTTAAAGATTCTTTCTTGATTTTTAAATCTAATTTTACTTTTCTTTTGAAACTTTCCCAAAACAAATTCTCCCAAAATATGGATGGCTCCATCTCATGGATTTCTCTTTTTAATTTATTCCAAAAATAATAACTCTCCATTATATTATTATTTTTTTTATTTTATCTCCCTATTTATAAATTATGAGATTTTATTAAAAACTTTCCTTTTCTATTTTTATGCTCCTTTTTTTTCAAGCATGATTTATTTTGATTTTATTTATTTCTTTTATGTTTAATTCCATCGTAAAATTTATTTATTTATTTTAACATTTAATATCAAAATTTCAAAATTTTATTAAATAAAATTAGCATCCTAGACACCAAAAGGATTCAATAATATCTTTATTGATTAATAACCCTCAATTTATGCAAATCACCTTCTAAAGGTATTAATGATCATCTACAAAACACACTAGAACCCATCCACAAAATCATTAAAATTATGCTAGTAAAATATGCAAGAAAAAATAAACATAGTAGATTACCCATTTCATTATGTATTTCTAATGTGTTATCTACTATGGTCTGTGTAGGGTATTCACTAAATCTCTATTGACTTGTGATGTCTCCATCTACACAATCCTCTCTAATTATGCTCTCCCTCTAGTACACTCTAGGAAAGAATTCTCTTGCATCCACCTCATAACACACAAGTCATTAGATTATTTTACATGATAATCATAACAAATAATATATAATTGAGTCAATACATTAATACACTCAAAACATAAATGCATACATAAACCAATTGATAATAAAAAATCATGTATTATCTTCTTAACTAAAAAAAATTCTATTATCTTGAAATAGCATAAATCTCAAGCTTAGTCAGTAATATAACCAACTCTAAATCATTAGCTATAGATATCCATGGATATTCTAGCAAGTTTGCATGGTGAGGAATCATGATGTAATACTATCCTTACCTCCAAATTACCTTGCACATTGCTCTATTTGTTTTTTTATATTGTTTAAGTAGCTTTTGTTGTGTTTTGTTGTTTTCTTGTTGTTTGTGTGTGTCTCATTGCTTCAAAGTGTTTCGAGTAGTTAGGCAGAATCCTTTTGTAAGTAATGCTTCATTTTTCTAGTCATCGTGATCAAGCTTGATCAAAATCTAGGTTCCATGACTAGTAGGTTGGTCAAGTTAGCTGAGTCACCAAAAATGTTGGCCAAATTTAGCCCACATAAGAATATTTTTCCTATAAATGGTTTGAATAGATGAGTAGAGTTTTGGATGGAATGAGTGGTCCAAATATCACATACAACTTGTAAAACTTTTAAGACAAAAAATAGGTAAATAGTAAACTTAAAGTGTAGTTTGTCAAAATTTGAGAAATTAGGTTTCCATGGTGATCATAGCATTCAACAACATGAAGTAGGTTTTCATAAGCCTCAAAAATTCATTCAAGCCTTGGAGATTCAAACAACAATTCAAGCACAAGTCTAGAAGAACCAGATCATCATCGTACGCCATAGAAAAATAAACAAACCAGTTTAATTATGCATTTTATAAGTATGCTTGAGAAGCCTCTCAAGCCCAAAAAATTATGTGGAAATGATGAATTTGGTTCCAAGATAATCCTCTACAAATTTGGTATCTTTATGATCTTGTTATCTCAAGATATAAGCCTTTAAAGTTAGACTTGCATATTGAGACATGCATGGAGACGTCAAATTTAAGTATAGAAAATAGCTATTTGAATTCAAATATTATAAGGATGAAATTGTAGCTAAAAATTTTCAATATTATGGGCTATTAATTCAATATATTATGGTGCGTAGATGACTGACAGAGTCAATGGGTCCCAAAGATCTAATGGTGCACATTCGATCATGCATCCAAAGACAAATAGTGAGCATCAAGTCGAAAGGTCATAGGCTATTGAGATTGAGAAAGGAACTGACAAGTGGTGTTATTTTATAAGTATAATATAAATATAATGGCACATGGATGAATCTTGAGTCAATGAATCCAAGAAGATCAATGAAGCATGTTCACCTGTACAAAGTAGATTTGATGATAAGTAATGAGTCAAAAGGTCAGCAGATCCTAAGAGTAAATGCATAGGTGATAAGTGTCTTAAGCATGTTAAATTAGTATAAGATATATGGATCACATTTATTTATATAGATAGATATTGATGGTTCATGAAAAATTATATCCAATAGTGCTTATCAAATGTGGATCACAGATCGATGACCAATGATGAAGGTTAAAGGTGCCATAATCTCTAAGGTCCAGATTAAGATCAATGACTAAAATTAAAAGTTGAAATAAAAGGGAATTAAATGGATATTAAATGTGACCTAAGGTTAAATTAGACAATATATTTTAAGGGGATACCACAAAGGTAGACATGTTGGACAAAGGATTTTTCTAACCCAAATAGGTAGAATACACAAATGCAAGATTAACATGATCTAAGTTACTAGGAGTAGACCCTGCAAAGCCATATAATTTTATTAAAGTATTGTAAAAAAAACTAAGAGCTTCTAGATGTAGGTTTTATGTCTCATTTAGATTCAATAAAACCTAGCCTATGGATCATCATTTCCAATCATGACTATATGAAAACCAATAGGGTGGTTAGTTTTCATCCATAATAGATCTATATTTGGGATTTAGAAGAAATGGAAGAAGGATGATTATGAAAGAAATTTTAGAAATAAAATCAAGGATCAATCCCAAGTAACTACCTGATAGCATGAAGAACCTCAAGCATGATTGAGGAAGATTTGATGGATTATGATTTAACATCCTTAGATCGATGTTAATTGATAAAAGGTAGTTGAGCCACATTTATTAAGGGTTATATATTTATTTCCCCTCTCTCTCATCCCATTCTGATTATAAATTCAAGCTTTGATCTCTTGATTTTCATCCCTCAGCTTGACAGCTTTACCAAACTCACTTTGTAAAACTCTTTTGAAGCAATATAAGACATCTCATATTCTAGTTGAATGCTAAGTGTGATTTATTAAAGTTTTATTTATAGAGTGTATGTTTCTTATTCATCATCGATATGTCCTTCATGTACCTTGCTTCAATTCTATTACTTTCTTGTAGGTTGTGTAAAGTGTTGACTAGTGAGGTTTCCCTTGAAGTGTCATAAGTCCATAGTGTTTTGCTTAAACCTATCTCTTTCTATCCTTCAAGTTGTAAGTCTCTTTTAAGAATTCATATAAAATATTAATGTTTTCAGCCTTTTCATATAATATGATCATTTATTATCCTAATTGGATTCATTAGTAGTCATAAAAATGTCCTAGCTAAGAGTAGATCATTGAACATTCGGTACATACCATTTAGACTAGGTTTTGTTCCTTTTAACTTTCTTCCCTTTTCCTTGGTATAAGTATAGGTTTAGGATAAGAAATATAATATAATATAGTAGGATATATCCTCATTAAATACCCTAGAGGTCTGACCCAACATTAGGTAACCCACGGCCTAGGGTTATTCCCATGTTGGAGTAGGTCTGGGTAGAGGACCTGAATAATCCTTTGCTTAGCTAGGGTACAGCCTAAGCCTCCAATAGGTCCTTGTGATATATTATATCCATACATAACTTAAATTTGGCATGAAAAATAATGGAAATACCCCTTTTTTATTAAATCTGAGACACTCTCCATGAAAACTCAAGCAGCCTTTGACAATCTTGGAGAAATTGGTGATTTTAGAGCATTTAAAGGTGGATTTAGCTCTCATTTTTGGTACATATGATATACATGTCCATATAAAGACATTAATTACATAAATAATACTATAAACACTCATTTTTTGTTACATACCTCCTACAGTCATAATCAGTCATGCACATAGGCAACCCACTAGTTAATTTTAAGAAAAAATCATCTACAAGTCTCTACAGGAAAGATCCAACTATGAAACATTACAAATGATGTTAATGAGTGGTTATAAGTGATAAAAATATTATTTATTACACATAAATATTTTAATTATCCATTTTTCTATCATAGCTATGTGCTTGTCTATTGATAGTCACCATTGGAGCTCAAAAGGTTTTTGAAGAGTTTCAAGTATGACAAAAGTTTTTTGACTTTTTGGGAGAGTTTTAAGGTATTTAAAGGTGTTTATAAGTCTTAATACACCTAATCAGAGTATCCAAACTCATTTTTTCACATAATAATTCCCTTGAGGGCTAGCTAAAGGAGAAAGATCACAAAGGCCTATGTGCATAATCTAAAACTTTTGCTTATTTTAAAGTTTTTGAAGTATAATATGCTTGATGATTTTTTATAGGTACCATAAAGGATTTTTAAATCAGAAAAAGACAATGAAAATATCAATTTGGTCTCAAGGATCTAATTCAAGTTACTACAATCTTGATACCCAATTTACACCCCCTCTTCAAATTCTCATATCTTTCATCCCATAAGGAATTGGGCCAAATTATTTTAGTATGTTTTGATTACCCATATTTAATTTAAATAAATTAATTATTAAGTTTTCTTAATGGGTTGAGGTTTATGAACTGTCATTAAGACTATAAGCAAGTCCAAAATATGCAAAACCCCATAAGCAAACTTTTTACATATGTATCTTTGCACACCTTCAGCATGGGAAACCAAGATTATCAATAACTTTGAATGAGTATATTAAATAAATATCCATGGAAATAAGTTATTTAATTGGGTTCTATATTTTATGAACAATTGTTAAGAAGCTAAGCTTGTCTAAGCTACCAAAGGCCCTATTTTGACTAGTTTTGAGTTTTTGAGATCATAGGCCCATGACATGTCCTAGAATCACTTTAAAACCACTTGGAACATGTATGGGACTATATAAATATCATTTTTACCTATTTTTTATAATAAATTAGTACATGTGCATGCCTAAGAGGCCCAAAATGGCCTAAAATGCCAATTTTTATAAGTTTCCAAAGAAAGAAATGGTATAAATGTATGGAAAAGGCTTAATGGGACTTGAATCACCATTATATGTCATTATAAGCCCTTTATAAGAATTTAAAATGTGCCTTACTAACCTAAAAGGTCAAAACCCTAATTTTTCTAATAATTTATTAATGGTTGTAGGTTTAATGGAGTTTTCCACCACTGTTACAAGTCTTAAAATTTCTCCCTCATAGTAATGATATGGATGCTTGGAATCATTTATAGGTCTGAGAGTGGCTCTCATGGTGATAAATGGCCTTGAAATCAAGTTCCAAGATAGCTAGTTGAAGATGACTTGAGCTTGAAGACTTCCATTAATGTAGTCCAAAATATTTTCATGTCTCATGGTGCCTTTTTAGGTTGGAAGAAAAAATATGAGTTGAGAACAAATATAAAACACAAAAATTTAACCCAAAAAGTCATTTGCAAACATCAAATACCAGAATCACTAACCATGTTGCAAAGTAACTTCTAGAAGCCAAGTGAAATGGGGCATAGAAGTCAAGTGGAGGAGTTTGGGGAGTTGAGGAGTGAATTGGATCATTCAATGAGGCTTATATATCTTTAGATAATTTTATCAAAGTTAATGGAGTGTGATGTCATCTTTCTCAAATAATTTTTGACTTCTAAGGCCTTTTTAGGCCAATGGGAGAGCTTGAAGACCTTTTTGACTTTGGAGGGTTATTTTTCCAGTGAGGATCAGTGCTTAAGTAATTTTAAAGTTGTTAAGACTCCAAGGAGGGTGGTTAAATGGAATTTATTGATTTTTAAGAGATTTCTTCTCCTCTCTCTTCCCTTTTCTCCTATATATTCCTTTTCTTCTCCATTCTAAATATATGATCCTCATTTTGGTATGGCATAGCCCTACCCATTTTTGTAATACTATCCTCTTGAAGTAATAAGATAACTTATTTTACCTATCTCTTTGCCTACATCTAGTTCTCTAGTTAGCTTGTGTATGATTACTTTGTAAAGGAGTGTTCTTCCTTGGTGATTGTCCTTCTTTCTTGCCTTTTTGTAGGTATTTCAAGTGTTTGCAGGTCTGAACTTTTGTTTTTTTATGATTGATGAAGGTATAGTATGATTTTAGTACTCTTCCATGCTTCATCTCTTGTTTAGTGGGCCTAGTTTTATAAATATTTATTCAAAATGACTAATTTGAGAGATTGCGTGAGTGAGGGTTGTCTTTAAGATGCCTTGGTGTTAGTTTCATGTAATTTAGAGTGGCTTTCAATTTGGTGAATCACCTTGTTTTGTGTTTTTATTCATCCTTTATAACCCTTATTTCCATTTTCTAAGTATAATCAGTAGTTTAAATGATATACCAAAAGGAACTAGCCTTTTCTAGATGTTTAACCCCATCATAGGATACCCACATCTTAGGGTTGATCCCATTTTTGTATCTAAGAGTGAGAGAACCTAAATAACCCTCTCACAAGGGTGAAATTATATGCTACAATGATAACTCATCGACACATGTCAAAATCTCTCTCTCTCTCCTATGCCCTTCTTCTTTTCTCTCTCACTTGTGTTATATATTGAGCTACTTTAGCTTTATTAAGTATCCTCCACCTGAGTATGGTGAAGCCCTACTCATTTTCAGCCTTTGAGAAATAAATAACAATTTATTTTACCTTCTCCATGAGTTTTTTCAATGTGTATGTTAGTCTAGTTGATCTTGTTAAGTGATAAATGCTCTTCCCTAACATGTTGTCCTTATTTGCATTCATATTCAACTTTGAAATTTTTTTGTAGGTCTCTTGAAGTGTTTCATGAGTTTAGTGAGTTGTCTCTCCATGAGTTTCATGTCATGACCTTTTGTTTATTCCTCCTAGTTCAAGCTCACTTCATAAACCTCCATGAGAAATACTAATGCAAGGGGCAAATTTGTATTAGTGTCATGTGTAGAATAGGCTTTTATTTCAAGTGTCATTATAGTTCATTTTTAGTTTTTAGGTTATAATTGGTACATCACCTTATTAGGATAGGTTTAATTTATATTTTCTCTCTCACTTTTCATCTAAATGAGCTAGTAGTATAGGTGATGAGAAATCAAGATGAGTCTAGGGAGATAGCCCTTTAATCTATAGGTTTACACCTATTATAGGCAACCTATAGGCCTAGGGTAATTCTATATTCCACTCAATTTGGAGAAGGCTTGAACTACCTCACCAAGGGTGTAAAATTGAGTGACAACAATAACACTTGCACATTCAAAGGAACTACCCTATTCTTCCCAATTTGCCAATCAATAAAAAAGAGATGGTCTTAGTCAAGTCTAAATCACCTCATATTCTAAGACTAAGTGTCAAAATCTAGATTACATGTTGCATACATTTATGGATCACTATTTCCCTTATTCCCCTAAAGGGGAGAACTACATACAATTTGAATTCTCTCTTTGGAGTATTGAATATGTAGGCAATACTCAAAAATTTAATAGGGAGTGTTTCAGGTCAACTCAACACACCTTTATTCCCATTTTATAGGCATAATATGTCATTACAAGTGAAACTATGGTTTTAAGGAAAGGAGACATATTTTTTAAAGTTGTATACATAATCATACCTCAAGATTATACATAAATATTAAAGATAAATAAGAACACCTTGACTGCATAAAAATAGAGAGGAAAAATTCAAAAAGATATAACCATCAAACTAAGAACATACCATCTACCAAAACAAACTTGAGGCTATCAATAGTCTCTAGGTGCACACATAGATCCATATCATGATCCAAGCAACCAATTATATAGTTTTCCATCTTCCTGCAACCTACTTGTAGTCTTAGTCCTTCATAGAATAGTTAACCACCAAGTATCTTATCCTTTTTAGTGTTTTCCATATTTAGCAAGTGCATTTTGCAAATTAGCATTAATCATTTATATTCAAATTTACGTTTATTTCCATATTATATACAATCTGAAACACACATAATTTTTATCTTATTAAAGGTTATAAATTATCCAAAATAGGATAAAATGTATTTTTCAACCTATGTATTACTTAGAACATTTCAAAAACCTAAGTTTGCATTAAGTTTTCATCCTTATTTCTAGGGTTTCATATTTTTTCTTAGGGTTTCAATTTTGAATTCTGATTTCCCAATACAAAATACAATAAATATTTTTTACCTTTGGCCATACCCTTATATATTATTGCATGATTTCATCTTATACCATCAAATAAGGCTAGTTCCCTTGTCCCTCAAATTTGAAGTGATATATTAATTGGTGCATATATCAAGCATAATTAGATTTATTTAGCTTCATCTAAAATGATTAAAGTACATACAATGAATTTTGATTCTTCATCTTCTTTTTTTATTTTGAAATTATCAATGAATATGTACAAATAGATTATTATATTGATATGAGTAATTCATAACATATTAATCAATATAATTGTGAATACCAAGATATAGTTGATCCTAGTTTTTGAGGTCAACATATTCCCATTTCTAAAAAATGAGGACCCTTGTTCAAATTCTATAAATTTTTGCTATAGATTGACATTAAAATTAATTAGAATACATTATTTGAATATCATAGTTCTCATCTGGCTTAATTGACATGTTTACATATAATCCTTATTTGACTTCATTTAATGTTGCTAATGTTTACTTCTTGTGTTTCTATGTTTCAAGTTTAATGGAGTTCTATTTGAATGAATAATGTATATGGTTTTATGTTTTAATGCTTATTTGACCCTTTTATTAACCTTTAGTCCTCAGTCAATGTATTAAATCCATGTTTAAATAGTGTTAAAAACTTTAGTCTAAATGATTTAGTCTAAGTTTTATTTTGAAAAGGATTTAAATTTACGTAGGAATATTTTATTATATTTTAGACCTAGTTTAAATTTTATCCTAAGTTTTAATTGTGTTTATTAATAAGTCTAAAAACTTAGTCTAAAATTTACCCTAAGTATCTATGGAATGAATTAAATATGGTATTGCCAAGTGGTGAAATCTTGGGATCTTGAAGCAATGATCAACGACCCATGTGTAAAGCTATAGTCAATGAGTCAAACCCAGAGATTGAAGATGTGAATTAATAGTACAATTTAGATATAAATATGAACATGAAATTAAGGTGTCAAAGGATTCTAAAATCAAACTTGAGAATTAAAAGTGGCACAATCTTCAGAAAGAGGTAATAGATCTAATGATGAGCAAAGGTAAACAAGTCAAGGATGCTGAGAAGGAATGTGAGAGTGACAAGTGTCACATTATCAATGAGTGATCAAGTAGATCAATGGTATATGCTATATCTTGTGAATAAACAACAAGATCAATTGTCCAAATTTGATCATGCATTTAGTAGATAAATAGAGCATGTTTAATCCCATAGAAGGAAGACCAATGGCCTGAATTTGATCATACATTCAAGATTAATGGTGTGAGTGGAGTAAAAAATTCAAAGAGCCTAGATCAAATGTGATGCTCCCATATGGCACAAGAGTGTTCAAGTGATGAATATTTTTTACAAGTACATAAATATCCCATAGAGTTGACAAGTGGTACCCTCTTACGAGCTCAGATGGAAGATCAATGGCCCATTATGAAGTTAAGGCTAGGATTACTTCTTAAGAGATCAATAGTGTGAATTTGATCAAGATTAAAGATTAAATGAGGTAAGTAAACATGTATAAAATTGACAAATGATCACATTTTAAATAAATCAATAGCATGACATGGCAGTGCCACATAGGTAGAATATATCATACTAGAAGATCTTGTGGACCCAAGAATGCAAAAGGTATAAATGTGCAATCTAAATATAATCTAAGTCATCAAAGCTCACATTTTGAACTATATTTCCACCATTAGAGCTCTGTGTAAAATTACAAAAGGCCCTAGATTTTATAGAAAACCCTATATTGTCTCTAAATTCACTATGGTTGAGTTGAGAGGAGTTGAACTATTGTGTGCAAAAAATAATTTAATTAGAATTATAGAAATGGCAACCCATAAACATGTTTCAAAGCAAGAGGTTAAACTATATCTATCCTTTATGTAGAAGGTCAAGTGTTCAAATAAATGAGTTTATAGTTGCTTCTTTGAATATGGGGGATAATAATTGCTCCAAACTATTTTGGATAATTGATAACCAACTAGTTATCACCAAGGAAGAAGAGAAGATCCTCCTAGCAGAGAGACTTTATGATGACATTGTGTCCATCTAGATGATTAGACTTCACTATGTAGCTATTAAACTAGAGGTACTTCATTGCATTGATTTTCTTGGTCCCATTTTCAAAGTAGCTAAAATAAATAAGGGCATGTTGATTAATGAACATAATCTGAGGAAAATCACCTACATATCCTCAATTACATTTGAGTCTTACTATAGATTTCCCAAGCCTCAGATTGACCTTATCTCCATTAATTCATGGGCTAAGAAGATAAATATGATGGATACCCTAGCTATGTGGTTATAACTTGGTAACTAGGTTATTGTGCACCCTACTACGAATATCCCTGTGAGTCAGTTTAGACTTGGATTTAAGATGGTGATGACCATGCTAAACAATTTGTATGGGTGTGAAACTATAGCATATGTAGAACTGATGTGGGTCCCCATGGTGTATTTCATTATTGAAAAGGTAATGGTTCCTCCATTAGTTGAGATAATCAATATCTCCCTAATCAAACATATATATACAATCAAGAATAAGAAGAGGACTGAGTTCTACATGATGTCCTATCTACTAAATGCCCTATGTGAAACCACAAATATTCCTAATCAAAGAGAATGGTGTTCAAATGGTACTCAGACCATTTCTCATTACTACTTCTAATTGTACATCTATAAGTACATAGACCACATCTAGTTCATTTTTTATTTTGTCTACCCTATATTGAGTGAGGCTAGAGATAGTCTTTATATGATGAGAGTGTGCCCTTTAATAAAAAAATATATTGAGGTAATAGGTTACATATGGTTTTATCTAGATTTCACTATCATAAGGATTGAGGGAACCCAAAGTGATCCTCTCAAATAACCAATTCATGTACCTGATAAATTAGCAAAGCAAGAGGTGGCCTACCAACTCTTCGATGGGATAGATGGCTTTTATAAAACCAAGAGGAAGGGTCTCCTAAATAGTTTGCCTATGATAATTGTAAATACCAATTTTAGATAGTGGGATCACATTGAAGCTACCTCAAAGCATAGATTATCTTTCAATTCACAAATTTATGATCTTACTGTTGACCAAGTTTGACTTTTTAGTCAAAATTAGGCACCCCTATGCAATTTTTTTGATTTTAAACATTTGAATGGGTCTTAATATATTTTAATAGGAAGTATTACTTGTTATATGATTTTTTTAAGGTCATCTTAGCTTTAGTTTTAATTTCTTTAGTCAACTTATCGATTTGGGGCCATTTTATGTACTTGTAGGGGTCATTAATGCAATTGGCACATTTATCAAGGTGAATAGGTGTCTAAAATTAATGTAAAATGTAAAATAGGTCATTATTATTTTTATAAATTTTATTCACAATAGAATTTTTCAGGTTCCCTAACTAAAATTAACAAAATCAATTGAAAAAAAGATGAAATGGCACTTGTAAGGATTTTTGGGAAGTGTGCCATGTGGGAAATATAATGGGGGGGCATCCTCATCCTTATAAAAATAAAATAAATGATTTTTTTTATATTAATGAAACGTTTGGATTCCAAAACCGTTATATACATTTCTGCTCTTCTTGGCAGGCTAGAGTGACCCTTAAGTTTTTGCTCAATACAAGAAGCACAGGCAGTTTCAAACAAAATGATTTTGGGAGATGATAGTACAGTAGAATAAATTAATTTTAATATATTTATTTTTAATATTGGTTGGACTTTATGTATTATCCATTGCTAATAATTTGATTGTACAAATTTGATAGTCATTTGGTGCACCCTCTAGGTTTTGCTCCATTTCTACCAAATTTGTATGAACCAATTGGTGGTGTTGGCTCTAGAGGATGTTTGATTACTTATCAGATGTTATCCATTATTTTTTCATGATTCATGATGTTTGGATGAGAAAAATTGGTCAATCATGTAAGGAGGTACCAACAGGTGTAGTTCCATCTAAAATGTCTCTTGCTTGTTGAGTTTTTTCCCCTGTAGAGGTTTCATATAATTGGTAAAGAGTTTGCCATAAGTCCCTAGGTCATATCACTACTCCCTCTCATGTTTTTATCTCACCATGGCATTTTTTGAGTATATTTTAAGCTTGTCTTCCTCCATTTGTCAACTGTATGCCTAGTTTTAATTGAATTCCATGCATAAGCTTGTTCATCCTATATATGAAGTGGTAATGGAAGTGTTTTGAATTTTTCAAGACTTTGGAATTTGAGTGAGGTTCCCTTTACATGATAAATAAGGTATAGATTTGACCATGTACTCATGTCCCAAGCTATCTCAATCATGAAATGCTCTTGTCTGTTGAATTCCATGTACATATACGTGATCTTCATGTTGTAACAGGTTTTTTGAATCTAGTTCCAAATTTCAAAATATGGAGGTCACATACTTGAGGATTTACAATAGAATTTGGGTAGTTTTAATCTAGTTTACCATCATGTTTACCTCAATTATATGTTCTACCCACATATTCTACCCAAAACATGCACTTACATACCCTTGACGATGTCATTTGGTGTAAGGGGAGATGGATATGTGTCATAACTCCTTGTTTTTGATTGAAGAGCATTTATAGGCTCATAAAATGCATGTGAGTCTCTTTTATACTTATGGTTCTAGCTATCCACACTCAGTCTACTCTTTTGCTTCTCAAAATAGCCTTCTACAAGTTATTAAGCATGAGGTTGGGATGTTATACGGAGGGGTCAAAAGGATGTTACATTCTCTTTTGTCATCTCCATCATAAGGAAACCATGGAAGACCCATACAATTCCCTAGAAGGTAAAATGGAAGCATGAAAATAATTGGAAGGCCAAGGTCTAGGTTTAGGGATGGGATCCCTAAAGGAGTAAAACAAATCTCCAATAGGTTTTGGTTGACCTTTTAAAGCATATTTTTAAGAGGCTTTAAGACATATAAAAGGGTAAACCTTAGAACCCTACCATTGGAAAAATACCCTACCAAATTTTAGGAGGAAAGGACAAGAGCAAGATGGTTTTTTAGAGCCTCAAACACACCTAAAAATACACTAAAAACCTTAATGATGTCTACTAGTTTATAGTGGTAAAAAGGCCTTTTATCACCTTGAAGCATAATTCTAAGCATAAAAACATGAATTGAATTATTAAAATAGTATAAGGAGACAAGATGAAATCAAAGACATCAATAAAAGGTTAAGGTGGAGCATTTTACATGGCCATGACCACCTACAGGCCTCCTTCAAGCATGAAATGGTAACCTACAGGGGTCAGACAAGTTGAGCAAGAAGAAGAAATTGTTTATGCAGATTAGGTGTAGTTTAGTCTATCCAAAGTGACTATGAGATGGATAGACAATGTGTGGAGATCCAGGGTAGATTCAAATACCTTTTCTCATTATAATCATCCCAACTCAGCCCTATCTTCACCTATAATAGGGTATTATGAGCAGGGGTCTCAATCTAGTTAGACAAGCAAAGTAACATTAAAGGAATTTCCATGATTGGGGATAGTTAAGTGGATATAATGATTTAAATATAAACCAAATTTCTCAAGAAAGGATTGGAATATGTGTTTTCAACCCCCAAGACAACCTACAGGTGTCCCTTCTATAGATAATGCATCCACAACCATGATAATTGACTGGATTGGTAGTGAGGTGAGGTTTCTAGGTATTGGTGTATTAAAACACAAAGAGATTATTTCCATCATGGTAGATTTACCAATAAGTTTGAATGAGATTAAAAACATTGTATGAAAACATAATTCACACAAAATTACACCTACAATAGACCCCTACAAAAGTGTCTCGGTCCTACATGTAGGGACCTAATCTCAATGGCAAAAAAGTACAATAACATGATGAATGAAGCTCAGTCATGATAAGGACAATGAAAAATCATCTCAATGAACTTATGGCTTATGTAATGAGACCCTTTCAAGGAATAAAACAAGCTTTCATAGGGTCTTAAACCCCTATTTGTACCTACAATAAGATTTAGGCAAACAAGGGATAAAATGAGATATGAACTACCTAGAGAGAAAAAGAAGGTTCTAATGACTACTACGTGGTTAATGATGATATAATAGGTTATATAACTTTCCCAAGACCTTGATAAAATTATCAAATGTTTTCTACACTTGGCATATGAGCAATAATCCATACAAGAAGGCAAGGAAACCTTTACCCAATGAGCAAACATGAGGAATCCACTAAGGAAAAGAGTTTTGGATGGTTTAAAAAGATCCATGAGCACAAGTTGAAGGTGGGGAGAATTTTTATATATCATATAATCATTTAATTGGTTTGGAGAGGTCATCCATAGGTGGATTTGGAGGAAAATATAGGAAAATAGAGTTTTTAGCCCCTTTTTTAGACAAATTGAGATGGTTAGGTACCTAAATGAGGGAGTCTGACCTTTTCATTTGGTAAATATCCTCATTATTACCCTATTAAAATTAAAATATTTTAATTTTACCATGGGGATGAGGGTTTTATCTCTCTACTTTGTCTCAGATATCAACCACTCATGAAAATCAAAACTTTGACAAAATAGGTAAAGGGTGCCAAAACAAGTAAAATACTTAAGATGAGGCCTTGGGATCTTCAAGTAACATTATTTAATGTGTATGTGATATTTATATATTCTTAAGAACACTCACACAATCTCTAACACTTTAGGATGACCTAATTATTTGTGTACACAATCCAATTAGGCATGTTTCCACTAGGCCTAATTGGCAAAAGAGAGGAAAAGAGATGAAAGGAGTGTTTGAGAGGTTATGTTATGGATTTTTGAGAAATAAATAGGTGTTAAAATTAATAATAAACCATCCTAATCATGTTAGAGTAGCCTAAGTGGTCCAAACTAGCAGGGGTATGTTAAGCCCATTAGGCCTTAAGGAGACTTAGAACCAATTGGGGATCTACCTTCATGTTTAGTCCTTGATGAGATATAAAAATAATTTAGGCATGTTTAGGGAGTGAATTTGGACATGTATGAGTTTTTTTTATGCAAATAAACTTTCAAGAACATTGTTTTTGGCCTAAAGATAGCTCAAGCATGCAGGAAAGTAGAGAAACAAGATCAATGGGTCAACTTGTAAAGCTCATATATTTTATAAGTAATTTCATGGGAATAAAATTGGTTAGTATGATTTATAAAGGTTCATAAAAAACCAATTTGTGGCATTGGTTTGGAATTTCAATGTGCCATCTTTATGAACAATAGTTAAGAGTAGAAAGCGGTCTAAAACCCTAGCAAAACCCTTGGAGGAACCTAATGGATAAAAAATCATGGAGATCCATTAAAATGGAATATTTTTGAAATTAAGCATATTTTATCATGTATAATACTCACTTATTATCTCACCCATGAAAATAATATGTATGAAACTGTACAAATTACATGCAAAATAGTGTTTATCTCACCATTTTCTATGTTTTCTAAGTTATAAGAGGTTTGAGAGGATGAAATAAAGTTTTTGGGGAGGAAAAATACATATTAAAACTCCATATTGTCATTTTATTCTATTAAAAAACTTATAAGTGTCCTAACTAGAGATTTCCTTTTAGCCAGTCAAAACTAACATAATGAGCACAAGAGTGAAAAATGTGAAACTCAAATAGATGTATTTTTGAGGTTAATTTGAGAAGTATAAGACCATGGAGGGTATTTAAACATGTCACTCACTCCATCCCATGTATTTTAGTGGAAAATTGAAGGCATTTTTTAGGCCAAGTGTGAGGGCTAACTAAAATAAAGAGTTTTCTAGACTATAAATGGTGATTGATTCATTCCAAGAGTTTCCAAAGAAGTAAAAACACAACCAATGCATGTAATTTCATGAATAAAGGACTTACCTCTTATTCCCATCATAATAAATATCCATATTTATATGTGGGACGTTCAAATAGGTCCAAATGATGAAGGTAGTTTTTTAAGCTAGGATAAGGAATTTTGAGACACTTTTCGTTAGTTTCATGAGTTGTATGGACATTTGGACCCCATAAAATTTGAATGGTTAATTTCACATCCCTTTATCATGTAATTTTAACCTATTTTATCAAAATTTCACATGTCCAAGTGACCTTTGGACTTCCTATGCCTTGTTTCTCTCTCAAAAGTTATAAATATGGACTCTTTTGGCTCTTTTGAGCAACCTCCATTGGTTGATGGTGAAACCCTAGCCAATTTTATACTTGAAGGAATATTTAAGGAATAAAAAATTTATTTTTCCTACTTACATGTTTTGCAATTGAGTGTTAGTGAAATCTTGTTGGTCTTGTCTAGTATAAGATCTTCTTTTTTAGCATGTTATCCTTGATTGTCTACCAGGTGTGCAAAAATGATATTATTTTAGGTCTTTATTAGTATTATTTTATAAGTTTATGGGTGTATTAAAAGTTTATTATGACTTTATTCCCTCATGTAATCATCCATTACCCTCCTAAGTATCAAATACCTTCTTGAACATAACATATGAAACATTGATGTGATAATGCATCTTGAGTTGTGAGTTGTGTGTAAGAAAAGCTTTGTTTGTATTTAAGTAGTATATATTCAATAAAATAGGAGGATATTAATTATTGGTGCATCACCTTTTTATTTTATTAGTTATTTTCTTAACCCTTTTCATCCTCAAGTTGATAGGTAATAAAGTTCTTCAAAGAGTGCATCAAGAGAACTAGCCCTTCTAGACATTCATCTCTCAACATTATCACCCATATAAAGAGGGATGTTTCCATTGTGCCACTTGGATGGTGAGAGATAGGCATCTCCTTAGGGCTGAAAATAAAAGTTTCAACACTTACATAATGAGACTTTTATGAGAGGTTAAAAAAACATTTAAGGCTCAAAGTTATTTTGAATGTACCATATGAGCATGAACCTAGTTCATTTGACTTCATATACATAAAAACATCCTCAAGATATGAAGTTTCTAGGAGATTAAAGGAACACAACATAAGGCCTAAGTCTATATTGAATAGGGGCTAGAAAATGGAGGATAGATGGTAATTAGTCCTAAGTAAGTATAATTTGATCAATGTTGGTTCTTCTAATTTACCTATACAGAGACACTAACTGAAAATAGGCATGAGAGAAGGCAAAATGAAACTACTTCTAGTTCATTAGTTCCTAAATCTTCAAAATAATTAGAGCAAGATCAACCTCAATAGGAGGTACATATGATAGCATTAGACCCCAATGAATCCATTGAAATGTACTTAGGATGCTATCTATGACTTATGAGATGGATTCAAATGAAGAGGTAAAGGGTTAAGAATTCAAATAGGATAAGGAAAATTCCTTGGACCTGATGGTTATTGACACCCCTAAAAGGAAAGCTAATATTCCATTGTTCTAAAGGCAAAGAAACGAAAGGTAACTATTACACCACCTTTAAGTGAAGTCAACTTGTTTAGTGAAGAAAACATATTATATGGTCCACCTATTCCTAAGTGGTTCATTTATGAACTAGTGTTATAAAAGCTTCCCACTATTCATCATCCACGGGCTATGATGAAGGCTAATAACATCCCAATATAGTAAGAATTAAAGCCATGGATCATTGATCTACAAGAAGCAAAGAGATTAGCTACTCCAATTTAATCAGCTAAATTACAAGTAGAGGTCCCAATTCCACATGTGACCCAATCTTTAGTTAGGGTCAAGTTTGATCCAAGTACTATTAGTTTACAAAGGGTGACTAAGAAAACAATCATGCAAGGTGGTGAAGAGATTACATATCAAAAGGTGGAGCCCTTGACCAATTTGACCTAGGAGAAGGGATAGATACCTGGTAAGGATTTAATATTTAAGGAAGATGTACTAGAGGTAGCTCAAGCACAATCAGAATAATTTCAAGCTACTATCAAAGGTTTGAAGTAGTAAAATAAAAACTTAAAGGATAAATATATCCTATCAGTGCTACAAGATATGGTTAATAAGTTTGAATCAATCATTTATGACACATTCAACTTTCCAAAAACTATAAGGTCCAAGAAAGACATGGTGAATAAACAACTTTACATAGCTGTGTAATAGATCAATTAATGGCAAGATTCAATCAATAAAGTAAAGGAATTGATCAATGTATTGATGGGTGGTCAAATTCTTGAGTTTAAAATAGTCATCTTGGCACATTTAAACATGGCTATGATTATCTTGTTAGAGAAGATAAAGTCTATGAACAAATGGTCCAAGGGCATGGAAGATATTTCTAAAGACTTAAAGTAGTTAGAGAATAAAATGGTGCATATTTTGGGAGGCTTGATCAAAGACCCAACTACCCTTAGTCTAATGGGTTTGATAATAGATGATGAATTCAAACATAGGGATACTCAATTCATGCAAGAGGTGAAGAACAAAATCCAAGGCACTATAGGGGTAGATAATAAAAGAATATTGGACATGATCCTATCTATAGAAGAAAAAATTGGTGATGCTAAGAGTATTAGAGAAGCCTTAGATAGAGCTGACAAGGACTTCAAAGACCTGGCGAATCAAGAAGAATAACTATACATGGAACTGATCATTAACTTCAAGATAATTAATGAACAACATGATAAGGGAATGAAGATCCTAGAGTAAAGGAAAAAGGCTACAATTGGAAGAGCTTCTCAAAGTCAAATATGTTGACTTAGCATATTTTTTTTGTAACAAATCATGTATATCATTTGAAAAGAGAATATTCTATTTTGTAAAAGCATGTATATCTTGTAAAGTGCATTACTTATATGTCAATCCATTTATAAAGTGTATAATCCTAGAATGTTATAGGACAATTATCGTTGACACTTTTCTAATTATCATTTGATATGATTGACTGACATACCTCAAATTATTCTATAAAAGGAGGTATTGTCATTTGTAAAGAGGAGGGAGTTTTAAAACAAAAACCACTTTGTAAATTTGGAGTAAATTAATGCAAGCAAGGGAATTTTGTAAGGATTGTCTCATATTTGTTTATGTATATTGTTATCATCGCTACATCTTCAAACATCTAGTTTAATGTTCATATTTGAATTTCTTATATGAATCTTAGATTGTATGTGTGAATGTAGAGTTGTCAATTTGTGTTTATGCGAGGTTAATTGAAAGACTTTAGATTCATTTTATTTCCATTACTTTTCCTAAAGATGTGATAACTCTATTTTCTTGTAGAAGCAAATCCTTAGAGTGAATTTGAGTTCTTATTTGTATTGTTTCAAAATCCTTAGACATTTTCTTGGTATATGATAAGATCTATGCTTTGGTTATTTCATGTCATATGTTGGTTTGATACATGTCTTTGATGAAATTTAAGATTTGTCATAATGACTAGACTAAAGATCAAAGATACCTTTCTTCTCTACCCTACCCTTTCCTTTTAATCATTTTTTTATCAAATCACTGTAGTTTAACTTTCATTATAAATATAAATGCTAGATTAGACTTTAGAATTTAGGTTTTTATCATAATTCACTATATTGAGTTCAAATTAATATCATCTTTCACAAGTAAGATTTAAGACCACGGTTGCTCCCAACAACTAGTTATATTATCATTCTATGAAATAATTAATTTCTTTGTTGTTATTCCACTAAAGATCTCAAAAATATCATAACCAGCTACTCATGCAATAGATTATTTGAATCTAGAGATGAGAAGTATTTTAAACACTCTTTAAACCTTGTGATACATTTTTAGGCATTAAATCGGGGTTTCATTGGTGCTAAAAGGAGGGCCTTAAGCTAAATATTTATGAATTTGAAGTATCTTAGCTAATTTTAGTGAATTTTGTTCAAAGATTAGTTGATTATTTGCATATTTGTGTCTTTCTTAACTCAATTGTGTAAATATCATTGATATTCATGGTTTGAGATCAATATTTAGGCTCATTTACATAAAGATAGCTATTATTTTAATATTTATGATAATTTGTTGTAAAGGTAGTTTAAGCTTTATGAATTCAATGGGTTCAAGGTTAGTGATAGTAATTTTGTTCAAAGATTGGTTGATTTTTTGTGAATTTAGGTTTATTTGAACTTAAAAGTGTAAAGATCACTCATACTCACAAGTTTGAAGGTATCTTTGATCTAATTCAATTAAATAGCATTGTTCTTTGAAATAATGATATGAATTTGTGTAAAATTTTCTTGATGTATAAATTTAATCATTGTTCTTTATAAAGATAAGGTTTATACGCCATATTTTGAATAAGATTTAGAGTCTAAAAGTTATAACTACCAAGAATGAGGACTAGGTCAAGGTCTGAGATAAGATTACCTCTTCTTTATTTGGAGATTCATAGGAAAGAAAGAGTAGATAAATGTAAGCGTAGGGTTTCTAAATCTTAGCCTACTTCACCTATTCATGGTGCTCACATATTCAAATCTTATCAAGGTATGGTGTGGTTAGTTGGATCTTTCATCAATGTGCCTAGTTAGGTATATGATTTACTTAGAAATCCTAAGAAATATTTGCCTTATTTCAATATTATAGTTATATTTATTGTTGAAGAACATATCAAATCTTGTAAGGTTACTTTGAGATTGTTAAATGTTATTCATGAAGAATTTGCTTGTAGATTGTTTCCTTTTACTTTCAAAGATGCAGCATATGATTGGTTTCTCCACCTTCTTAAAAATTAAATTACCATTTAGAATTATTTCAACAATATTTTCATTGATCAATTTGGAAAGATCATCAATCCTTGTATCCTTTATCAGTAATTCACTATTGTGAAGAAAGATTCAAGTGAAACTATTAGAGCTTTTAATGCTAGATTCTAGAAGATGTTTAATGCTAAATTATAGAAGATGTTTAGAAAAAATATAGCTCCATGTAGACCTAAATAATCTTTAGCTTTAGAGGTTTATAAGGATTCTTTAGATATAATGACTTTTGTATTTTTTTAAAGATCTATTGGAGTCATAAATATGTTATCTTTAACCTATGCTAAAGCTATGAAAATTAGTAATCAAATGCAACCCTAGGGTCAATTATCATATGTTATTCCTAATGTTAATCCTAATTTCCTTGCATTGAATTTCATTCTAAATGCTAATCAGAACATGTCTGATTTAAATCAACCCCCAATTTTAAACTAATTACCTTTGAGTCATACTCATCTTAGTCAAAACCTAGGATTCTTGAATAACACTGCAAGTGGATGTCATCTACAAGGTAAAAGATATATTGTGCCAACAAATAGTAGTATTAATCATGTGAAAAATTTAGAGGCACCTAATAATAAAAATGAATCCATACTCAAAATGGTTCAAAAATTGAGCACTAATTTTCTTCAATTACAAAGATAAGTAGGTAACACGTGGGGAAATTCTAATAGGAATTATTATTATCAAAGGTTCAATAGATAAAAGGTTCAATAGACCTATAAATAGTTTTCATAGTAGCAAAAAAAACAATAATAAAAATTAGGCATCTACAAATAAGAACAATCCTAAAATAAACATATGTGATGTAGTTTTAACTAAATATTACAGAGTTCATAACACTTCAAATCATGGTGAATTAAAGTGTATATAATTTTTTAATGCTTTTGAAATATTTCAAGATGAGTTAGATACATTTTAATGTGTACCTAATAAAGATAATGGTGTAGGTACATTTGGTTCTTCAAAGGCATCTAAATCAACTAACATAACTCTTATGGTGGAGACATTTGATTTTCCATTTCAAGATGAGAATGAACTTGAGGATACTCCTGAAGAGATTCATGATTTTCAACAATATCTAAAGAAGAATTATCCACTAAGGAATAGAGAACAAAATCAACCATTGACAAGTTCAACTTGATCGAATAACTTTGATACTCCTCTTGATCCCATAGCAGACAACAATCTAGAAACTCCAAAGGGAAGTAACTCTAGAAATAACATTGATTCATATAGTTATTCTACTAGGAGTGGATATAATATATTTAAGGATATGAATAATATTAAATATAATATCACTTTTCATGAATTGATTCAAATTACTGAACAAATAGACTTGTTACTTGAATCTTTATCCAAAAAACCTAGTAAATCACAAAAAGCTACAAATGCCAATGTGGTGATGTATAAGAACAAGTTAGAGGTTCCACCTCTCTTACTAAAAATTATATTTTTTGGTAAAAAATTACATAATTGTTTATTATATTCAAGTGACTCTACAAATATCATGCCAAAAGGTATTTGTGAAAAACTTGGTTTAACTCCAATTAAGTCTAATAAAGTAGTTATTCAATTATACAAATCTAGAGTTAAAGTAATTGGTGAATTATTGAATGTGCATATGCATCTTGCTTTGGAGCCAAAGATAAAACAATTCATATATATTCAAGTGTTGGAAATTCCAGATGCTTATGGGATGTTACTCAGCAGGGATTAGATCGACTTTAAAAGGATACATGTCAACTAACTATTCTCATATGTGTCTTCCATGAAAGGGAGTTCTCAATAAAATTTGGATTAAAAGGGAGCCAAAAATGAAACACATGATCATTAAATACAATGTAGAAAATTAAAATGTCAACGTGATCAATTTTAATTTAAGAGTCTACACTCTTGACACTCCCTAGGTATGTGACTCTAAAGACTATCATGCTATGCTTGGACTATGGAAATTATATTTGGATGATGATAGATGTAAATATGAATCTAGAGTAGGAACTATTCTAATTGATCCCATTGGTAAGGAATTTAGTGCTTCTTATAAACTTCATTTTCCTTTCACTTACAATTTGGCATAGTATGAATCTTTAAACATAGGATTACAATTTGCTATCAAACACAAGGTCAAAGAACTACTAGTGTATGATGATTATGAAATAGTAGTTAATGAGGTTAGAAGTAAATACCAATTAAAATTTTCTTATCTTAAGAAATATAAGCTTAGATTATGGGACTCGATTGAGTACTTTTATGTCTTTAACATTGTTTCAATTCCTAGAGAATAAAATCAACTTGCTGATGAACTCACTTTAGTTGTAGCAAACCTCATGCCAAATCAAGACTCCAAGTTAGGGAAACTTAGCATTGAATTTGTTCCATGTCCCTTAGTTCCAAATAATGTCAACCATTTTCAATTATTTAGTGATGATCAATATATTCTTGATTTCATGAACAATTTAGGAGTATTTGAGTCTCATATCATTGATGTGTTCAATGAGAATTATTTTAAAGGAGACAAAGTTGATGAAAAGTGGATACAATTGAATGACAACAAAATTCTCAAAGGCATGCTTTCCTTAAAAAGACTATTTGATAAAGACAAACTAGCTGAAATTGTTAAAGTTCTCAAAGTGAGTGGGAAATATTATAATGTAGTTAACCTAGGAACACAAGGTCAACCTTAGCTAGTAAATATTGGTATAGCTTGTACACAGAATCTAGAAAGGCTAAAAATTTATTGACCAAGTACAAAGATGTTATATAATGGTCTTATGAAGACTTAAAGATATTTTATCCTAGAGTCATTACCCATACCATTCCATTTAAATAAGCTTGTAAACCTTTTAGATAGAAGCAAAGACTAGCCAAAGTCATGTTTTAGAACCATTACTCTATAAAGAGGTTAAGAAGATATTAGATGCTAAAATAGTGTTTCTAATTAGAAATTCTACCTGGGTAGCTAACTTAGTACCAGATATAAATAAGAATGGATAAATTAGATTATGCATAGACTTTAGAAATTTGAACAAATCTTCAGAAAAGGATAATTATCCTTTACCTTCCCTTAACCAAGGCATTCAAATTGTTAGTGGTTATACTATTATGTCTTTCTTAGATGGATTTTTAGGATATAATCAAGTACTTATAAACAAGGACATGATTAAGATTGTATTCATAACAAAGTGGGGCATTTTTTCTTACAAAAAATGCCTTTTGGACTAATAAATGTCAAAGAGATATGGACCATGCCTTTCAAGATCTCATAGGTAAGTGAATAATATTATATATGGATGATCTAACTATATTTTCTAAAAATAGGGAAGACCATATTATGCATTTACAATAGGTATTTGAATGTTGTAGAAGGTATGGAATTTCCCTTAATCCAAAGAAAATAATTTTTTGTGTTACAGAAAGGAAGTTACTAGGACATGTTATAACCAAAGATGGGATTTCTATAAATCTTGATAGAGTCAATGCCATATCTAAAATAGAACCCCCTAAAATTATAAATTTTTTAAAGTCCTTTGGAAAAATCAATTTTGTGAGAAAGTTTATTTCTAGTTTTATAGAAATTATGAAACCACTTAATGACATGATGAAGAAGGATGCAAATGTCATATGGAATGAAGAAGAAAGGAAAGCCTTCAAGGATATTAAATAAACAATATGACAAGAACCTATGGTAATAAGTCCCGATTTCACAAAAGATTTTTATCTTTATTCTTTTGCTTCAAAACATACTATAACGGCTATTCTAACTCAAAAAATAGATAAATGTGTTCATCCAATTGCATTAATGAGCACTAATTTTAAGAATGTTGAGTTAAATTATTCTTTGATTGACAAACAAGCATGTGCTTTGGTTAAACTAGTTAAAAATTTTAGACACTACATTCTTAGGAATAAAGTGCATGCAATAATTCCAGACCCTACCACTAAACTTATACTTAATCAATGTGAATTAGGAGAGATAAGAGGTAAGAGGATGTCTATACTCCAAGAGTATGATCTTGAAATAAAAACTACCAAATTAGTGAGGTATCAAGAATTAATTCAAATTATTATTAATACTAATCCTAAAGTAAATGTCATGTATGTTGATCAACAATAATTCCAACCAAATGATTGGTATGCTACAATTATTAATTTTCTAGTCAAAGGTTCTTATTCTAAATGTATGTTCGATAGCAGAGAACAGATTTAAGGCTCAAAGAATCTCATTTCTTGATTAAGGATGAGATACTATATATAAATAAAAATGAATGTATATACTTGAGATGTGTTTCAGAAGAAGAAGTAGTTGCAATATTGAGCACTTTTCATGAAAAGATTGGGAGTGGACACCATTTTGGAAAGACAATAACTTACAAGATCTTGAGGAAAGGATATTATTGGCCAACAACCTCAAGGATGCACACAAGCATGTTAGATAATGCCATCAATGTCATATCTTCAACACCAAGGAACCAAAAATAGTTATGCTATTGAAGCCAGTCTTAATTGATAAACCTTTTACTCGATGGGGTTTAGACTTTGTGAGGGTAATTAACCCCAATTCTTTACATGGACACAAATATGTTCTTATTGCTATTGATTATTATATAGGATGGACATAAGCAGTAATAACAAAGTAATGTATAATTAAAGAAGTCATCAAGTTTTTGGAAGAGAACATTTGTACTAAATTTGAGATGTTAGTATCATTAGTTTGTGATAATGGATCAGCCTTTATATCTATTGAGATGACTGAGTGGGCCTATGATAACAACATAATTCTTAAGTTCTCATCAAATCATTACCCTCAAGGTAATGGAGTCTCAAAATCAACAAACAAAAATTTGATGAAAGCTATTAAAAGGTTTGTAATTTAGCAACCAAGAACATGGCATAGATTACTTGAATATGCTCTTTGGGTAGACATAGAGTGAGTAAGTTCTAAAAGCATCACCATTTATTTTGGTGTATGGTCACAAGCCAATATTTCTAATTACTATAAAGCTACCAACCTTCAAGTTCATGCAAGAGTATATGGAAGAAGATTAAGAGTACGTAAATTTAAGGTTTCTTGATATCATATAAATAGAGGATGAAAGAGAAAGATTTTTCCAACTTCAAAAAACATCAAACCATAGTCAAAAGATGGTTTGAAAACATTAAAAGATTAAGTTGTGTAGGTAGGGAGACTAACTTCTCCTATGGGACAAAGCCTCAAAGCCAGAAGGAAAACATGGTAAATTCACTCCTTTATAGATTGGCCTTTATCAAATTGTTAAGACATTTGGAGACAACAACTTCAAGCTCAAATACTTGCAGGGGGTAGAGTTAACTTTGCCAATTAATTGGCAATACCTCAAGCACTACTTCTCTACTGTTCCACCTCAAGTCTTTATGAAGTAACTTGTACTAATAGTTAGAGTTAGTTTAGGTAGGCTTAGATTAGTTTATTTCCTTGTTCCTTGTTTTTAAATAGTGTTTTTATATATTTGTTTACTTGTTGTTAGTTTTGTTTATCGTGTGTTTCCTTTTCTTTGCTTTGTTTTCTACTTTAAATAAGTCTTTTCCAAGATAGTTTTTATCTCTAATGCATCCTAAATTCTCAAAGAGAACTTCTCAAATCAAGAATTCAATTATGAACCTTAAGCATTGGTTGATCATGGAGTTTGGAAATTAGAGCTTGATGTTATGTTTTTGAGAAATTGGTGAAGATTGATATCTAGGTTAATTGTTCCTTAAAATCTTAAACCTTTTTATAATCTAAGTCTAATTCTGATAAGGATTACACATGTTTGAGTGAAAGTTTGAATTATTAGAGAAAAGTCATGTTAGCACTTAAATAATATTATTGCCTAGGATGAAGTTTATAACCAAATATGATTATCTGAAAATCAAACATTTGACAAAATCCTAAAAACCTAGATAATTATGGTTCCTAACCTTTGTTGGAAAGTTAAATATATCTGAAAAATAAAAAAATAAGAACCTTATTGAAAATATAAGAGCTTTCTGAATAAAGATGATTTTGGTAACCTTCACTGGGGCTATAAATGCCCAATTGGTAGTGGAATAAGGCCTTGAGTGGATCCAAAGGTACTTATGTTAGGGCTATAGATGTTTGGCTAGTAGCAGAGTAATTCTTAAGCCTTCCCTTTTCATAAATTATGATTCAAATTGAATATTTAAATATCCTATAAGTCTATTTTAGTGATTAAGGTCATGAAATCTAGAAGTTCTTCTCTTAATACCATGATAATCAGTAAATGAATCAAATCACACACACAACATGAATAAGTTTTGATGTTTAAATCTAATTCTGCATTTGTAAAAAAAAAACTAATCATGAATTGATCTTAATAATGGTACTTGATCATGTGGGATAATTTATTTGTTTATTAGTTTAAACCAAGAGTATCTGAGTTCTAACATTTTGTAATTTTTCCCCTAGAAGTCATAATTTGTTGAGGTCAACATACCCCCATTTCTGAAAAATGAGGACCCTTTTTCAATTTCTTTAAATTTGTGCTATAGATTGACATTCAAATTATATTATTTGAATATCATGGTTGTCATTTAGCTTAATTAACATGTTTACATATAATCCTTGTTTGATTTCATCTAATGTTGCTAATGTTTGTTTCTTGTGTTTCCATGTTGCAAGTTTAATGGAGTTCTATTTGAATGAACAATGTTCAATGTTCTTTGCTTTAATGCTAATTTGACCCTTTTATTAACCTTTAGTCCTTAGTTGATTGATTAAATCCATGTTTAAATGTGTTAAAAAATTTAATCTAAATTCTTTAATCTAAAATTTATTTTGAAAATAAATTAAATTTACACATGAATATTTTATTATATTTTAGACCTAGTTTAAATTTTATCCTAAGTTTTAATCATGTTTATTAATACATCTAAAACTTTAGTCTAAAATTCACCCTAAGTCTTTATTTATTTGAACCCTTACTTTTCTTATTTTAATTGTTCACAAGAATGATTTAAATGTAGTGTCATCAAGTGGTAAAATCTCAGAAGCTTGAAGCAAAGATCAACAACCCACATGCAAAGCTAGAGTCAATAAGTCAAACCCAAAGATTGATGAGGCACATTAATTGTACAATGGAGATCCAATGGCGAGTGTGGAATCAAGGTTTCAAAGGATTCTAAAATAAAACATAATAATGACAATTGGTATGGTCTCAACAAAGTGATAATAGATCTAATGACAAGTAAAGGTCAATAATTCAACGATGCTAAGAAGGAATGTAAGAGTGACAAGTGTCACAATCTTAGTGAGTGGTCAAGTAGATCAATGGTCTACACTCAATCTTGTGAATAAATAATAAGATCAATGATTAACATTTGATCATGCATTTAGTAGATTGATGGAGCATGTTTAATCCCACAAAAGGAAGATTAATAGCCTGCATTTGATTATACATTCAAGATCAATGATGTGAGTGGAGTCAAAAAATCAAAGATACCATATCTCAAATTATGCTACCATGTGGTGCAAGAGTGTTCAAGAAATGAATACTATTTTCAAGTACATAGAGAACCCATGGAGCTGTCAAGTGGTACACTCTCAAGAGCTCAAATGGAAGATCAACAACCTGTAATGAAGTCAAGGCTATGAAGACTTATTAAGAGATCAATAGTGAAAATTTGATCAAGATTAAATATTTCATGAGGTAATGACACGTGTATAAAAGCAACAAATGTTCACATTTTAAATAAATGAATAACATGACATGGTAGTGCCACATAGGCAGAACACATCATACTAGAAGATCTTGTAGACCCAAGCATGTGGAAGGTATAAATGTGCAATCCAAATACAATATAAGTCATCAAAGATCACATTTTCAACTATCTTGACACCATTAGAGCTCTATGTAAACCTCCAAAAGTCCCTAGAGTGTAATAAAAACCCTAGATTGTCTTTGAATTCATTATGATTAAACTGAGAGGAGTTGAACTATTATGTGTAAAAGGATAATTCAATTGGAATTATAGTAATGGTAACCCATAAACATGTTTTAAATTAATAGGTTGAACTATATTTATCCTTAGATGCATAAGGTTGAGTGTTCAAAGACATTGATTTTGTAGCTACTTCTTTGAATATGAGGGATAACAATTGCTCCAAACTATTCTGGATAATTGAGAACTAGTGAGTTATCACCAAAGAAGAAGAGAAAATCCTCCCAACAAAGACACTTTATGATGACACTATGGCCATCCAGATGACTGAACTTCACTATGTAGCTTCTAAACCAAAGGTACTTCATTACATTAATGTTCACAGTCCCATTTTCAAAGTAGCTAAAATAGACAAGGGCATGTTGATTAATGAACATAATCTAAGGAAAATTGCCTATATATCCCCAATTACATTTGAGTCTTAATAAAAAATTCTCAAGCCTCAGATTGACCTAACCTTCATTAATTCATGGTTTAAGAAGCATAATATGATGGATACTCTAGCTATGTGGTTATAATTTGGTAACCAATTTATTGTGGACCCTGCTAAGAATATCCATGTGAGTCAGTTTAGACTTAGAGTTAGGATGGTGATGACCATGCTAAATAATTTTTATGGGTGTGAAACTATAGCATATGTAGAATTGATGTGGGTCCTCATGGTGTATTTCATTATTGAAAAGGTAATGGTTCAAACATTAGGTGAGATAATCAATATCTCCCTAAGCAAACATATATATGCAATCAAGAATAATAATAATACTAAGTTCTACATGATGTCCTATCAACTATATGCCTTATGTGTAACCACAAATATTCCCAATCAAAGAGAATGGTCTCCAAATGGTACTTATATTGTTTCTCAGTACTACTCCAAATTACACATCTCTAAGTACAAAGACCAGTTCTAGTTCATTTGTGATTATGTCTACCCTATATTGAGTGAGGATATAGATGGTATTCCTATGATGAGAGTGATCCCTTTAATCAAAAAGTATATTTAGGCAATAGGGGAAATATGGTTGTGTCCAAATTGTACTATCATAAGGATTGAGGGAACCCAAAGTGTTCCTCTCAAATTACCAATTCATGTACCTAATAAATTAGTAGATCAAGAGGTGGTCTATTAGCTTTTCAATGGGATATATGGATTTTGAAAAACAAAGAGGAAGGGTCTCCTACATATTTTCCCTATGATAATTAGTAAGACCACTTTTAGATAGTGGGATCACATTGAAGTTGCCTCAAATCATAGACTATACTTTAATTCACAAATTGATGATCTTACATAATGGGACTTTTATGGGAGGGTAAAAGAACATTTAAATCTCAAAGGTATTTTTAATGTACCATATGAGCATGAACCCAATTCATTTGACTTAATATATATAAAATCATCCTCAAGATATGAATTTTCTAGGAAATTAAAGGAACATAACATAAAGCCTAAGTCTAGATTGAATAGGGACCAAAAAATGGGGGATAGATAGAAATTAGGCCCAAGGAAGTATCATTTAATCAATGTTGGTTCTTATAAGTCACCCACAATAGAGACACTAACTAAACATAGGCATGAGGAGAGAAGGCCAGATGAAACTACTTCTAGTTCATCAGTTCTTGAATCTTTGAAAGTATTAGAGTAAGATCAACCTCAATAGGAGGTACATATGATAGCATTAGACCCCAATAAATCCATTTAATATGTACTTATGATGGTATCTATGACTTATGAGATAGATTAAATTGAAGATTTAAAGGTTGAAGAAGTCAAATAGGATACGGGAAAGTCCTTAGACTTGATGGTTATTGATACCCCTAAAAGGAAAGCTGAGATGGCAATTGTTCTAAAGGCAAAGAAACCAAAGGTAACTATTTCACCACCTTTGAGTGAAGTCAAATTTTTTAGTGAATAAAACATATTATATGGTCCACCTATTCCTGAGTGGTTCATTTATGAACCAAGGTTAGAAAATCTTCACATTGTTCATCATCCATAAGATATGGTGAAGGATACTAACATCCCAATACAGTAAGAATTAAAGCCATGGATCATTGATATATAATAAGAAGAAGAAAAGAGATTAGTTACTCCAATTCAATCATTTGAATCACAAGTAGAGGTCCCAATTCCACATGTGACCCAATCTCTAGTTGGGGTCAAGTTTGATCTAGGTACTACTAGTTTGCAAAGGGTGATTGATAAAATAGTCATGCAAGGTGGTGAAGAGATTACATATCAAAAGGTGGAGCCATTGACTAATTTGACCTAGGAAAAAGGATAGAGACCTAGTGAGGATCCAATATTTTATGAGGATGTATTGGAGCTAGCTCAATCACAATAAAAATAGTTACAAGATAGTATCAAAGGCCTAAAGCAATAAAATAAGAACTTAGAGGAGAAATCTATCCTATCAACACCAAGGGATATGGTTAATAAGTTTGAAACAATCATTTATGACACATTCATCTTTATGAAAGCTATAAGGTTCGAGCAATATATGGTGAACAAGTAGCATTCCATGACTATGCAACAAATCAATCAATGGCAGGCTTCAAGCAATAAAGTAAAAGAATTTATCAATGTATTGATGAATGGTCAAATTCCTAAGTTTAAAATAGTCATCTTGGCACATTTAAACATGGCTATGATTATCTTGTCAGAGAAGATAAAGGATATGAACAAATGGTCCAAGGGCATGGAGGATATTTCTAAAGACTTTAAGCAATTAGAAAATAAAATGGTGCATATTCGGGAGGCTTGATTAAAGACCCAACTACCCTTAATCCTATAGGTTTGATAATAGATGATGAATTCAAACATATGGCTACTCAATTAAATAAATATGTGAAGAACAAAAGCCAAATCACTATAAGGGTAGATAATAAAAGAATCTTGGACATGATCCTATTTATTGAGGACAAAATTGGTGATGTTAGGAGTATTAAAGAAGCCTTGCATAGAGATGACAAGGACTTTAAAGGCCTATAAAATAAAGAATAAGAGATTTTCATGGATCCCATCATCAACTTCAAGCTAATTAATAAAAAACATGATAAGTTAATGAAGATCCTGGAGCAAAGGCAAAAGGATACAACTGGAGGAGCTTCTCAAAGCCAAATATGTTGACATAGCATATTATTTTTATAACAAAACATGTATATCATTTTAAAATAGAATATTATACTTTGTAAAATCATGTGCATCTTTTAAATCACATTGTTTATAGATCAATCCATTTATAAAGTGTCTAATTCTGTAATGTTGTAGAAGGATAGTTGTCCTTGACACTTGTCCAATTATCATTTGATATGATTGACTGACTGTTGATGCCTCTATATGTATCACAAGTACTCTTAGTGTCTAAAGAACACTTATCATTTAATAATTTAAGGAATTAAAAGCATGATTAGTAGATTAGGGCAATCTAGTTACCTATGGTGGAATAGTGATAGAGCAATACACTATTCCACAATATTTATATTAATTAGTGGTTGGGAGCCACCATGGCCAATCTAAGTGAAATGTAGGATATCTATGTTATTATCAATGAATTTGTGATCAAGTCCTAAACTAAAGACTAATATAGATTAATATTTATAGTGAAGCTTAAACTAAAGTGATATGATTAAAGAAAAATCAAAAAGAAGGGAAGGGTAGAAATAAGGTATTCTAATTTTTAGTCCAGACATTATTAAAAAGCTTAGATTTCATCAAGACAAACATTTGAACCAATATATGACATGAAATAGCTATAGCACATATCCCACCATGTACTAGGCAAATATCTAAGGAAAGAACAATGCAAATAAGAAACTAGGTTCAATTTAAAAATTTACTTCAAAATCAAATTACATTATCACATCTACAAGAGAAGAAAGGGAAGTTAAATTAACCTAAGATATTTTAATTAACCTAGCATAAGCACAAGTTAACAACTCTACATTTATATATGCACATCAAGAATCAATGAAAACCATTCAAATTTGAACATCCAAACAAATAGTTGAGAAAGCAGCCATAAAAGCAAACACATAAAAAAATATTGGACAATCTTTTCATAATTCCTTGATTTTATTAATTGCTCAAAGTTTACACAAAATTTTTTTGCTTAAAACTTTATCCATTTAAAAAATTCTAATACTACCTTTTATAGGATGCTAAGATACCCCAGTCAGTCATGAGATTACAAATGTATAAAGGTAAGGATAGTTGTCCTTTTACAAAGTTAAAAAATACATTCCTATTTCCAAATTAGATTGACCAATAGGCAATTGTGCTAACAAACTAGCACATGACTTTACAAAAAGAATATTCTACTTTTGAATATTACAAAATTTCTTCACAAAATGAAATATTATTGGCTAGTTGGTGGGCCCTACATTGAAGAACTCTCATGTTGTTCCTAAATAATCTTCATGGTCTTTTTATGTTGTTCATGAACCAATTTTATATTGATAGTTGGTTCTAATAGGCATTCATCCTCCTGGTCTACCAAGTCATCAAAATCTTTGGCATTTCTTCCCATTGCTTCCTTGATACTCCTTGATTCAACAATTTTCTCCTCTACAGTTAGGATCATGCCCATGATCCTATTATTATCACCACTAGACTATCCTTGACTCTTGCTTCATACTTATTTCATAACTAAGGTGACCTTATGCTTGTACTCATCATCTAGAATGATTCCCAGGGAGCTAAGTGTGGTAGGTGTGGCAAGCATGGTTCCAATAAGTTGCTCAATTTTATTCATCAACTCTTTGTCATCCCTTAAGACCCTATCTTAGTTACTCAACCATGCACTCAGATCCTAGATCTTTTTAACAAGTATTCCCATAATCTCATTCAAATGGGATAGGCTAATGGTTTAGAAACCAAGAATCCTATCTTTAACCAGTATTTTGATTAGCTCCTTTATTTTGTCTCTTGAATTTTGCCACTGGGCTATCAAACCCTTGGCTACTACGTCTAGATGAGCTAGTAGACTCTACCTTGTCTTTATTTCCTTCAAAGATTTAAACATATCATAAAAATATGCCTCAAACATATTTATCATTTCCTCAAGGACTAATAAGATAACTTATGTCTCAAGATTTTCTTTTTGTTTTTATAGGTTTTATATCTTTTGATATAGGCCTTTGATGCCTGATTTTACTTGGGTTGAATGGGCATCAGCTAGTCCAACTATGTAGTCTTCATGAATTGGGGATATTTCATATGCTTGGTAATTATTATCACCAAATAGGTATATAACCACTTGGGATGGTCTGGAATTTGCCTTTGTAAACCATTTTAGGTTACCCATTAACCTTGTTATTCTATATCATCATTTTATGGCAGCTAAGAGAGAAATAAATGAACCCATGAGCATGTTCAACACATGGCTTCATAAACCGTATTAGAGGTTGAAATACCCATACATATTAGTAAAGGGTCCTACCATCTAGACCTACTTAATATATTTGGATCCTTTGATGTCAATGTTACTTAGAATAA
This sequence comes from Torreya grandis, assembly GCA_037957365.1. Classification (NCBI taxonomy): domain Eukaryota; kingdom Viridiplantae; phylum Streptophyta; class Pinopsida; order Cupressales; family Taxaceae; genus Torreya; species Torreya grandis. Next base: position 817,698 of record JARHVA010003306.1, read on the forward strand.
ACCCAACTACACTTGCATCCGTATCTTTGGCCTATAACAAAGCTATGAACATAGAACACTAGATGGTACATCAAATATATAACATATGTTCTTTACCATTTTTAGGATAACCATGATATTATAATCAGGTCCCCATGATTAATCAAGATATTATCCAAGGCACCCCATTAATGAACCCATCTTAGGAACCTTATATAGAAGTTTGAACCCAGTGTATAACCTAATGCCATTGGACTAGATGCCTAGTGGTCAACCTTGTGTGTCTAAACCATGCTTTCCCATAGATAGATAAAAATTAGTTTGTCCTAGTTTCTTAAAATAACACAACTACCATGTCAAGTACTAATGGATGTGTTGCATCTGGTACAATCCATTGGCAGTACCCTCATTCTTGAATAATCAAACTACTACCAATAACACTCTCAATCTAGTATAGTCTACTACCCTAGCATTTTAAAATACTAATGCATAAGTGGTGAACCCATAATAACAAATTTTAAATCAACAAAATGGTGTAATAGATCCCAAGATAGGAAATTTGAGGCAAACAAACCAACACTTGTCTAATGTCATAATCAATCTATGTAGACAATGACCTCAAAATTCAAATAAAAACATAAACAACAAACCCCTAGGAAATAATTTTAATTTATAGACACCTAATAGACAATACAACACCTGACCTAATAATGATAATGTGCCCAGTCCTCTTGACAATAGTAATCATAATAGAAATAATGTTTTTTGTTTAGTAAATTTCATAAACTTGGATTTAGACACTTGGTGTAGAGTTCTTAACATAGATGACCATGCAGAAACTAATTGTGTTGAGTTTATATCAACCTTTAACATCTTCCAAAATAAGATAGATAACATGGAAATAATACCTACTCTAAGTGATAATCCAAACCAAGATTAAAGAAATCTAGGCACATTTACTCCATGGGGAACAACTATCAGCTTAGGAGTAAATCAACTAATCCTCTGACCACCTCTACTCCTCCAAGCAACACTCAGGTCCCACTTGTTGTGATCCCAAACAATAATCCTCCCCCATATAAAGGGCCTCCCATCTCTTATCATCCAAAGAACTATGTGTCACATACTCCACCTAGCAAACAACAAAAATAAGCCAAACCTAGTTATGACATTGTGGAAGATTTAAAGAAAACCAAAACTAATTTTATTATGTTTGAATTACTGTAAATGAATAATCAAAGGGAGTTAATTTTTAAATAATTTTCTAGTAATAATGATAAATAATATGTGAAAATGTTTGATGTACATCTTTATTTATATAAGGAAAAAATGAGACCCTGCCCTTTCTCCTAATAGTTATAACATTAGGCAAGAACTTACATAATTGCTTGGTTGATTTAGGTGCCTCTGAGAACATCAAGCCATATGTTATCTCCAAAAATTTGGGTCTTACCCCTACCAAATCCAATCAAAAGGTAGTCCAACTAGATAAAATAGAGGTGAAGGTAGTAGGGGAGATGAATCATATATGCATTCAAATGGCCTTAAACTCAAGGATTCATCAATTCATTGATATCCAAGTAGTGGATATCCCTAATCCTTATGGTATGTTGTTAAGTAGAGACTAATTAAGGACACTCAATGGTTATATGGCAATCAATTTTTCTCACATGTGTATACCATGGTGTGGTCTGCCTAACCAAATTAGAATTGAATGAGAACTGAATATGGAACATATGATTATTGAGTATAAACAAATAAATGAGATCCTCTATAAGGAATTATAAATGGGAGTATACTTATTGGAAAAATAAAAATATACCCATGGAAACCTATCTATTAACATATTCAGTGTGAAACAAAATGTATAATTGGAAGAATTAGACTAGTTAGATGAAGATGACTTTTACGGTGCCCATGAGATAACCTCATTTCAAGATGATTCTCAAGAAATTGAGAGCTTGAAGCATGATTACTCAAACATTAATGAAGATTTATTTTAATCTTCTCATGATTACATAATAATTATGGGTAAATCCACCCTTGCTTTTCCTATAGAATAATTATCCATAGCACCTTTTTAGCTGAAGGACTTTATGTAGGCTTAATGAGGAATGAAAACATTAATCAAGGTGATCCTAATAAGATCAAAGAGTTTGTCTTAGGATATTACAATGAGGAAAATATAAATTTATATACCCCTAGACCTACCCCTAGCATGAAAAATATAGTTGGAGGACCCTCACGAACCAATAAGTAGAATGGGTTCTCAATCAAAGATGAGGGAGTATACCCATAGATAACATTACAGCTATACTTCCCTAGAAAATACCATCAATAAGAATACCAAAATATGACTTTTGGGAATTAAAATTTTATGGTTTAAATTCCATAAGTATATGTTTTCCTAGAGTATAATTAATTAATCCAAGGGGAAATCTTATCTAGTTACATATTGCATACAATTTGTTTGCACAAATAATGTGGCTGAGTATGAGGCATTAGTCCATGGACTTAACTTCACCCTGAGAAAGAAGGTGAAGAACATTAGAGTACTAAATTATTCATAATTAATGGTTAAACAAGTGAGGAGCCAATGTTCATGCAATGATAAACCTTTGTCAAGATATCACAAGGTCTAGAACCTAATAGAAGATTTTGACACATTTAGCATCCAAACTCTACCCAAACAAAAGAACTACATAGTAGGTGTATTAGATACTATTTCAAGTACTCTAGATCTCATTTCTAATTTAAGACTAAGAAGATTATCAATAGAACTGATCTCTACCCCATTATAATAACCAATTTCAAGTTTTTAATGACAACCAACACATATTGGACTTCACCACCAATATAGAGGCATATGCCAGTCAGATTATCAATGAACATGGTTAAGAATACTTTGATATAGATGAGGATGGGATCATGAACTTAAGATAAACAAAATACCCAAGGGTATGGTCTCATTCAAGACAAAATTTGACATGGATTATCAAAAGGAAAATAATAATTTTACCCCTACTAAAGTCATGTTACATGAGAATTATAACTTAGGTGATATATATGATCCAAAAAGTGTGATTTTAGGAATATATATCAATATAGAAGAGAAGTGGTGAATGTCACAAGCCCTTAGATATTTTAGAGATGTGATTTCCTAGAGATACAAAGATTTGAGATTCTTTAACACCTCTATATTGACACACATAATCCCCCTAAATCTAGGATTTGGGCCCTTTAGGTAGATACAAAGTCCAATTAATCCCTTTTTTGAGCTACTAATCTTTAAATAAGTGAAAAATTTACTTTCAATGAGAATCATATTTCTAGTTAGGCATTCCACATAGGTTTCAAACTTGGTACCTGTGAGGAAGAAGAACGGGGAGATTAGACTTTGTGTTATTTTTTTCAATTTGATTAAGGTGTCTAAAAAGGATAATTACCCCTTACCCTCATTAGATTGAGTTATAAAAATTATTAATTTATATTATATGATGTCTTTCATGGATGGATACTTTGGTTATGATCAAGTAATAGTCATCTATGAGGACTAGATCAAAACAACATTCACAACCAAGTGGAGCACCTTCACTTATAAGAGAATGCCTTTTGGCCTCATTAATGTTTGGGATACATTTAAAATGGCCATAGACATAGCTTTCAAATACCTTATGGTAAAGTTTGTTTTTTTATACATGGATGACTTGATGGTCTTCTCTAAACATAGAGGTGACCATGTCAAAGATTTGATAAATGTGTTATAGTAGTGCAAAGACCATAAAATCTCATTAAACTCAAAGAAGTGTATATTTGGGGTCACTAAAGGGAAACTATTAATAAATATCATTTTTGAGTGGGTATATCAATAGACCCTAAGATAATTCAATCTATTCCATAAATACCATTGCTTGACATGAAAAAGGAGCTGAGACATTTTTTGGCAAGATTAACTTTGTGAGGAAGTTCATCTCTGGATTTTCAAAGATAGTTAGACATTTGTATATAATTCTCAATAATGATGATAAAATTGAATCATATGTATCTTTCACCTAGATAAAATAGGCAATCGTGAAAATTCTAGAATTAAATAACTCTAATTATACTCATTCATTCTACATTTACCCTTTCACTTCAGAATATTCAATTGTTGTTGTTTTGAAATAAATAAAAAGGAGATATATATGAACAACCCATTTCATTTATCATCTCCTAATTTAGGAATACAAAATTTAGATACACTATGATGTATAAGTAGGTCTTTACGCTAATCAAGCCTATCAATAAATTCTATCATTACATATAATGCAGTAAAGTCTTTACTATTGTGCCTAATCTACCAATCAAATCCATGATAATTCAAAAAAAATTATACAATTGAAGAGGAAATGGATGAAAATACTTCAATATTTTGGCCTTGAACTTTAGTGAATGACTATTTTGAGAAGATAAGGACTTAGCAAAACTATGGTGGAATCAGATCCACAAATCACTTGCTAGTAGGACAGGATTGAAGACATCACCAATGATGATTGGTACAAAGATGTAGTACATTATTTTATTAAAAATAAGTGCCTTGATCATTTAAATTCTATTCATATAAATGTTCTACACTTGAAGAGGATCCACTTTATGATCAAATCTAGTGTGCCTTATAGAAGGGATTGTTATCACTTAGAAGTGCATCCTACAAAGAACCTATGCTTGTTCTCACTTATGTTGATATAATGGAAAGTATAAAAGGTGTGAGTGAAATTATGATATATATATATATATGTTTACCTTTAGTACATTCACCCACTTATCTATAAACTCTCTCAAATAGTGCTTTCTTGACTAAGAAATGGGGTAAAAGAACAATTCTAAAGCTAAAAATGGAAAGGAAAATTGAAAGTTGGGGTGACACACCAATTTTGAGGATAATTATGTAGATACATAATAAAATTTATAATCCAAATAAACATATACACATTCACTTCATTCTCATACAAATACTCTTGCATCAATATTTGACATAGAGGTCTTGGAAAACACTCACACTAGCTATGAAGAAATGAATAATGGTTGAATTCACTTCTAGATTAGGTAGAAACTAGAATTAAACACTCTAAAGGACCTAAAATATTTATAATTTGTTTCATAAATGTGAATCAATCATATATAAACCTAATAAAGAGATTAATTCACTAAGTTCTATCAATGAATAATAAACACACACTTCATGAAAGCTTGAGAATGGAAGAAAATTTAGCTCTTTATTTATTCAAAGGTGATGTAGTACAAAATTTTGATAGATTTTATATAATCAAAAATAATAATATTATCATATCCTTATCCAAAATATAATACATATATAATATAAAAAGAGTGAGAAGATAATCAATTTCAAAAATAGGAAAGAGTTCCACATGCTAGTCAACTCCACTATAACTCCAACTTCAAGTCAAAATTGAAAGCCACTTTTAATTACACAAAATTAAAATGTAACATATTGGATTTTGGACCTTATTTATTTAAAAATATAATTATATGGGAGAGAGGAATATTTTACAAGTCAAAGGGATCTTCATGCATTTGAATCCTAAGTTAACTCCCTGTGATCTTGCATGTAACTTTAGATCTTCTTTAGTTAATTCATTTTTATCTTTAAATTAGATCCTATTAGTATTTAATGAATCTTAAATTTATACTTCAGTTATCTCCACTTTCATCTTGAGTTGAATAGACTTATCTTGATTTCATACCTAGAGTTCAAATTGAGTTATCTTTCATGCAACTTGACTTTTTTGACTTTTCTAAATTTAGGCCAAAAAAGAGCATAGTAAGAGATGTATTTCATGATGATGTTATAAATATTATTTTTCATAAAAATTAGGCCTCAAATATCTACCAAAACTCAAATTCAACTTCTTCACTTTTTCATGTTTTGAACTCCACTTTTCGAGGGCTAATTGAAGATTATTGTTGTTGACTTGAACTTGCTAAATTTATTCCAAAATGGGGAACCATAGATAGAGAGAGTGTAAAATTTGGATTTTTAATTATCAATTAAATATTATTTATAATTTTTCACTTTATTACGACCATGGCAACTCTTCAAACTATTTTTTCTTCCATATGCATATCTTGTGCAACTTTGACAAGCTTCTTGAATGCACTGTAAGAGATAGAAACTTAATGGATATTCATAATTATAATATGTAAGGAGAAAAAATATGATTTTAACATAATAAAAATGGTTTCAAATACTTTAAAATAAAATTTTAGTTACAAACTCCATGTAAAATTCCAAAAAACACCATTTTATGCTCTCATATGCTTTCTTATTCTCAAGAAATCTTGATTTGGATTAGGGGGTCTAAAATGATTTTAAGGCATAATAAATCAATCCTAATATTTTTTTATTATATTTATAAATTTTATATACTTGGAAAATTTTGAAAATATCCAAAATTCTTCACCAAACTCCCTTAAAGAAATTCACAAAAAAGTGAGTGATTGTTGTCCTAGGGATGACCTAGAGATATTTTTCAATGAATTGAGCCTATTTTGAATTGGTTAATTTATTTATACATTTAAATTATTTATTCACATTATAAAATCAATTTTTTATATTGGAGGGCCTTGAAACACTTATTTCCAACTCCATTTGTGAGCAAAAAAGTGAAGAAACCTTCATTCCCTTCATGATTAGACCTTTATATTGAAATTTTATCTCTCCTTAGGTAAAATAAGTACTTTAAACTAATTTTAAAAATTAAATTACAAAAAATAATACTCCCATGTAAAATTTCAAGAGAATTCATTCAAAAAACTCAAAATATGCACAATGGTGTTGACTAGCTTGACCAATTTCATTTATGAATGCCTATAGGTCTATATTTTGACATCTTATTGAGTTTTATGAGGCCTAAATATATTATTATTTTTTAATTATTAATTATAATAATCCATATTTTAATTAAAATAATTATATTTACTCAAACAATCACTGAAACCACTCAAAACTTGACTTTTCAAATTATCTCTCTTGCTTGCTCAAAACACTGATGCTTGATCCTTCACTCTTATCCTTAATTTTTCATTAAATTTTGATTTATTAAGGTGTATAAAGGTATTATATTCCACATAATATATCACACCACATTTATTTTGTAAAAAATAACTCAAAAATGTAAACATGTACTTAAAATCGAGCAAATGAGGGTTTAAGAAGGGTTTTAGAGCACATGTTCTTTAAAAAATATATAAATTTAAGACATTTTAAAATAAAAAAATAAATATAATATTTATTTAATATGGTACCCAAACTCCCTCTAATACCATTTTATCCAACTACTCTTCACCTTCATGTACTGAACATCTAAAAATTATCTTCACTAGCTTGCAAATAGCTAGTTAGAGGAATAAAAGAAACCTCTATCAAATTTTAGATTTGTGATTTTTTATTTATAATTATTTTAGCCTGATTAATGTTTTATTATATTTTTAAGAAATTTTTTGACTTTTAATCCATGAATGGAGTCTTCTTGAAAACTTGTACATATACATCTTTGACCAATGGTGGAAAAATTGTCAACATTATTGGTGACTTTGATGGGATGTTTGCTTGCTAAACACTCAAGAATAGTATATATATATATATATTGATTTATGGAGTCATGAAAATATGCCCAAATATTAAATTTAAAATTCCTTCCTCAATCAATTACAACACTTGTGTATAAGCACTTATTGAATTGAAAACTAGAACAACTACCAATTGAAAGATGTGCAAGACAACACTTAGAAGAATTAAAAACTAAAAATACTCAAAAAAAATGTGCATAAAATTTTTATTAGACTTTTATTAATAGCTATGAATTGACATGAAAATTTAATGAAAAATTGAGGATAAGAGTGAAGGATCAAGCATCAGTGTTTTGAGCAAGCAAGAGAGATAATTTGAAAAGTCAAGTTTTGAGTGGTTTAAGTGATTGTTTGAGTAAATATAATTATTTTAATTACAATATAGATTATTATAATTAATAATTAAAAAATAATAATATATTTAGGTGATTTCATTTAAAAAACTCAAAATATGCACAATGGTGTTGACTAGTTTGACCAATTTCATTTATGAATGCCTATAAGTCTATGTTTTGACATTTTATTGAGTTTTATGAGGCCTAAATATATTATTATTTTTTAATTATTAATTATAATAATCCATATTTTAATTAAAAAAATTATATTTACTCAAACAATCACTTAAACCACTCAAAACTTGACTTTTCAAATTATCTCTCTTGCTTGCTCAAAACACTGATGCTTGATCCTTCACTCTTATCCTTAATTTTTCATTAATTTTTGATTTATGAAGGTATATAAAGGTATTATATTCCACATAATATATCACACCACATTTATTTTGTAAAAAATAACTCAAAAATGTAAACATGCTACATAAAATTGAGCAAATGAGGGTTTAAGAAGGGTTTTAGAGCACATGTTCTTCTTTAAAAAAATTATAAATTTAAGACATTTTAAAATAAAAAAATAAATATAATTTTTATTTAATATGGTACCCAAACTCCCTCTAATACCATTTTATCCAACTACTCTTCACCTTCATTTACTAAACATCTAAAAATTATCTTCACTAGCTTGTAAATAGCTAGTTAGAGGAATAAAAGAAACCTCTATCAAATTTTAGACTTGTGATTTGTTATTTAGAATTATTTTAGCCTAATTAATTTTTTATTATATTTTTTAAAAAAAAATTGACCTTTAATCCATGAATGGAGTCTTCTTGAAAACCTGTACATATGCATCTTTGACCAATGGTGGAAAAATTGTCAACATTATTGGTGACTTTGATGGGATGTTTGCCTGCTAAACACTCAAGAATATTATATCTATCCATTGGGTTATGGAGTCATGAAAATATCCCTAAATATTAAATTTAAAATTTCTTCCTCAATCAATTACAACACTTGTGTATAAGCACTTATTGAATTGAAAACTAGAACAACTACCAATTGAAAGATGTGCAAGACAACACTTAGAAGAATTGAAAACTAAAGATACTCAAAAAACATGTGCATAAAATTTTTATTAGAGGTTTATTAATATATATTAATTTATATGAAAAATTAAGGATAAGAGTGAAGGATCAAGCATCAGTGTTTTGAGCAAGCAAGAGAGATAATTTGAAAAGTCAAGTTTTGAGTGGTTTAAGTGATTGTTTGAGTAAATATAATTATTTTAATTACAATATGAATTATTATAATTAATAATTAAAAAATAATAATATATTTAGGTGATTTCATTCAAAAAACTCAAAATATGCACAATGGTGTTGACTAGCTTGACCAATTTCATTTATGAATGCATATAGGTCTATGTTTTGACATTTTATTGAGTTTTATGAGGCCTAAATATATTATTGTTTTTTAATTATTAATTATAATAATCCATATTATAATTAAAATAATTATATTTACTCAAACAATCACTTAAACCACTCAAAACTTGACTTTTCAAATTATCTCTCTTGCTTGCTCAAAACACTGATGCTTGATCCTTCACTCTTATCCTTAATTTTTCATTAAATTTTGATTTATGAAGGTGTATAAATGTATTATATTCCACATAATATATCACACCACATTTATTTTGTAAAAAATAACTCAAAAATGTAAACATGCTAATTAAAATCGAACAAATGAGGGTTTAAGAAGGGTTTTAGAGCACATGTTCTTCTTTAAAAAAATTATAAATTTAAGACATTTTAAAATAAAAAAATAAATATAATATTTATTTAATATGGTACCCAAACTCCCTCTAATACCATTTTATCCAACTACTTTTCACCTTCATGTACTGAACATCTAAAAATTATCTTCACTAGCTTGCAAATAGCTAGTTAGAGAAATAAAAGAAACCTCTATCAAATTTTAGACTTGTGATTTGTTATTTAGAATTATTTTAGCCTGATTAATGTTTTATTATATTTTTAATAGTTTTTTTTACCTTTAATCCATGAATGGAGTCTTCTTGAAAACCTGTACATATGCATCTTTGACCAATGGTGAAAAAATTGTCAACATTATTGGTGACTTTGATGGTATGTTTGCCTGCTAAACACTCAAAAATAGTATATCTATCCATTGGGTTATGGATTCATGAAAATATCTCCAAATATTAAATTTAAAATTTCTTCCTCAATCAATTACAACACTTGTGTATAAGCACTTATTGAATTGAAAACTAGAACAACTACCAATTGAAAGATGTGCAAGACAACACTTAGAAGAATTGAAAACCAAAGATACTCAAAAAACATGTGCATAAAAATTTTATTATAGGTTTACTAATAGCTATGAATTGACATGAAAAATTAAGGATAAGAGTGAAGGATCAAGCATCAGTGTTTTGAGCAAGCAATAGAGATAATTTGAAAAGTCAAGTTTTGAGTGGTTTAAGTGATTGTTTGAGTAAATATAATTATTTTAATTACAATATGGATTATTATAATTAATAATTAAATAATAATAATAATATATTTAGGTGATTTCATTCAAAAAACTCAAAATATGCACAATGGTGTTGACTAGCTTGACCAATTTCATGTATGAATGCCTATAGGTCTATGTTTTGACATTTTATTGAGTTTTATGAGGCCTAAATATATTATTATTTTTTAATTATTAATTATAATAATCCATATTGTAATTAAAATAATTATATATACTCAAACAATCACTTAAACCACTCAAAACTTGACTTTTCAAATTGTCTCTCTTGCTTGCTCAAAACACTGATGCTTGATCTTTCACTCTTATTCTTAATTTTTCATTAAATTTTGATTTATGAATGTCTATAAAGGTATTATATTCCACATAATATATCACACCACATTTATTCTGTAAAAAATAACTCAAAAATGTAAACATGCTACTTAAAATCGAGCAAATGAGGGTTTAAGAAGGGTTTTAGAGCACATGTTCTTAAAAAAAATTATAAATTTAAGAAATTTTAAAATAAAAAAATAAATAGAATATTTATGTAATATGGTACCCAAAATCCCTCTAATACCATTTTATCCAACTACTCTTCACCTTCATGTACTGAACATCTAAAAATTATCTTCACTAGCTTGCAAATAGCTAGTTAGAGGAATAAAAGAAACCTCTGTCAAATTTTAGACTTGTGATTTGTTATTTAGAATTATTTTATCCTGATTAATGTTTTATTATATTTATAAGAAATTTTTTGACCTTTAATCCATGAATGGAGTCTTCTTGAAAACCTGTACATATGTATCTTTTACCAATGGTGAAAAAATTGTCAACATTATTGGTGACTTTGATGGGATGTTTGCCTCCTAAACACTCAAGAATAGTATATCTATCCATTGATTTATGGAGTCATGAAAATATCCCCAAATATTTAATTTAAAATTCCTTCCTCAATCAATTACAACACTTGTGTATAAGCACTTATTGAATTGAAAACTAGAACAACTACCAATTGAAAGATGTGCAAGACAACACTTAGAAGAATTAAAAACCAAAGATACTAAAAAAACATGTGCATACAAATTTTATTAGAGGTTTATTAATATCTATGAACTGACATGAAAATTTAATGAAAAATTAAGGATAAGAGTGAAGGATCAAGCATCAGTGTTTTGAGCAAGCAAGAGAGATAATTTGAAAAGTCAAGTTTTGAGTGGTTTAAGTGATTTTTTGAGTAAATATAATTATTTCAATTAAAATATGAATTATTATAATTAATAATTAAAAAATAATAATATATTTAGGCGATTTCATTCAAAAAACTCAAAATATGCACAATGGTGTTGACTAGCTTGACCAATTTCATTTATGAATGCCTATAGGTCTATGTTTTGACATTTAATTGAGTTTTATGAGGCCTAAATATATTATTATTTTTTAATTATTAATTATAATAATCCATATTATAATTAAAATAATTATATTTACTCAAACAATCACGTAAACCACTCAAAATTTGACTTTTCAAATTATCTCTCTTGCTTGCTCAAAACACTGATGCTTGATCCTTCACTCTTATCCTTAATTTTTCATTAAATTTTGATTTATTAAGGTGTATAAATGTATTATATTCTAAATAATATATCACACCACATTTATTTTGTAAAAAAAACCTCAAAAATATAAATATGCTACTTAAAATCGAGCAAATGAGGGTTTATCAAGGGTTTTAGAGCACATGTTCTTTTTTAAAAAAATTATAAATTTAAAAAAATTTAAAATAAAAAAATAAATAGAATATTTATGTAATATGGTACCCAAACTCCCTCTAATACCATTTTATCCAACTACTCTTCACCTTCATGTACTGAACATCTAAAAATTATCTTCACTAGCTTGCAAATAGCTAGTTAGAGGATTAAAAGAAACCTCTATCAAATTTTAGACTTGTGATTTGTTATTTAGAATTATTTTAGCCTGATTAATGTTTTATTATATTTTTAAGAACTTTTTTGACTTTTAATCCATGAATGGAGTCTTCTTGAAAACCTATACATATGCATCTTTGACCAATGGTGGAAAAATTGTCAACATTATTGGTGACTTTGATGGGATGTTTGCCTAATAAAAACTCAAGAATAGTATATCTATCCATTGGGTTATGGAGTCATGAAAATATCCCTAAATATTAAATTTAAAATTCCTTCCTCAATCAATTACAACACTTGTGTATAAGCACTTATTGAATTGAAAACTAAAACAACTACCAATTGAAAGATGTGCAAGACAACACTTAGAAGAATTGAAAACTAAAGATACTCAAAAAACATGTGCATAAAATTTTTATTATAGGTTTATTAATAGCTATGAATTGACATGAAAATTTAATGAAAAATTAAGGATAAGAGTGAAGGATCAAGCATCAGTGTTTTGAGCAAGCAAGAGAGATAATTTGAAAAGTCAAGTTTTGAGTGGTTTAAGTGATTGTTTGAGTAAATATAATTATTTTAATTAAAATATGGATTATTATAATTAATAATTAAAAAACAATAATATATTTGGGTGATTTTATTCAAAAAACTCAAAATATGCACAATGGTGTTGACTAGCTTGACCAATTTCATTTATGAATGCCTATAGGTCTATGTTTTGACATTTTATTGAGCTTTATGAGGCCTAAATATATTATTATTTTTTAATTATTAATTATAATAATACATATTGTAATTAAAATAATTATATTTACTCAAACAATCACTTAAACCATTCAAAACTTGACTTTTCAAATTATCTCTCTTGCTTGCTCAAAACACTAATGCTTGATCCTTCACTCTTATCCTTAATTTTTCATTAAATTTTGATTTATGAAGGTGTATAAAGGTATTATATTCCACATAATATATCAAACCACATTTATTTTGTAAAAAATAACTCAAAAATGTAAACATGCTAATTAAAATCGAGCAAATGAGGGTTTAAGAAGGGTTTTAGAGCACATGTTCTTCTTTAAAAAATTATAAATTTAAGACATTTTAAAATAAAAAAATAAATAGAATATTTATGTAATATAGTACCCAAACTCCGTCTAATACCATTTTATCTAACTACTCTTCACCTTCATGTACTGAACATCTAAAAATTATCTTCACTAGCTTGCAAATAGCTAGTTAGAGGAATAAAAGAAACCTCTATCAAATTTTAGACTTGTGATTTTTTATTTAAAATTATTTTAGCCTGATTAATGTTTTATTATATTTTTAAGAAATTTTTTTACTTTTAATTCATGAATGGAGTCTTCTTGAAAACCTGTACATATGAATCTTTGACCAATGGTGGAAAAATTGTCAACATTATTGGTGACTTTGATGGGATGTTTGCCTGCTAAACACTCAAGAATAGTATATCTATCCATTGGGTTATGGAGTCATGAAAATATCCTCAAATATTAAATTTAAAATTTCTTCCTCAATCAATTACAACACTTGTGTATAAGCACTTATTGAATTGAAAACTAGAACAACTACCAATTGAAAGATGTGCAAGACAACACTTAGAAGAATTGAAAACTAAAGATACTCAAAAAACATGTGCATAAAAAATTTATTAGAGGTTTATTAATAGCTATGAATTGGCATGCATGCTTAGTTATTTTCACGGAAATTTATGGGGCTGATCATAGTTTGGGTGATACCACATCCCACTAGATATTGAGATCAAGATATTACTAGTCGTATCTCTTTAAAAATGAACATTAACATGTTTGAAACTGCCATCCATGCCAAATATTTATATATATATAACATACTCTAGTAATACCTCTACTTCCAATAGTTGAATCTTGACCATTCATAAAATGGGGACTAGATTTTATGATAAATTCATATGGAAGCCAAAAATTCATCCTCACAGCTATAGACTATTGCACTCATTGGGATGAGGCTCAACCATTTCAGAATTTAAAAACTAACATACTTATTCAATTCTTGGAGGAGCACATTGTCACAAGGTTTGGTATGTCTTATTCACTAATATGTGATAATGGACCCACATTCTCCTCTTTGAAATTCTTGAAATGGGCATATGATCACTAGGTAATCCTAAAATTCTCTTATAATTATTATTTGTAAGTAAATAGACTAGTTGAGTCCACTAATAAGAATTTTATCAACATAATTAAGAGGATAATAAAAAAGAATCTTAGGAATTGGCATAACATCTTGAAATTTATATTATGGGTTGATAGGAAATTAACTAAAGTAGATTTAGGCACTTCTCCTTACGACTTAGTTTATGTCTAACACCTATTTTTATAATTAACTTAAGGATTCCTATATTTCAATTTATAATTGATTATTTGGGATAAAGTGACTAGGTAGAGACCTACCTCTTGAACCTTATACACTTGGATGAAAAATGTGATGCAGTCTTGTTGCACTTCAATAAACACCAAATGATTATCAAATATTGGTTTGAAAAATGATATAAATCAAAATCATTTTGGATCTCTAACCTTGCCCTTGTGTGAGATAAGGCTCATTAATGAAAGGGATAGGATAAAAAATTTGATGCCTTATGGTTAGGTCCCTATCTAATTTTTTAAATCCTGGGTGAGAATGATTTCTATCTAAGGTGTCTAACTTGTGAGGATGCCCCATTTTCCATCAATGATTATTCCTCAAATACTACTTCCAAGCATGAACTATCTTGGGACACCATATAAATAATCTATTATTTCTCTCTACTTTATTGTTTGCCTGTATTCATGTTCCTTATTTTAGATTAGTTTTGCTTTCATTGTTTTCTACCTATTGGATTTGCTTTTTGGTGTTTGGTTCAACTATGTGGCATTGGTTTTTTAGTTTAACCTATTTTTTTAACCTAAGGGTTCCCTTACTTTTTCAATGTCTGATAAATAAATAAATTTTATATACATATCACTAATGGCATTCCTATAGAGTAAATTTGAAAAAAATTGTCTAAATACTTGCATAAACTATTGTGTTTTTCTTGTATTTTTAGAATGTTGAAGGTCAATGATTTAAAATGGAATGTATGAATTTATAAATGTCTCTTTTCTTGTTTAAATACCATTAAATTCACTAAATAAAATATCTGAAGAAAAAAATGTAGCACCGCTTTAATTCTAATTTGTCTTATTTATCACAAGCTTTTTTATTCTTTCCTCAAACCCATGGCTTGGTCCCAACCCTCCATAGATGGAAAAGTAAAATATCTCTCAAAAAAAGTTGAAATAAAATGTATAAGTTAAAAATTCTCCTTGAAGGGTTCATATTAGCAGCCTCCACCATAGGATTTCCATCTTGGTTAGTAGTGGATCAAAGCCTTTAGAAGGGACCAAAGGTATCTTTATCAGGGCTATGAATGTTTGGCTGGTAGCAAAACAATGCCCATACCATTCCTCTTTCAAGCCAAATTTTAAAATATATCCCCTTTCATAATTTATTATCATTTGATAAAATCTAATTTATTGTGGGTGCATGAAAAATAATCAAACTGATCACATAGTTCACACACTACTGGTATTTAGGCATAATTATAACTTGTAATGTTATGTGTTGGATTAAATTTTCATGCCTTCACATTTTGATTTTTCCTTGGATGATTACTTATAGATAATGCTTGTGTTTAGATGAGAACTTGAGATTCTGAATTCTCAAGATACTCAAGAGTATCTCCCAATAAGAGCCACCATTTATTGTTGCTTACACAACATGTACCATTTTTAGTCTAAAAATGGGGACCTTATTTTTGCTTTGGGTAGGATGGGTTTAGTTATCCATCTTTCCCTTTTTAAGTGATTAGTAATAGAGTGTTATATTTTTCATGCTTTGGCCAACAAATCATCCTTATGGTATAACCCTAGTTCACACCCTTAGCATTTAGATGATCTTGAGTCTAAATTGGGTCATTTGGCATGGTTTCCACATAGTTTACCTTCAAGAATATTTACAAATATCTTGACACTTTCCATCATAAGAAGGTCATTTGCATTTGAATATCCCATCTACCTTTATATATTTGGAGTAGACTTGGGTTCTAGTTATGTCGAGTTTAACTGGGTCAAGCCCTTATCCATCGATCTTGATTCCCTCAGGCCTAAGTTATCATATTTAAGTTATGTAAATCTCCCAATTTACCAAATTGATTCAAAAGATCTCAAAATGTGTTAAATCCAATTTTTTTGAGTCAAGTCAATCGTGTTTAAAGATCTGAGCTCGATGCTTAGCCTTTTCCTTTATTTCCTCATGGGTCTTGAGTCTTTCATCCCCCCCACATCATTATATGTGTCACTATAAAATTATTATAAATTTATCAACCAATATAAAAAGTTTCAAAGTAAATTCTAACCCATTGACCCTGAGATCATACCATGTGGCATGATCTTAGTGACCTAGGCTAGTCGGGGATCAATTGATAGGCAATAGTTTTATAGTCTCGAGGACCTGAGGGAATGAAACACCACCATGTGTAAAAATATCTAAAGCTTAGGTCGGTGAAGGCTCTAATAAATTTTAATATTCTTGTGGCTCCAAAGGCTTGAGGTATCTCCATATGGTGACATCCTAAGAGCCCAAGATGACAAAGATGAAATTGATAATACTAGTTGAAGGCCTGACACATTGGGATCATGCCATGTGGAATCATCCCATGTGCCCAGACCATAGGCATAGCTTTATAATGGATTTTTGTGTGGCACCCTAATTATTTCAACATTCCCTTGAGTTTAAATTTGATAAGCATCTACCCATCACCAAACCATAAACCCTAGGCATCTAGGCCAATAAAGACGTACCACATGGAAGTTGATGACTTTAAATTTGATATTCATCTTGAACATCAAAATTATCAAAGGTCAAAGTATGATTTAGTTGATTAGGTGTCAAATTTCCATCATTCAAGAGTGGGCTTCATGAAGACATTATTTCATTTTAGGATGCTCGAGTTAATTAATGATAAATCTGCATACGTTGTGTACATATAGAAAGGACTATGTTTAAATCAAAATATGATTAATTCAAATTTATATGTCCTAATGGTATAATATTTCATTTTCTTCTCGCATCTAATTAAAATTAATTAAGGCTTCTCTATTTATGATTCAATTATTTTAATGCTTTTGCGTTGCCACCTCTTCAAAGGATTTATGCTTAACCATTTCATTTGATCTTACAGGGTTCATCTTCTAATCTAAGACATTATTTAGACCTATGTCTTCATCAAGGAGTTTGGGCATTTATCCAAATCAAAATATAAGTCTAGGGTAATGCAAAAAAAAATTCATTCATCAAAATAAAAGAATATAGTAAAAGAGCATAACGTATAAAGGATAAACTTGAATTGGTGCAACATGAAATACAATCTATAAATCATGTAACATAAGGAAAAGGGGTAAGTCAAGGTCCATATGAAATAATTAAGGAGATACATAATACAAATCCAAACCAAGGATAAAGTGACAAATGGAAAATGTTGGATGGAATAGTAGACCCCAAAGCAATCAACCAGTGATCAAAAAATGATGGCATGAAAATAAGCATGAGTAGATCATGCCCAAGACCAGTGAGTGGCTTCAGGATTCAAACAAGTTATTATGTGATAATGGCTACACATGACCTGACCATGATCAACAAAATGAGTGGAAGGTATCACTTGGTGATTTCAAATAGTGATTGGCTCACCTAGTCTAGGCATGACCTTCATGTGTGTAGTCTTGGCTAAGTTGAAAGTCAAGGCGTGACCTCTTATTTTATAAATTTGGGAAATTTTGAATGATGGATCTAGTAACCTTGTGTGTGTGTGTGTGTGTGTGTGTGTGTGTGTGTGTGTGTGTGTGTGTGTGTGTGTGCGCGCGCGCGCGCGTGTGTATTAGAGGCCTTTCTCAAGAATAGACCATTGTGGACTAAAAACTACACTATAAACCTAGACATTTTCTTCCTTATGATTTTAATGCTTTCTAGGATAATCTCTCCCTTTCTCCTATTTTAGTTTGTCTATTTTATAATAATTTTATTACACTTGAATGAATCTAATCACCCAATACTATTAATAAAAATGCATATATTGATATTTTAAAGATTGTTAATATTTTAAATCCATATCCTACGCATGTATATGGTGGTCATGGTCATTTCCTCTTATCTAGTCAGCTTCTTAGACTCTCACACCATCCTTGGCTTGAAGTTTCACTAAGTATGGATCAACCAAGGATTAGTTTTAGTGGGTGTGTTCAATCAGACATTGAAAGAACATATTCGGTATCAATGGGCCTTTTATCTCTTTACCCCTTCTCTTTTGCATTTTATTTATGATGATAAGTTAATATAGGTTGAAATTAATATGAATATGTGTGTTAATCTTGGTTGATTTATTTTTTCTTTCACTATTCAAGTATCATTGAATATATACATGTGATAAATCTACTTGGAAAATAGTTATTTACTTATCATGTTTATCTTAAGAAACTATGATTTCTATTTGAGGTTGGGCCTAGTGAGTATTGTCCAAGGAACTTTCAGTTTCTTTTTAAATGTCTAAGATAGAGATATTATAAGAAACTCAATTTGTAAAAATTATCCTTGCATGAAATGGTTACACATCAAGTGCTGAATGAAATTCAACATACCAAGACCTGTTACATTTAGACCTTGGGGAAGCATTTTCTTTGTGGGATCTTATTCTTTTCAAGAGAGGTGGAGTCTTAACAAAACCATGCCTAATTATTGTTGTGTAAAAAACACCACCAACACATTTCAAGTGGAGGGCACTAATTATTCTTCCCATAAGGTATCAAATGATAAACCTACCTCCATAGAGGAATGTTTTGTGGTGGATATGAAAAATATTTTTTAAAACTAAAATGACAATATTGTAGAATCTTACTTAAAAATTAGGAAGTCCAATATGGGAAGGAAAAGAGTGCAAGGGAAAATCCAAGTCCAAAAGGTACTAAGACAAAGCATAAATTACTCCATACTATATCTATGAATAATGCAATTACTACTACTTGATGGCATATCCATATTGATACAACTTTGAAAACTTTGACTTTACGTGAAACATTAACTATTCACCCTCAAGTCTTATCTAGAAAAGAAAAGGAAGGTTTGAGGTCAACAATGTATCATGAATATCAAGTTTTGTTAGACACTGTAAAAAAATTACAAGAAACACTAACAAACAAAACTCCTAAAATACTACAAGAGGTTGGTAGGCTGAAAGGTATCCCTAACCCAATCAAATTGAGTATATCGGTAGAATAACTTATCAACAACTATCTTTAAGTGAATGAGTGTGAAGGATATAAATCATGGGTTACACAATTAATGCATGAGATTTAACAAAAAATCACAAATGTACAGACAAATAGTTCAAAAATAAAGGCTCAAGAATAGGAAATTGATGGGACACAAAGGTCATTTTATAACTAGGTGGTACCCCAGTTAGCATAGCAAGATTCCATTAACACTTTGAAGGAACGCAATTAGATTTATAATGACCAACTCTAGATTTTAGAAGGGAACCAATCCTCACTAAATGTGAAAAAATAGCTAAGTGGTTAAGATCTAAACTATATAGACAAAATAATTGGCCAAAGGAGGAAAAAGACAAGGCATTGGGGTTTATCATGATAAAATTCCATCAAGAGAGGTTTTATATCTTTCTCATTGATGTTGATTTCATAATGGAATGAGAACATAAATCACTCCAAGACACTGGTGTACTCACAATCAAGGAAGTGAAAAACATTCTATCTAAATTAAGGAATGCAAATATCTATATAAATGGTGTTCTTGACTATTAGGAGATTTCTAAGAGAGACTTATTTTTTGTCTTGTCCATCTACTCCAACGTAAATATAATTATAAATGTTAGCATTACATTGTGCAAAAGACTATAAATGTAATCTCTTATGAATTTTAAAGATAAAACTTATAAAAGAATCGCAATGTACTATATTTTCATGAATATAATTCATTTTTATATTTTATTTCTTGTTTTACCTAAATAGCTTTTTTGAATGATCTTTTCAAATTGAGATATAATTATCCCTCCAGTTTCAACAAGTATTCCTTGAGTTATCATGTGATCCTAATATGTTTTTGAAATCCTAATATGAAAATAGTCATATGTATATTTCCATATGGAAAATTTCTTCACAAATCCAATTTCAATCTTCTTTTGTATATCTTTTTAGCATGCTTCTTTTTCTCTCTCTTTTTGGTATAATTTAGTGCCCTTAGAGTATTTATGGTGGTGTAATTTCCTTGCCTTCTATAATTTACACTTCCAACATTCAAGATGTTGGATGTTGGCATCCTATAAGTATATTTTAATTCCAATCCTTTAAGTGATGTAGATTCAAGCTCATTTAATGGAACATCTTCAAGCGAAGGCATTTCATTGTCATAATCATTGATAATGTTAGTCATTAAATTATCATTTAACTCATTATAAGTTTCATTTTTTAATTTTATCATCATACCCTAAAAATTATGGAGATGGATCATCTGATATAGATATTTTCTTAAAATAAGATACAACACTTTGTATCCTAGAAGGTGTTGCATTTGTTTTCTTTCCTAAGGTTTCCTAACTACTTTCCATTTTCATATAAGGAAAGATTGTATGTTATTGTTAAAGTAGCATTGCATAATTGTAAATGATTTTTCAAGTGTGTAAAATTATTTATCCAATTAAATTTCATTGCTTTCTTATAATAACATCGCATCTTGAAAAACCATTGCTATTCTACAAAAGCATTGCAATGCATTAGAAAAGTATTATGTGCATAGGAAATTCATCACAATCTTAGAGAAGCATCACAGGCATAGATAAGCATCTTTTGGGTTATAAAAACATCATAGTGATGTGAAATCATTGGTGTGAAGGAAGAGAATCATGTTGATGTAAACATGTCACATATTTAGGAAAACATCACACTTATGTAAATGCGTTGCAAGCTTATAAAAATATTACACAATAGAAAATAATCATAATAACTTTAGAATATAGTTGTGGAATCAAAAAAACATTACATTGATGGAAAATCATCATCGGTATATAAAATATTCACATCTATAGAAATGAATCATAGCTTATAAAATCACCTCTATCTAATAAAATTTGATAAATGTATAAAATTTTAAAAATGATCATAAATATACTTTATACTAGATCAATATATTTACATGTAGGCTATAAACTAAAATATTAAAAGAGTTTTAATTTAAATAAATATATTTTTGAGTTTGCATCCACTATTTCTTGATTTATTCAGATCCTTTTATATTCACCCAATTCTTAGATAATCTAAAGTGGAGTCTCACCAAGATGAAAAATAATATTTAAATTTGAGTATATCTATTAGTATATTTAAAACATTTACATTGTGTATAACTAAGTAATTCAATGATATGTAATAATTTCCATCTAAAATCTCAATAAGTGTGGTCCTAGGGCCCATAGAATGTGTGGCAATACAAACATTTTTAAAAATTTTGGACCATCAATTTGTTGGCAATCCAAGAAGAAAACCCCATTGGGATTAGAAATTGATTGGCTATTCAAGAAAAAAATAGTAATGTGCATGAGTTTTTTTGATGAACTATTGTGTGACCTAAAGTTATCCACATATCCAATCCCAAGTCATGGAATCACCACTATTCATCTAAGTACAAATATTTGCCATTAAATTTTTCGCTTGTGCAAAATCTAAGATGGATAAAATATATGAAATGCAAAGTTATTCTTCTTATATTGATACTAATGAAAATAGAGGTAGAGGAACATGTTTTTAATGATGGTATGCATGAACATGAAATTATTTATGATGATTGTAATGAACTAAATAATGAATATCATGGTATAATACATATCAGTGAGCTTAATGACATAAATCTTTTACAAGTTGCAACACTATCTAATTTTGAAATTCAAATTCATATGCAACGAAATGATTTATATAAGGTCTTTAATTTAATACTATAAGCTAAAATTTTAAATAATGCTAAGGTTTATAAATATAGGTAACAAAATGAGGTTCCTTTCAAAGTTACTAATTTAATTTTTAGAGAAATTGGCTCTATAATGGGTGTTTAGACCACTACTCATACTATCTCTACATATACACCTATGGTTACACATGTGATGCTTAATCATAATGTGGGGGAAACACAAGGTATTCCTCATATTTATATGGCTATCCTTAAAAAACATAATTTTGTCTCTGAAGATGCATAAACACTTTAGATAATGGATACAATGATTACTAACATGAAGAAAAATTAGAATGATGTAATGGAAGGTTGGAAGTGCCCAAGCTATTAGTGTTATTGTAAGGGTGAAAGTGCCCAAGTTGTTAATGTTATTGTACTGTCATTTTTTTGATGTGTTTTGGCTATCATTTTGTTGTAAGTTGTGTGATCTTTTTTGGTCTTTCAACAAGCTTTTATGTTTACTTATAGTTTTTAGACCTTACCTATTTTCAGTTTATAATAGGGCGGGTCCCCTTTAACAACTATTTATACCATTAATAAAAACATAGTTTTGTCCCTCTTAGGATGGCTATTCATGTGACATCGGTTATTTATACATAATTTGATATGCCTAATGCTCAATCCCTTATTTAATATATCAATGATTTCCATGATAAATTTTTTTAATTACAATAGAATTCAGCTAGAGTGGACCATTCTGTTGATTCAAAAGAATTATACACAACAGGTTAGCCCCAAATATTTCAGCATATCCCTTATCTATAGATTTATTTTCACTTAATCTTACATTATATGATGGTAAAGGTGACCTAGAGAAACATTTCATATCCTTTCATCCAACATGTTTGGACTATGCATCTAATGATAATTTCTTTCCAAGGAGTCTAAAGGACTATGCCTTGTAGTGGTTATATGACCTTCCCTTACAATCACTTCATGCCTTCAATCCTTTAGTTGATTAGTTCCTAGTGAACTTTTCTATCATAATCAATTACAAAATGTCATATACTCAAATTTGACAACTTAAGCAAGGACCCATTTAAATTATTATTGACTATGTTCTCCTTTACAAGACTATGTTTTCTAAGATGACAAATCCAATGACTAATAATGAGTTGCAAGACATATTCAAATAAATCTTACTTGTTCCACTACATGAATCCATAATTTTCAAGTGTTTTCAATATTTTGATGGTGTATTTCATATAATCAAGGAGTGTGAAATCAAGCTACTTGTTATGAATAAACCCAATTATACATCCAATCCTCAAACTTCTAGTGCAAAATTTTAGAAAAAACCAACATTTAAGTCCAAAGCAAATGATATGAAAAATGAAGTTAAGGTGATAGTTAATATAATTTTGGAACCTACTAATAATTTTTTCTTTTCAACTCCTTAAATAAGGAAATTTACATTATTTTTTCAACCTCCTCATAGATATTATAGAAGCTACTTGAGTGCAACATCATAAATTTCTCTCCACCAATTGAGGTTGATGTGAATAAGCCAAAATCTAAGAGGTTTGATGTCAATGCTTATTATGATTGGTAAAATTGTATGGGAAACTCTACAAATAGATGCTTTATGTTAAAACATAAGATACAAGATCTAATTGAGAACAATGTTATCGAGGTCAACGATTTTAGTATATCTATGAATGATTCAATAACACAACCTAATGGTAAAGCAAATTTGAATATCTTTTTTTATCTCTTTTTAATCATGTAACACAAGAAACCAAGACTAATTTAAAAGTGTATATGACTTATAAATCATGTCCTCCTCAATCTTATTATACTTATATAATTGAGGAGGTTCATCTTATAGACATTATTATTGGAATAATTACAAGCACATTTATACAAATACCTACAATTAAATTTGGTGATAGTGATATTGTTGATGAGGACTCTATTGATGCACTTTTATTTACGTCCACTTACATTAATTCACATCTTGTACATAGTGTCATTATGGATAATATAACAAGTGAAAATGTTTTCATTATGGCATTACTCACTAGTATTGGATAAACACACAAATATTTTGATTGGTATAATATAGATAGTGAAAACATTCAATGGAAAAATACAAATCCCACTTAGGGTCACAGTGATACCACTTATGACAAGGTTTGCAATAGTTTCTACTTGGTTCTTGATTCTACCCAATATTGGGGGGAATTTAACATGTTAATAGGATTTCCTTGGATACATAACTTACGTACAGTATATTCCTTGGTCAATTGATCTTTGAATTATATTTATAATAATTAGTTGGTCACAATTCTAATAATTCCATCTTATTCCTCCAGATATAGTTTCTTTATCCCCTCCACCACAACATGTAATAAAACATGTACAAGTTCATCCTACAAAGAAAGTACAAAAATAGATAATTGACTTTCCTCAAAATTCTATTCTTCAATGTTCACTAAATTGAAGGTCTATTCAAAATCAAAAAAAATCACCTACTCCAATAATCCCTAAGCTAGCATTACAATTTGCTCCAAATTTTCCACAACAAACATAGTCACATTCTCCAAGCATGCAACGACTCTCACAAGCTATTATGATTATGGAATTTACATGGAATATGTGTGACTAGGTTGCATATGATAGTGATGATGGGTACATTATAATGTAGAATCACTTCTCTAATTCATATACAAATACATATGTTACTCATCACCCATGTTGACTGACATTTGAACTAATTGATCTAGGACCTATATTTGAGAATCACATTGATGGGATCATTCTTCAGTATGAGTATGCTTCAATTTAAAAATAAAAATAAAAATAAAAATAAAAAAATAAAAGACACAAAATTATAATGTGTGTGTGCATCTGTATGTTCAAAAAATTACAAACTAGGACTTGTGCATAATATGTTTTGTTAGCTTGCATAGTCCAGTTGATGGTTCTTGTGTTATATATGGTCGATTACATATCAATTATATGCACACTATTTTTCATTTTTTACATGAGTGGGACATAGGACATGCAAGTTATATATGATACATATATTTACAAATGTGAGGCATTCCTTACACCCAAGGGTTACAATTTTACATTGGGGGGCCATTATGCAAGCTATCAATGATCTCTGTGCTAAAGTTTTTCAATTAAAATAGAATTCAACTAGAGTGGACCATTCCATTGATTCATTTTCTATACCCTGTTGGCCCCAAATATTTTAGTATATCCCTTATCTATGGATTTATTTTCACCTAAGCTCATATTATATGATGGTAAAGGTGATCTACATTAACAATTCATATCCTTTCATCCAACAAGTTTGGACTATGCATCTAATAATAAGTTATTTCTAAGGAGTCTAAAGGACTATGTCATGCAATGGTTCTATGACCTTCCCTTCTAATCAGTGCATGATTTCAATCCTTTGGTTGATATGTTCCTAATGCACTTTTATATCAACATCAGTGAGAAAATGCCATATGTTCAAATCACACAACTTAAGCAAGGACCTAATGAAATTATTAGAGATTATGTGATCCATAATAAGACTATGATTTCTAAGATGAAAAATACAATGATTGATAATGAGTTTTAAGACATATAAACAAAGCATACTTGCTCCACTACATGAATCCATTATGTTCAAGTGTTTCTAATATTTTTATGACATATGCCATACAATCAAGAAATGTGAATTCAAGTTAATTGTTATGCATAAAATACATTATACATCTAATCCTCAAACATCTTCTAGTGCAAAAGTTTATTGTAAACCAACATTCAAGTCTAAGGTAAATGATATGAAAAATGAAGCCAAGGTGATAGTTAATGCAATTTCAGGACCTTCTAATAAGTTTGTCTTTTCAGTTCCTCAAAGAAGGAAGTTAAAATTATTTTTTTAACCTCCTATATATTATAGAATATATTTGAGTACAACATCATATCTTTCTCTCCACCAATGAAGGTTGATTTGATAAGCCACAATCTAAGAGGTTTGATGTCAATGCTTATTGTGATTGGTGCATATGTGTAGGAAACTCTAAGAATAGATGTTGTGTTAAAACATAAGATACAAGATCTAATTGAGAAAAATGATATAGATATCATTGATGCTAATACACCTATGGATGATTCAATAGGACACTCTAATGCAAAGCAAATTGAAGATATTTTTTTTCATCTCTTTTTAATCATGCAACACAAAAGACCAAGACTAATTCAAAAGTGCATATGACTTATAATCATGTCCTCCTCCATCTTATTATACTTATATAACTAAGGAATTTCATCCTATATATATTATTATTGTTACAATCACAAGCACATCTATACAAAGACCTAAAATTACCTTTGGTAATAATGATATTATTGATGAGGACTCTATTGATACACCATTAATTATATGCACTTACATTCATTAGCATCTTGTACATAGTGTCATGGTGAACAATAGATCAAGTGAAATGTTTTCACTATGATATTGCTCACTAGTATTGGATAAACACATAAAGATTTGATTATTACAACATAAAAAGTGAAAGGATCTGATGGATAGAGACAAATCCCACTTAGGGGCATTGTGATACCACTTATGATAGGGTCTGTAATAGCGGTTACTTGGTTCTTGGTTCTAACCAACATTTGGGGGCATTTAACATGTTAATAGGATATCCTTGGATACATAACTTACATGCAGTATCTTACTTGGTGCATCGATGTTCATAGCAACCAGGTGGTCACAGTTTCAATAATTCCATATAAGTACCATGTTCATCTAAAGACATTTGCTTCACCCCCTCCACCACAACATGTAATAAAGCATGTACAAGTTCATCCTATAAAGAAAGTATAGAAATAGATAATTGACTTTACTCAAAATCCTATGCTTCAATACCCACTACATCATAGGTCTATTCAAATTCAACAAACATTGCCTACTCCATTAATCCCTAAACTAGTCTTAAAGGTTGCTCAAAATATTCAACAACAAACATAGTCACATTTTTCAAGCATGCAATAACTCTCACAAGATATTATGACTATGGAATTTACATGGAATATGTATGATTAGGCTACATATGATAGTGAGTATGGGTAAATTATAACATAGAATCACTTTTATAATTCATATAAAAATACATATGTTACTCATCACCCATGTTGATTGACATTTGCACCATTTGATCTAGGACCTACATGTGAGCATCACATTGATGGGATCATTGATTAATACGAGTATACTTCAATTTCAATATTAAAAAAAAGACTCAAAAATCCAATGTGTGTGTGTGTGTGTGTGTGTGTGTGTGTGTGTGTGTGTGTGTGTGTGTGTGTGTGTGCGCGTGTGTGTGTGCGTGTGTGTGTTCAAAAAATGAAAATCCAAGACTTGTGCATAACATGATTTTCTAGCTTACATAGATCAATTGATGTTATTTATTTTATATATGGTGGATTACATATCCATTATCTATGAAAACTATTTTCATTGTATACATGAGTGGGACATAGGACATGCAAGTTATATATGATACATAGATTTACAAATACAAGGGATTCCTTACACCCAGGGGTTACCATTCTACATTGGGGGCATGCCTACATTAGGGTCCATTATGGAATCTATCAATTATCTCCACGCTAAAGTTTTTCAATTATAATAGAATTCATGTAGAGTGGACCATTCCATTGTTTCAAAAGCATTTTACGCAACCTATTAGACCCAAATATTTCAGCATATCACTTATTTATAGAGTTGTTTTCACCTAAGCTCACATTATATGATGGTAAAGGTGATCTAGAGTAACATTTCATATCCTTTCATTTAGCATATTTGGAATATGCATCTAATGATAAGTTGTTTGTAAGGAGTTTAAGGGGCTATGCTTTGCAGTGGTTCTATGACCTTCCATTCCAATCAATGCATACCTTAAATCCTTTGGTTGATCAGTTCTTAGTGCACGTTTCTATTAACATTGGTGATAAAATGTCATATGCCCAAGTCACACAACTTCAACAAGGACCTAATGAACATATTGATGATTATCTGCTCCATTACAAGACTATGATTTATGAGATGACAAATCCAACAACTAATAATGAGTTGCAAGACATATTTAAACAAATCTTACTTGTTCCACTACATAAATTCATTATGTTTAAGTGTTTTCAATATTTTGATGATGTATGCCATACAATCAAAGAATGTGAAGTCAAGCTAATTATTCTGAATAAACTAAATTCTTCATCCAATCCTCCAACATATTCCAGTGAAAACTTTTAGCATAAACCAACATTCAATTCCAAGGCAAATTATACAAAAAATGAAGCTAAAGTGGATTTTAATGCAATTTTGAAACCTATTAATAAGTTTTTCCTTTCAGCTCCTCAAAGAAGGAAGTTTACATTATTTTTTTAACTTCGTATATATTATATAAGCTACTTGAGTGCAACATCATATCTCTCTCTCCACCAATGGAGGTTGATGTGATTAAGCCACAATTTAAGATGTTTGATGTTAATGATTATTTTTATCAGCACAGATGTGTGGGAAACTCTACAAATATATTCTCTATGTTAAAATATAAAATGCAATATCTAATTGAGAACAATGTTATCAAGGTTAATGATGTTAATACACGCATGAACAATTCAACAACACAACATAATGGTAAAGCGAATTTGAAGATCTATTTTTACCTCTTTTTAATCATGTGACACAAGAGACCAAGACTATTTTTGAGGTGCATATGACTTATTAAACATGTCCTCCATCTTATTATACTTATATAACTAAGGAGGCTCATCCTATAGACATAATTATTGGTACAATTACAAGCACATCTATACAAAGACCTACAATTACATTTACTGATAGTGAGATTTTTTATAAGGACTCTATTGATGAACCATTATTTGTGTGCTTACATTAATTCACATCTTGTACATAGTGTCATGGTGGACAATAGATCAAGTGAAAATGTTTGAACTATGACATTGCTCACTGGTATTGGATAAACACACAAAGATTTGATTAGTACAACATAGAAAATGAAAGGATCTAATGGAAAGAAACAAATCCCACTTAGGGGCATTGTGATACCACTTATTATAGGTTTGGCAATAGTTGCTACTTGTTTCTTGGTTCTACCCAATTTTGGAGGGCATTTAACATGTTAATGGGATATCCTTGGATACAGAACTTACGTGCACTATCTTCCTTGGTGCATCAATGTTTAAGTATATCTATAGCAACCAGGTGGTCACAATTCTAACAATTCCATATGAGTATCCTATTCATCTAGAGACATTTTCTCCACCCCCTCCACCACAACATGTACAAGTTCATCCTACAAATAAAGTACAAAACTAGATAATTGACTTTCCTCAAAATCTTATGCTTTAATTCCCACTGCATCACAGGTCCATTCAAATTCAACAAACATCACGTACTCCGCTAAGCCCTAAGCTAGTCTTATAAGTTGTTCCAATGTTCCACAAAAAAATTAGTCACATTCTCCATACATGCAAAGACTCTCACAAGCTACTATGATTGTGTAATTTACATGGAATATGTATGACCAAGTTACATATTAATAGTGATGATGGGTACATTATAACATAGAATCACTTCTCTAATTTAGATACAAATACATATGTTACTCATCACCCATGTTTACTAAAATTTGCACCAATTGATCTAGGACCTATATGTGAGCATCACATTGATGAGATCATTTGTTAGTATGCGTATACTTCAATTTCAAATAAAAAATAGAAATAAAAACTCAAAAATCACACACACACACACACACACACACACACACACACACACACACACACATATATATAAGTTTGCATGGTTTAATTAATGTTAATTGTTATATATATATGGTGGATTACATATCCATTATCTATGCACATTCTTTTCATTGTATAAATGAGTGGGACGTAACATATGTAGGTTATATATGATACATAGATTTACAACTTCCTTACACCCAGGGGTTACCATTCTAAATTGGGGGCATGCCTACATTGGGGGCATCCTGGTAAGTTTTACAGGTTACATCTTCTATGACATTCCATTCATCATATTTAACTACTTGTATCGCTTATACATGGATTTATATTGATATTCTTTATGAATTTGGTACTTTGTTATATGTGATGATGGCATTTCTATAATTACTTGTTTTATGCATGTTGATGTTGCTTATTTTTGTGTTACATTGTGGGAAAATTCAAATGTTCCATTATGGTTACATTGCATGACTATCTTGTGTGTTCATTATCTGTTATCTTGCATGCTTTTATGGGTACAATGATTGTGTCTTGTCTCATCATCATATTTTATGTCCATGTCATGTCTTGAGTGTTTGTGTGTGTCATGATAGTGACATTGTGTGCATATATGGGTGCTTCTATGATGATTTTTGGACTTTTGGTGTCATGATGGCGATCACAAATTATTCTATTATGTGTGACGCCATGATTTTTATCATGCATCATCTTTTGTGTGACTAAAAATTACATTGCTTATTAATACATATATCATTGTCGTATTTACTTGGCATGACACTTGTATGCCTTGGGTTACATGTTTCATACGTGCATAATTGATCAAATATTTCTTTGATAACATTGTCAAATTATGTTAGCACATGTCTTACATGCTTACATCTTTTCTATATAACATGATGTGTATAACTCTCTCATTGTGAGATGAGTGATTCACAAGATACATCCCTCACCTTAAAAGGGGGCATAATAGTGGGCTTCTAATTGGAATTTAGACCTTGTTAGATAATCGGTTCATATTTTGGGACAAATCATGTGTTTCAGATGAAACATATTATGATTCAAATTGGGGGAAATCAGACATATTGACACATATGTAGTGCATTTGTGTGGAATTTCATAGGACAATTGATAGATTCAATGACATTATAGATAAAGTTACAGGGTTCAAATTGAGCATGATTATTAGATTGATCAAATCGAGCATAGTTACATATAGATTATGGAATTCTATATCACATTGAAGTACAAATGGATTAGATTGGAGGGCATGAATATCGTTCATGCATACATAATTTTTTATGATATGTTTTGATAGGAAATGATGATAATACACAAGCATTTTGATTCTAAGATCCATTTGTAGCGATTGATGCAAAGTTACATTTTGCATATGAACTAGATTCAAAGTTCCACCTTTTTCATCGATCCTAGTACAAAGTTCAACCAATAAAGTAATCAGTATGGTTGAGGACTTAGCACTCCTCCATCACCAATGAGGGTTGAGACATATACTTCTCAACTCCTGGTTTTAACAATGACATCTCGAGGCATAATCACCCCATTACATTCTCCAATGAGTTCAGAGGGCAACTTAGTTCGCATACCCATCTGTATTTGTTCTTTCTCTTTTCAATTTCAAATATTTTAATGATTTAGATTACTTCAAAAAAAATCTATTATGAGTGGACATTGATTTCTACATGTTTCCTTGTAGGTTCTACATGTAGAAAGTTAGATATTCAGGGCAACCCTGAAGACACCAGATGTGATTATAGTCGGGTATCAAATTTCATACTTTTTTCCTTTTAGTCTAGGATTTTCAATACTAGAGTAAAATGGAGGTACTTGTAGATATGCACATTTAGTATAAGACACTTTAAAATATTATCTTTGAAATACATGACTTGTGCGCACAATTTTACTCTTGCTCAATTCTCTCCTAGCAATTCATCTATCTATGGACTTGGCCTCCTCGATTTGATGTCATTCATATACAAGATCTCCCTAATTTATGTTAGAACAAGATATTATCATTTGTAAACTGTTGCCATGTTTTAGATTCATGTTTCTTCATTCTTTGACAAAGTTGACAACAATAAGATTTTGTTAATTTTCTATAATGTATGTATTTGCCATTAGTGTCCCAAGTTCCTCTAACGACTACTTTTGAAATTCAAATCCATCTCTTGGGTTGGCACACATGTTTTGCATGTTGGTTAAGGGAGGAAGGTACCTAACGAATCATCTATATATACACTTCAAACCTAAGGCCATATCCATATAGCTCTTATCTAGCAAGCATTGGTCATTCATTTACATATCTTTGAGGCACTATCTAAAACCATACAAATCTAAAAAAACCTCAAATAATTAGTCTCTAAACCAATTCTGAACACTTATATCAAGGTCAAAATTGTATATTGTCAAGTCTTGAAAGCCAAAGAGTTACATTGCATTCTAGCAAATTACTTTGAACACATACAAGTAGGAGAACTACATGTGGCTTGAACACTCTTTAGAGTATTGTAACATAAGAAACACTCAACCACTCAGTGAAATGTGTTTGGAATTATCCAACCCATATTTCTAACCATTTTTTCTAGGTCAAGCAAGTGTTGAAAATGGATATAGGGATTCAACGCAAAAAAAGATAAAATCAAGAATTGCACATAGGACCACGGATCAAAATATGCATAGGAATAATCTTGACAAGTAAGCACAATGATATATGGCAAAAGAAACCAACAGAGACAGTTCTAATTGACAGTCAACAAGGATGGTTGTTGAAAGTGTCTAGGCTTGTCAATAGCATCCTGGAATATTTTGATATCTCATTTATCCCAAGTTAAGTGACCATAGAACCAATTCAAAGCATATCAAATGTCTGTACATGGACAATGAGAAAAAAATAAATAAAAACCATGTGCCTTATCTTTTTTTTATTTCTTTGAATAGAAAATACAATCAATCTCTTAATTTTACAATCAAATCTATGTAGTTTCCACTATATCTTACACAATATAAATTACTTTAAACTTTTTTAGATCATTAAATCCTAAATAAGTTAAAACAATACCACGAAGATGTTCTTGAAGGATCAAGATCTTTAGGTTCTATTCTAGGAAATCTCTTTCTAAGTTTTTTGATGCGTGAAGGTTAGTGAACACAATTATTGTACAAAAGTTGGTTGAAATGGGATTCTTGAAAGTGGTCAAGTAGTTACTACATTTTTAAAATGACTAGGTGTGATTGGATCAATAGTTATTTTGGCTTCAAAATTATGATCGTATGTGACAAACACCACCATTAGTAGCATATTTGTTTATACTAGGTTGTGTAAGCACTCCTATTTTTTTGGGGGTTGAGGATTCTCAAATTGCCATTGGTCCCATCTTTTAGCTTGTTTGAAGGATTTCCTCTGTGTCTTAGGAGAGGACCCAAAGTTTTATTGTCACTTTGTTTCTAAGCCACTTGAAACATGTTTGAAGAGACTTTCTCTGATCATGTTGTGATTGACTTTATGAGCCAAATACTTGCATCTCTTAATGAAATCATAGGTTGGTTCATGTTTAGATTATTTACAATTGATGAAGTTACCCAACTTGTCCTCATTTAAGCCATGATATTTGAATTGTTGAACCAATGCATTAACTTAGTGTTTTTATTTGACGATAAAGTTAGGCTTGAGCTTATTGTACCATTCTTGAGCATCATCAGTGAAGGTTTTGGATAATAGCTTTAGTATCCTAAAATTATCAACAAGAATCATTTTTGAATTTAACGGTTGACTTAGTGTCAAAGCTTACAAGGGAAGGTCACAATTTATTTATGCCACATGAATACCTTAAAAATTAGATAACTTGAAGTAAGGCTTTGTTTAGAATAATAGTTTATTTTTATTTCAACATCAAAGGCTAACCTTGCATAGCTTGATATTAACCCTTTGGTTTAAATACATCATGGCTAAGATGTAACATTGATTTTTATTAGAAGTAACAAAGAACTAAATTAAAGATAATGAACTACATAGTCCTACTTCTTGGACTTGAAGTAAAGCAAGAACTTGAAACATATTATACTCAACCTTGAGGTACCTAATTTCTTCATTTTATTGATTCATACAATCCTTATTTAATTTTTCTTGTTTAAAACTATGATACAATTTGTATATCTATACTCAAATATAAATTTTATAGATGACCTCAATACTTGAAATAGGGTTACAACATTGAATCCATGACAATCTTCAATTTCATCTTCCTTTAGTTGAGCTGACTACATAAATTACTTCTGAAAAAATACTCTTTAACGTAGTAAATAATAGTTGTATTGTACCTAGAATGAAAAACTAGCCTTTATTATTTGAGGCTATATCAAACTGTATTTTTCTTCTAGAATCTCACTCTCATATTCTGATGAACAATTAATCTTTTATTTCACTAGAATAGAAAATTGATATTCATCTTATCTCAATAAATTTAGACTTCGTCTAAGACATGTTCATATATTACATTATTTGAATGGAAGCATTGAATTCATTTGTAAAGAATACTTTAGACACACATTAGTACTTTGCTGCAAGATTTATCAAAACACCCATAATTTTTAAAAAAATGAGAATTAAATGTTAGAGAACTAATCCTCGTAAGTCTTTAAACATCGCATCCTATAAAAACGTTGAAACCATTGACAGATATACTACTAATTATATTTGCTTGCATGAAATCATGTTGCACTTGTTCAAATGAGAGAGAGATCATAATGAATACTCCCCTGTAGCTTGAAACAACCTTTCTACTTCCCACAAGTCTCCTAGTTCCGATATATACATACCACCTTGGTGTTCACTTCCCATAATACTTCAAAATTAGTGAAATTGTGTTTGTCACTGCACGAGGGCGGTCAAGTTTATTCAAAGCACATTTATGGTAGGTTCAGCAGGTATCTATTGTAATCACCTCTCCATATTAATTTACATTGAAAATTGTACAATGCAAATATTTTTAAACTTCTTAAAATTTTAACTTTAATCTTTTAAAATATAGCATATTTTGGAAAAAAATAAATCAGACAAACTTATTTTTATACTTTTCTATTGGATAGGGGACAACGACAGGACAATTTCCCTAAAGAAATTCAAAATTTTATCATTAAAATTTTGGGAAAAAATAAAGACCATTTTGCTTACAACTCTACAGCCTACAAAGCTAAATCTTAAAATGTAAACATGGTCGGTTTTTCAGCTAATTTTAGTAAATTATCTTTTTCCGAGCAAAAAAAAGATTCGACTGAATGTCTATAAACATAGCCATAGTCATATTCCCTTCAACCAAAAACATAGAAAAATTATGATGCGATATGCATGCCACATATTGTCATCTCTGTATTCATCTGCTACGGTAGCTACTGAGATTTAGTGACTTTTATTGGGTGCATTGAATTTGAGCTTGGTGGAGTTAACCTTCTCTTCTGAAAGATGCATTTCCCGCTCAAGTTTTTAAGCACAGAAATTGGTAAAGGGAAATCTGAGCTTGTTGCAGTTAACCTCTTATCAGTGATTCATCTCTGATCTATTATTGCAAAGCAATCAACATTAATACACAGAATTTGGTCTAAGTTCCCATTATAATGGGTTTTCTCTTGAAAATTATAAATTTAAAATGAATTCTGAATTTTCATTGCATTCAGCAATCTGCCTAATCATTGTTGTGCTCTAATAAGCAATCTTTGTTTTGGTTTGACGGAGCCTCTGATACCTAGATGAGTTAACGACTGATTGTGTTCTAATAGGCTATCTTTTTTCTTGTTTAATGGCGCCTTTGACAGCTTAATACAGCAAATAACTTTGGATTGCTAATGTATTCACTTTCTTCAACACAATTCCGGAAAAAAAAAAAAAAAACTTTAATATAGTTCCACAAGAATTCTTGATAATCTCCTCTTTAGAGCTTTTTGTATGTTATACTTTGTACACCTTGGTCAAATATTGGAATTATACTTGGACTGTATATTCCTTGGACAGCACTATTGTCCCACAAAACACATCACAAACAAATCAATATCAAATCACATCACATCAATTTTTTTGCACATTTTTTAATCAAATTCATGTGACATATAAGGCCTTTTTTAAAATGTGATTAGCATCTAGCATTTCCACAGAAAATTTTCAGCTGACTTTGACCTTGCAAAAAGGAAATGATCTTCTGAACATCATTGTACTTTGCAACTGGGGAATGGCTCATAGAGACAGGAGAGAATGTTTTAAATGCAAGTGTCATTTAGCACTCGTCTTAAATCTACACAAGGAAGAGATACTTTTGATTTAACACTATCATTTAACCAGATCGTTCTCTTCACTTTGAACAGTAATCCTGCAATGATCACATGTAGGAAACCTCTTAAATGTCCTTTTTCATTTTCCTAGGTTATGCGCCCGAAGGATATTATTTTCCAAAGGATCACCAAAGCATGAAATTCTAGTCTCCGAAGAAAACCTGCAGAAAACAAAATGAAGAAGAAATCAAGGGATTCCAACATGTTGAAATAATTAATGAAGGAATGGAGCAAATAGTGAGAAGCCTTCTATCTTGACAGATACAATGTGCTGCCATCTACAGTTCAATGTGCCACCACCTAGAGAAGCAGAGACAATAAGCATATATTTGATTCCTATCCTCCATTTTTGACCAGTGAAGATACATGAAGACCGCCCAAAATATGATTTACAAGGACAAATGAATAAACATGCCCAATTTTTCTCCTCAACTTTTATGGTGACATGGTAGCACTGAAATCCCATCAAAGGCCTTGCTTCTTAAATTTCTCCATGTGTGCATGACTACATTTTCCAGTCAAGATATTAAAATAAGATAAATCATAATTGATAAAAGCAAAGTACATTTTGTCCACGAAAGAAATTGATGTAACTAATAATAGAAGCATTTAAGATTTAAAAACATTTAACATGGCTCAACAAATTTTTAAAATACAAAAAATTTACCAATCAATTTCTTTGTATTAGTCATTCAAGCCACTTATGGCATTCAAATTTCACCCAAACTCCAATTAGCTTGTAAATTGCATCTTTGATAAGCTTTTCATTATCTATACAAAGATGCAACTGGGTGGCAGCTACTGAACTGAGTTTGAAAAGCACCCTTCAAACGCAATAAAATGCTCATTTATCAAACAGCAGAAAAATCAGTTAGAATCCTGCCACTTCCCAATCCATCAATGGCAGGTACCTTGAACTTCAATGCATACATATGATACAACTGCTGATTCCCGGCCCACAAGAATACAAGGGACTCGAACTCAGTAAACTTTCCCGAGTGCTTCCAATGCCTGCTCAATATGGCAAAGCACCAACAAAAACTTCTGCGGCCTGCTTTGACATGGTAAACACTACTCTATTAGTAAAGATCTTTGTGGAAGCATAACTATTTCATGCCATTTTGAAATTATTACCACTACTAAAAAAATTTTAAGTTACTAAACAAGGATGCTTAAGTTCTTCAAAAAAATTAAAAAAAATCGTTTCCAAATAAGATAAAAGGAAAAAAATAATTGTTTTTGAAGTCAAAAAGGATGTGGTTGTAGGAAAAGAATAAATATATCTTGCTGCAAAGGAATCGAGGCACTTTCTCTACTAGCACTAGCTGCTCTGGTAATAGGCATAAATCTGTGAAATGGTCACACCGGACAAACCACACAAGAAGGAAAAAAAAACCTACTTTGATACCAATCTGACCCATAACTAGCATGGATATTCCACACAGTATTAGGGAAAAGATGGAGTGAAAGGCATTAATGATCTCAAAACCACCAATATAGTTGTGAGAAAAATCGGGATTCAACAACCCATCGTTTTAATTGGAAATGCAAATGGAAGGCAAATGGCCTTAAATCCAATGGAATAATTCCTGGGACATTACAAGATCATGCAATTAAATGGTAGTTTCAGTTACTGATGAGAAAGAAACATCGGAAAAAAAAATAATAAAGAATTTAACATAAATAGGCCCAAATGTTGAATGAATCGATGCATTTTTAGAAAGGCGAGCAATCAATAAAAGATTAAAAAAGGAGGATGTTAAATCTGGTACAAAAGATGGATAACCACCAGGATATTCTTAACAAGAGCCCCTCCTAGGAATTGCAGGGGATCACACTACAAGAGGCTTGGTTAGCCAAGAAACCAAAGGTACATTTCTTTTAAAATCTTCGGTTGAATTGAATATGTTCATCTTCTAGATCAGGGTCACAGTAAATTGAATCAGAAGTCCAAGAACTTAGGATTTCTTTCTTTCATTGTTTTTTTTGCGAGGGGGGGGCTTGCGGGGAGGGGGGAAGCGGGGAAGGATGGGGAAGGGGGGAGAGGGGGGCACGCGGTGGCGGGCTTGGCATTTAAAGTAAGCAGTTCAAGAACTTGGGTTTTTTTGGGTGGCTAAAAGTACATTTCTTTTAAAAATCTTGGTTGAACTGAATATGTTCAAGTTCTAGATCGAGTCACAGTAAATTGAATCAGAAGTCCAAGCACTTAGGGTAATTTCTTTTGGCTAAAGTGAACAGTCAAATGCCTACAGACTTCTGGACGTGTCTACTAGAAAAGTAACTATTATTAAGGGTGTTGATTTTCATGGGGGAGATAGTCTTTTCAGTTCTAGTTTTCAATCAGAACCAGTAAAAAAATAAGATTCTACATGTCTTTTCAGTTCTGATTTTCAATCAAAACCAGCTAAAAGATAAAATTCTACATGTATTTTGAGATCTAATGGCAGGGCTTGATAGAGCTAGGAATGTGCAAGAGGCTCTACATGGTTTTGGGGCTGATATAGGAGGTGGAATATGTACTGTAAATGCTGATTTGCCTCTTGCTCCGATTGGTAATAACGTGCACTTAGACTGGATTACATTTGATTCGAATGGTCAGTTGTGCTAGTTGAGCAGGTTGTGCTCATACGACTTCAATCTATTTAAAGTAGGATGAGTCAAACTTACTGAATGCTGCTCCAAGACCAAAGAGAAGTTTCAATATTGTATATACTCACCTTTGATGTTGGTGATAATTAAGCTTTAGTTGCTAAACAAAATGAGCGAGTTTTCTTACAAGTAAGCACACAGAAAATCAGAGTTACAGGCAGCCATTAAAGCTGAATATAATGTTTTGATGTGAAACACAACTTGGGAGCATGCTATTTTGCCACCACGTAGAAATTGGATTTAAATGGGTTTATACAACCAAATTGAAGTCGGATGGTTTTGTTGATAAACACAAGCTGAGGCTTGTACCAAAGGGGTGTTCTGAGTAGGAGGGGATAGATTATGAGGAGACATTTTCATCTAAATTGGATCAGGAACTGTTAGCAAAATAAGCTAAGCCACTATTCTCAAGAGGACTAATAATGTAACTTGAAAACACTTTCTAGCACTCTTTTTCCAATGAGTTTCTATCATATTTGGAGCTGAAAAAAACCTGAAAATTAAATAACATGGAGTGTTTTTCAAATTTTAAAATACACTGTTTTTCAAAGCAGTATTTTTGCATGAAGACAAGAAACATGTAGAGTAATGACTGTAGACGATGTGTCTTCCTCTTTTAAGTCTTTCTAGCTTCTCGTTTGACTTCTTATAATGTGGACATGTACAAATACACCCATAGGGGGTCATTGTAAGGCAATGACATTGTTTCCTACCAGTTCTTTCTTTTAGTGTCTCAAGAGTTTTGAATGTGATGGGAATGTGGAATTAAGAAAGTTGCAGAGATTGTATGGGTGTTTGGTTATGTTTCTATTGCAAAGAGTATCCATGAAGGCCTTGCGAAGGCAAGCATATATCTGTACCAACAGAAAGAGATGGTGGAAAACATCGTCTTGTGCAGTTATGTTATTGTTGTTTTACGATAGTTCCTTGCTCTTATTTCATGTTTGGTTATTTCCTTTCCATTTACATCACTCGACAATTCAATTTTAAGCAAACTTGAGACTATTTTCTATAAGTTCATAAGATAACAGCAAGATTATCAATCAAGTGTTGTTGGGAACAATTAAAATTCGTGTTGATTAATTATGTAATGGAATATCCATACCATAGTTCAAAAACTCGTACTCAGCAGGCTTAAATTTTGACTCGGGCTCGGTAGTCGGGAGTTTCTTGGCAATTACTCAGCAACTTTATTGCTAGTTTAAAAAACAAATAAATTCATAAAATAAACTTACATAACATGTAAAACATTGTTGAATGACCTGAGAAATGAATGTGGCAAATGCCATAGGTATATTTTGAATTAATTTTTGACCAAAAAAAGGTACAAACTACAAAGTACAAAGTTGTAAACTACAATGCTCATAGAGTCATATGAAACATCAAATACACATATTTCATTTCATCTCTAGTGCCTAAAATAAGTCTATTGTGGCTGCCTTGTGGAAGTGGAAGGTACATATTCCTCCTCTGCAATGCCAACATCATCAACAAAGATATCATCTAGATCCTCACCAACCCCTCCTCATGCCTTTGCTACCCCGGATGCTATTGCTTCTTCTGCCTCCCTCTCCAAATATGCAATCTCCTCTACGGTAAACATGGGTTGTGCATCATCAAAAATCCAATTAATATATGGATCGATCTCATCCAAATCAATTGCATCATATTTCTCTAGCCCCTCCATTTGTCTTACGCGAAGACCAAGATTGCACTGTACAAAGACAAGTTCATTGAGGCCTTGTGTCATAAATTTGTAATGCTTCTATGTGAATAGCTTCAAACATATTCCAATTACGTTCACACCTAGAAGAGCTACATGGTTGACATAAGATGCAGATGGCTAGCCTTTGAAAATTTTATGTTTTTGCACCATAATCTTTTCACCACACATTTGCAAATAAAATATTTATAATTTTGTAAGTCAACTAGGCTTGAATAAATGAAAAAAATCTACTACTATTATCTATAGAATATGAGAAACAAGATTAAAAAGAAAAATTAAATGACTCAATTTGTTTTTATTTGGTCAAGAGGGGTTTCTTCTTTTAACGCATAGAGCCGAAGAAAAAAGACTCCCCATTGCATACTTGTAAATTTGCATCTTCAATAACTGCATCTTTGGTCTCATCATCAGGGATCATCCTCTCTATGCATGTATCGAGGCCATTCATAACCTCCTCATTAGCCTCAAATGAATTGAAATAGAAAAACTTTAAGATTCAAGTAATAATCCGCTACATAAATATGTCGGTGGAGTGTCTTGTTCCATCTCAGATCAATTATGCACCATATGGGTTCATATTTTCTTTGATTTTGCCCATAGTATTTGGCTATGGCCTCTTTGGCCACATCCATGGTTTCATAAAAATAACCCATCGGGTTTTCTCCCCATCCACAAACCATAGAACTCGAACCATAGGGTCCGACACCTAAAACAGAATAATACATAAATTTAAAATCCAAATTAATAAGAAAAAATATAACAAATAAATGATAAATAAAAAAATAATTAAGTTTAAGGTTTACCTTAATTATTTTCTCCATGAGCACACATCATAAAAAATGGTTTTCACAACCCTTTCCCCCTCGGCCTTCTTAGCATACGAAGACTCCAACTACCAGTGACTCACAAATATCTACTCAAGGGATGTTAGTGAGGCCATAATGCTTTGCAATGTAATAAAGTTTGTGGCTAATCGTGTGACTCCTGATTGCACAAGCTCATTTCCATTGGTGTGCTATCTCATTAAATTTAACACCCAAGTGCAATTGTAGATGAACTTGGTAATAGTTCTTACCTCTTCAACCACATTATTGACCCATGAGATCTTTCATATGTCATTGAGTATGAGATCAATGCAATGGATTGCATAAGGAGTCAAAAAACGTGTAGGGTGCCTCTCCTCAAGAAGTCTCCCTGTTGCTACATATGTTGTTGCATTTTCTGTTACAACTTGGACGACATTCTACATACCCACTTCTATCACCACTTCATCTAACATGTCATACAAAATGTTTGCATTTTTTATTTGATGGGAGGCATCAGTTGACTTCAAAAAGAACAACTACCTACTTGAAGTCATTAGAAAGTTAAACAATGTGTGGTTTTTCTCATTCGTCCACCTATAAGAAAAAATGGTGCACCCTTCTTTTACCATTTTTTTTGTCTTCTACAATAGTTTGCACATGTTTGACAGAATCCTCCAACAACAGGCCATACAAATCATGAGTACGTGTCTTGAACCCCTTCCCGACAACGGCCAATGCAGTGACCAAAATATCTCAATATGATATTTTTGTTATATTGAAAAGAATATTGTTGTAGTACCAAAAGTTTTGCACAATTATTCTTGCTTCGTTATGCAATACCCGGTTCTAAGAGGTACATTCGAGTGAAAGTTGTGACCTGGAGCTACTTTGAGGGACAAAAAAAAGTAGCCAAACTATCTTCAAAGGATGAGCCCCATCCTTGACCCTGACCTCTTTGATTTGTAGCAATATAAAGGCTCTCGATGTTATAATCATCCCTTATTTCCCTCCTATTCACTAGGGTTACAAGTACATCAAATTTATTTAGTTTTTCTCTGCATAAGTCGCAAGGCAAGCAACCACCTCTATTTGAACCTCAACTAGTGCGTGTGTGCACAATGCCACATCATTCTCTAGTAGTCGTGCGATGTAGTATGTCAGGGAATAAACACCTCAACTCATCTTTATCCTGAAATAATTACATATAACAGCCCTTTACCGCCGCTTCACAATGCTTCCAAGAAGGGTCATTGGACTTAGGCTTACAACAGGACGGTGAACCAGATGTCAATGCCATTCTTAAAGAACAAGCTTAAACAATATATAAAAAAATTATTAAAAAAAATGTTTTAGAATTTAACCCTAATTGCTAATCAAATAAAGTAGAAGATGAAGTAGATATTAATGATCATGTTTCACATTAGAAATATAATGAAAAATAAAATAAATACATGTGGCTGCCGTTGTATGTTGTAGGTTGTGATAGTGTCTAACTATGTTATTGTTTTCCTTGAAACATGAAAAGGGAGTATGTACTTCAAAGTTTAACTTCAAACTCAAAGTTCAATGTTAATCATCGTAATCTAGACTCAAAGTATATTGGACGGTATGTAATATGCTTGAAAATTGCACTTGAATAAAGCTTTCAATTTCATTCCTTCATTCATATGCAAATAGTAATATGAAAAGTTGTAAATAGTAATATCATTTTTCAGATATGTATGTATGATTGTATTAGACTTAACCATGTATGATTGTATCAAACTTGAATATGACTTTCAGTCATACTATATCGGACTTGACGATCACTTAAAGCTTTGAAGTAAGTGTCAAGTTGAGGGCTTAAAGCCTTGAAATGATTGTAGTCTGTAATATCAAATATGTATGACTGTATCAGTATATAAATTCAAATCTCGTCGTAATACAGTATACCCGAGTCAAGCCTAGTTAATGTTCAAATTTCCACTACCAAATCGCTGATATTCAGATCTATGTAAAGCTGGTAGTGGGCCTTGATTCAAATCTCACCGTAAATCTGCAACTAGCTGATAAAAAATGTAGAAAAAACCCATTGAGAAAATGATAAAGTCATTTTTTTCTGACCTGGGCTTTTATTCTCCATATTTGGCGAGTCACTGCGATATAGTCGCGATTTTCACATAGTAATCATTGTGATTACTCGGCAAAAATCATCAATTAATCGCCAAAAAGAACAATGGTTTTTGCAAAGATAAATCATTTTGAGATCTAATCGTGATAAATTGTCAATTTACAGTGAAATTTGAATCTATGATCCATACCATGGATCAGATTGGCATCAGAACAAGTTTTGTTCCTTATTATGTGGTTTGTGTGGTGTGACCATTTTTCAAATTAATGCCTATTACCAGAGCAATTAGTGCTAGTAGAGAAGGCGTCTTGATTCCTTTGCGGCAACAAATACCCACAAGAACGTGGAATACTGAAGTGAAAAGCATGGCTCACAAAGATGACAGAGTATCTCAAGATGATGAAAAGAGATTTAGAAAATTATAAGATGTTGCAAACATCTCCCAATCCATTTGGAAGCTTGATAAGTAGGAGAATATTATGGAGGCTCTCATGAGAAAGCTAAGAGTTTATATGAATGAAATGAAAGAAAATGAATAGTACAAGCACTTGAGACCAAGAAAACGACCAGCCCCATGCTAACCAAGCTCA
The DNA here is from genome assembly GCA_037957365.1 of Torreya grandis. NCBI lineage: Eukaryota > Viridiplantae > Streptophyta > Pinopsida > Cupressales > Taxaceae > Torreya > Torreya grandis. Next base: position 862,195 of record JARHVA010003306.1, read on the forward strand.
ACCTCCATTTAAAGTGGAGGTAGAGATAGAAATTCAGGTTTATAAAGGTAAAGTCAATGCTGAGAAATTTGATCATTGGTTAGCCCAATTAGAAATATATTACAGTTTACATCAAATTAGTGATGAGCAACAAATTTCCTTTGCAAGATTGAAACTACGTGGTCATACTTTAACTTGATTTGAGAGTCACATTCATTCCATGGTTGTGAGAGTACCATCAATATTTAAATGGTTTAAATTTAAAATGCTGATTAAAGGGCAATTTTATATTATTTGTTATGAAAAGAAAAGGTCTATTAATTGGCAATATTTCAAACAAAAGCAAAATCAAGTTTTATAGGATTGTATGAAACTAATCTTTGCAAGAAGACAATCCAAATGGGCAAAGATGTGTTGGACTGTGACAACTTGATAAAGTATATTGGTGGGCTTCGTAGGCATCTAAGAAGGTCCGTTTTGTTGGCTAAGCCTAAGGATATAGATGAAGCTTGTGCTCAAACCCATTACCTTGAGATGGACAAGAAGAAGGGTTTGTTTTCCCTTTCAAATGATCCAAAGAAGAATGATGATTTCAAGCCAAAAGGGAAAGAAAAATGGAAAGGTGTGCATAATTATACTACTACTTTTACTCGACATTATTCTAAGAGGTGTTGGGGGAACTATGATGTTGATGGTCATACAAATGAGACTTGTTGGAAATTGCATCATTTCAAAAATAAGAAAAAGAAAGCTATGACCATTTCAAACAAACAAGATTGGATGCAGCTCCAATTTAGATGAGAATAATTCTTGTATATCCATTCATAGAGCGGTATGTTTGCATAGCCATAATACTAAAAAAAAAGTGAACCTACTAAAATTTTCAATATCAAAATCTAAATTAAGAAGACAAAATTTTGATGTCCTTTTTTTATATTGTTCTCAAGAAAATTTGATTTCTAGGGAGTTGGTAGACAAATTTGGATTGGAAACATATAATCTTCCCAATCCCTATTCTCTAGATTGGGTGAAGCAAGGAGTAGAAATAAAAGTAACCAAACAATACATTATCAAGTTTAGGATAAATGAACATTTCAATGATAAATTTGTGGTGCAGATTGTCTCTTGATGTTTGTGGTGTAATTTTTGGTAGACCATATGTGTATGTTAAAAATGTTGTTTCCATGAGAAAAGCTTACAAGTATTGTTTGGACAAGGATGGGGAAAACTACAGCACAAAATCTTATGAAGGGAAATCATAGATCTCCTTGGTAAGTGTCACTCAAGTTAAAAGACTAATTAATACTAGTGGGAAGCTAGGATTTGCTTCTTTTGACTAAGAAAGAAATTGAAGAAAAAGAGTACAAGGCTTCTCATAACATTTATACTAAAAAAGAGCATAGACAAATGGAATAGTTGTTGCAGCAATTTAGATAAGTTATCCAAGAGCCAACGCGAATGCCACCCGAAAGGAAAATTGAGCATGACATACAGTTATTATGGAAATGTCCTCTTCCCAACATTGTTTTCTATAGGAAATCAGTAACAAAAACAAATAAAGTGAGAAAAATTGTATTCTTTATTAGATCAAGAAGTAATTCATTGTAACACTTCTCCATGTGGTTCTCTTATTGTAATTTTGTCTAAGAAAGATGGTTCATGAATGTGCATTGAATATAGAGCTTTGAACAAAATACCTATTAAGAAAAGGTACCCTCTTTTCCACAAATTGATGAACTACGGACCACTTTCAACATACTAAATATTCACTCAGTTGGATTCAAAATTCGAGCATCGACAAGTGAGAATAAAGGGCATATGGAAAACAGCATTCAATACAAGACAAGGTTTGTATGAATGGCATGTACTTCCATTTGGTTGTGTAATACTATTATAAAATTGGCAAAAGAGGTTTTGAGGACATTCATAGGTTCTTCTATCATTGATTACTTGGATAATATATTGGCTTTAGCATAGCTTATGATGAACATCTAATGTGTTTTAAACAAGTTTTGCAAGTTTTGAAAGAAAACAAGATACCACTAAATGAGAAGAAACGTGAATTTGCACAACTTCTTGTTTATTTGGGCATGTGGATGGAGATGAAGGGTTGAGAAATGATCCCATGATAGTAGAAGCCATTTTTTAATGGCCCAAGCCTTCCAAACTGATTGAGACAAGGAGTTTTGTAGGTGCAATTCAATGCTCGAGGAAGCTTACTAGATCTTTCTCAACCATTGTGGTGTCTTTGCATTCAATAACAAGTGGCAAGTCTTTTACTTAGGTAAGACACAAGAAAAATGCATTTGTTGAGTTTAAGCAAAAGAATAGCAATGCACTAATTCTATCTTTACCTAAGTCACAACTACCTTTTGAGGTGGAAACAGATGCAAGTCTTTATGCTATGACATGATGTCCTATTGCAAGGAGGTAAGTTGACGTCCTATCATTCATAGTTGTTTCATGGGTCAATTTTGAATCACTATATGAAAAAAAATCGCAAGCTCTTGTTAAAGCAATTAAAAATAGAAACATTATTGAATGAAAAAAGAAACCATTATTCATATGGACTATCAACCCCTCCAATATTTGCATTTCCAATCAAAATTGCAATAAGCACATCATTATAAATGGATGGGTTTCTTGCAACATTTTCATTTGGTTATTAAGTACAAGGTCAATGTTACTAACAAGTTGGTTGATATGTTGTCTAGACCTCCATTGATTTCAACTTCAAGCACTATAGCTTAGCTTGAGAATTTTTTGCAAGAGGTGTTTGATAAAGAATATGAGCATGATATAGATTTTGGAGAAGTATTTCAGCAAGTAAAGGAGGCAAAAATTGCACGTTTTGAGACCAAGGAGGCCTACTATTTCCAAGAGGCTTCTATTGTCTTGGGTAAGCTTTGTGTGCCTAAGGAAGAATTATTTTAACAAGGCTCAAAATTCACAAGTTACAGGTCATTTGGAGGTGATAAAGACAATAATACATTTGCAAAGGTACATTTATTGGCCAAACATGCAAATTGATGTTGCAAAATTAATAAGGGTATATGTGTTATGTAGCACCAACAGATCTAGTAATAGAAAGTTGGGTTTATATGTGCCACTATCAGTTCCTTTTGGGTCATGGGCAAGCATTTCCATGGATTTAGTAGAAGGGTTTCCTTTGTCAAAGAAAGGGAATGACTTCTTTTTTATTGTTGTAAACTGGTTTGGCAAGATGTGTGTTCATTCCATGCATGAGAACTATTGGAGCAATCATGCAGCTGCATTATTTTTCACTGATGTTCAGATTCATTTTCATTTGCCAAGTTTTTGGGCAAAGTTTGGACCATATTGTGGTAGATGATGAACACTAGATTGAAGAGATCCATAGATTTTCGTCCACAAACTAATGGGCAAATTGAAGTGGTCAACAAGACAATGGTGTAGCTCTTGAGGTGTATGATAGGAAGCATCCTAAGACTTGGGATAAGAATATAACATATATTTGGCATTTTTATACCAAGAAAATCCATTCCTCTACTCGCATATCTCCATTTGAGACATGTTTTCGTTACTTGTCTCAAGTCCATTTGATGTTGTGGCAGAACAGCCACACAAGGCATTATGAAAAGGTGGACTCAAAAGTTCACAAAGCCAATAAATTTTTGGAGGAAGTACAACAAATACCTCTCCTACAAGGGAGGTTAAGGAAGTCTCAAGCTAGGTACAAGGCAAGACATGATCAACATAGAGTTGAGCATAAATTCCATATTGAGAATAAAGTATGGCTGTACTTGAGCAAATAGAGACTGTAGGGTAAAGATAAGAAGTTTAAACTACTTAAGTATGGTGCATTCGACATTCTAGAGCAAGTGGGCAAGAATACTTCGAAAATAGATTTGCCTTTATATATGAGCATTTATTCTATTGTAAATGTTGAAAAATTACTTCTACATGAACATTTATTCCATTGTAAATGTTGAAAACTTACTTCTATTTGAGCCTTCTATGCTAGGTAGATGAAGAAGGTCTTTTGCTACCTTTCATTGACGATCTTGCTCATAGTGGCTAAGAGGAGTAGGACAAAGATGATGTTTTGCAGAAGCAGGATAGAGAGTCAAGGTGGGAAGTGCAAGAAAATTGGCAAATTGGGTTGTGATGGGGACATCTTAGTTTGGTTAGTACATCATAGTTGATGCATTAGTCATGTTAAGTGTGTGTCCCTGAGTTGTCGTAACAACTCACCTATAGAAAGGGATTACGATAGAATGATTTTTTATAGGGGATGTTCAGATTTAGATAGGATGATATTCTGAAATGTAGGATATGCAACGTGTATCTATATGTTTGATGTTTAATACAAAATCATCCTAGTACGGAGCATATTTTCCCATCAGGTTGAATGGACAATTGCCGAGAAAAACCAAACGGTATTCAAAAGAGGAAATGGGGAAGAAATTTCCTCATCTTGAGTTCAAAATCCCCAAAAGCCTTCTAATTAGGGAGGTGTGATCCGAATTGGATCATGAAGTGTTAAAAAATTAAGCAAACTAAGCCACTACTCTCAAGAGGACTTAGAATGCAACTTGGAAATGCTTTCCAACACCCTTCTGTTTGATTTTATATCATATTCAGAGCTGGAAAAAAGAATAAGTGTGTTTTTCAAAAAATAAGTTATAGTTAGTTTTTCAAAGAGGCATTGTGTGTAAAGACAAGAAACGGGTAGAGTAATGGCTACAGGCAGTGTCTATTCCTCTTCTAAGTCTTTTTAGCTTCCCATTTGCGCTTCTTATGATGTGAACATGTATAAATACACCCTTCATTGTAAGGCGATAAATTATTTTCCTAGGAATTCTTTCTTCTTGTTTGGGTGTCTTAGGAGTGTGAACTGTGATATGGAAGTGGAATTGAGCAAGTTGTTGACCTTGTATGTGTGTTTGGGCATGTTTCTGTTGTAAAGAGTGTCCACGAAGACCCTGATAAGGCAATATTCATATAGCAGCAGATAGAGATATTGGCAAGAGGAGGCAATACCTCACTCTTCTAGAATTTTTCCTCTATTGGGTTCTCCAAGGCAAACATTCTCTTCTGCACAGTTCTGTTCTTGTTTTGCAGTAGTTCATTATTCTTATTTCATGTCCAGTTATTTATTTTCAATTTACAACATTTAACAATTCATTTCTAAGCACATTTGGGACTATTTTCTATAAATTCATAAGATAACTGCAAGTTAATCAATCAAGTGTTGTTGGCAACAATTAAGATTTGTCCTAATGAATTAAATAATAGAATATCCATACTAATTTCTAGTCACATTTTTTCCTCCATCTATGATTGTGACAATCAACTGGGTGACTCCATGAAAGAATCAAATAGAGATAGGACAAGGCAGTCAACTCAAAAAATAGAAAGAGAAAGGCTTCTTGTACTTTCATCAATAACATTAGAAAATGAAATTAGGAATTAATCGAAGTGAAAAATGATCAACAAATTGTCAACTGATCATTATTGACAACGCTACTTCATGAACCCTCCCTTATTACTATTTTTGTAGTATGTCAACGTACTAATAAAAGTAAATTTTACTTATACTTCTGATCATATTAACCATTCTAAAACCCTACCTTAATGGTCATATTTGAAAATATAAAAGGTTTATTTATCAGTTTAATAATCTTTTCAAGGTTTTTTAACTTATCTGCCACTTGCTCCTAAGTTGGAAAATACATCAGCTCAATATATCACACGTACAAAATGGAAATGAACCTATGTACTTTGCCACACTCATGGAAAACAGGATTTTTACCAGTTTGAACACACGTTGATTATTAAAAAATATAACTGTAGGCTGCTCTAGGTATACCTGTAAACCAACCAAGATCCTCCTCAACCAAGTTGTCTCACACACAGTGAAAACAGTAGCCTCGTACTCTACTTTTGTTGAACACAAGGTAACACTTTGTTACTTGTTGCTTACCAAAATTACTGTGCTTGTTCCAAAACTAAAAATATACCTAGTGTTGTTTTCTTGGCATCAACTGATCCAGCCCAATCTGAATCTATGTCACCATCTAGCTGAAAATCATAAAAAATGAGTAGCAACTTCCAAAATTCACTATGCCTTGGAAGTACCTCAAGATCCTCTTTTCTGCCCTCCAATGATCAACATTGGTCTACTGAGAAATCCACCAACATAGCTAATAGCAAAGAACTTTCAGGCCTAGTGGAAGAAGGATTTATTAGGCTACCACCAACTGAAGTTTCTATTTTTAATCCAACCTCCAAAGGTGTCAACATTGGTTGACAGTCTGTCATCTTTAAGTTCTGAATCTTCAATACTTCTACTTAAAAATAAGCATCTCTATTTACTTGCAAATTTCAACCCCTAAACAATCGTGTACAAGAAATACATTTGTCACACAAAAGTAGAGCAGAGATCAGATTTTACATTGTTAATACTACCAATATTGCTTCCTAAGACGATTATGTCATCCACTTTATAAATAAAAATGACTATTAATGACCAAATTTTCGACATAAATATTTGAATCAAAAGGAATCCTCCTGAACCTTGAATTAATCAAACAATTATCAATCTTGATATACCATGCTATTAAAGCTTGCTTTAGCCCATAGAGCTCTTTCACTGACATGTGCACAATTTTTCCCTTGCCACCAACCACAAAAACTTCTGGTTGTGTCTTGTACACCTCCATTAAATCACCATCCCAAAAAGCACTTTGGACACCATTTATAAAATGATGAGAAGTTGTGGGTTCAATTCCAGTTGGCTGCACAATGCATAATAATTGCAATCTGCTTGCCATAACATTTAGACATCAAGTGCTCGCTCGATGGTTGAGACCTCCTTGACCTCCTAAGTTAGTCTAGGCGGAAAAAAGGCCCTCAATCTATCAATTGAGTATTCTCCAACCAATCGAGCTATTTTGTGTAGGGTTCATGCACTCTTACTCTCCCATTGATTGAGTAGGGCTTATGTGCTCTCTCTCTCCCATTGGTTGAGTGGTTCACAATTGCTTACTCCTTCGTTGGGAGAGTGGTTGTGGTCGCTTTATGTGGAATGGGGGAATCTACTTTGGAATAAGATTATATTTCTTCATGCAACATGAATGACATGGAAACTCCAACTCCCCTATGCAAAACAGATTCTCTCTATTGCACATTTCCTTCCCAATTAAGCTCTGGTCTCATCTCAGCCTAACATCAATTGAATGCTCTCTCGTTGGTCGATTGAGTGCATAAATGCACTAAAGGCCCAAGAGAGAGAAAACCTTGGCCTCCACAATATGTCGATCAAGTGTTTCTCACATCAACCGAGGGAAGACCTCAAATTATTGATTGAATAACTAAAGACCCTCAACCTCCTCTGATCAAAATGGATTCCTATTAACAACTAACCACTTACGATCGTTGATCCCACCAGTTACATTTGCTTCTTAGCATAATTATCCATTAGCCATATGCGCTAGGGAATTTTATTTAATATAGTCACATGGGATCAATGTACTTCATTAAATGCTTTAAAAGCACATGAGCATATTTTTGTAGAACACCTAATTTTGGACTAGGGGTTTTTATTAGTCATAAAATTGTTTTATTCTAAGTTACCTATGTGTTTTTTTATTATTATTCCAAATTAGGCCCTTATTGACATGTTGTCCCTGTGTTCTAGTTGTTTCTTGTTGTGTTCCCCATGATTTTATCTCTCCTCTATTTTCTCTCCTACCTTCATGTTTCCCTAGATTTCTTCAAGTTTTCACAAAAATGTACATTGTCAATTCTTGGACTCCGCGATTATGACCTTTGTTTTGGGTCTCTCGTGGATTTTGGGTTCTCCCTTTTCGGCTTTCTTGCTAGTTGTGTGTTGACTTGCATGTCAATAGGGTCCTAATTTGAATTTGAAAAGTCTATAAATACATAGGTGCATTACTATATTTAGGACATGCTAGACACATACAGTAAATGAGCCAAAGCAATCAATTCAAGAATTTGTAGTATATAATCACGAATATAAGGAAACCTGATTTTCTATTACTGCATCAAGCATTCATTATAGTGCCGAAAGTCATATAGAGTAGACACTAAATCAAATGAATTGCCTAGCTGAACCTTATTATACTTAAATTATTGTCTCCAATATTTGTGAAATGTTGAGGGGTATGATAAGTAGATGATGCTCAAAATCCTACTAACCCTGAACACATGCCCCAGAACAATTTGTTTCCTTATCCATTGCAGGTTTAGCTCCCCTATTTAGGTTTTGAAAGAGATCGGCTTCATAGAGATCTGTGCAGAATTTTAAAATATGAGAGGTTTTCAAAGGCCAAATCTGATGAACAAAGTCGTCCAAATATTTTTTGCATGTATGATGTTTGCCAAGAATGGCCTCATGGTTCCAAGAGCAGCCCTACTGTAATATCCCTTTATCACTGGCAAATCAACCTCCATCAAATCACAGGGCTTGAAGATACATTGCTGCCAACAATAAATAAAATTAAAATCGTAGCCAAAAGAGGGAGAGCCAACAATAACTTAAATCAAATCACCAAATCACAAGATTTGCCACCAACAGAAAAAGACATGAAGATCGCAGGTTATGAGACTTGCAGCCAACTATTAAGGACATGAAATCACCAATCATCAACAACACTATGCAAATCGAAATCTTGAAAAGGGACGGTCAAACCATTACAAGGAAATCGCAGCATTCAAGATGAAGCGTCACAATACAGCCAACATTTATTTATTTATTTATTAACAATCATTAATAAAAGGAAGTCACCTTTGGGAAGACATACCCTTCGGGAAAAGACATGTGGAAACATATCGTTTGATGGAAAGCCTTGAAGGTATAAATATTCAATGATTGTTGTGGAAGAATTATTCAATCATGTATTCCATTTTATAACTATGTACAAGCATAAGCTTTACATCACTTTTAAGGACGAAACCTCTTAATTGTGTTAACCAATTTCAAAGACGAAAACCCATGTCATCACGATAACCCAAAGACGTAACCCCTTGAGGATTAATACTCTATTATTTAAGAATTATGAGTTAAATTTCATTTTATTATATAAATTATTATTTCAAGAATAAAATCAATATTTATTTTAAATAGAATTTCGAGGAATCCAAATTAACATATAATATTCTAATTTAGAATATTACAGTGGTATCAAAGCTGTGATCTTGCCAACATGTGAATAATGAAGACAATGGAAGAATTCATGTTAGAGTTGTTGCAAGCTATGCAAGAATATTCAAAGGAGTTAAGGGAATGGGCAGAAGAAAGGAAAACAAAATAATCAATGACTGAATTCCCAAACCTTACCAAGGAGCAAAGGAATAAGGAAACCAAGGATGAAAACTTGAAAGATAGAAAACCATTAAATGTACCTCACCTGTTGAAGGATACCGAAGTGACTTTGAATGGTATTATGGATAACAAACAAGACACTTCATGTGCAACTTTGCTTCCAGATTTCCCTGGCTATCCTAGATAAAAAGGAAATTCACATGTTGAACATGAAGAGCTTTTAGAGGTTTATGAGGGGAATTCAAATTCCATGAGTCAGGGGTTGTAAAAGTCAAAGATGATGGTGCTTCTTCTGCAAGTATTGCCCTTATTTAAACAAGCTGACAAGAAAAGATTAAATCAGATTGGAGCCCCGTTACATTGTGCAAAGAGTTTGAATCAAAAGAGGAAGATTGCAAAATTACTAGACAGGATATTGAAGCTACACCCATGGATTTTCTAGAAGACTTTACACTAAGTAATAAGCCACACTATAACGAACTGGAAAAAAAGCGAACCCTGAAGAATGATGTGAATCGTATAGCCACTAATCTGGATTGTTCATCATCAAGTACCTTCAACCCACATTTTAAAATGAATTTTAGAACAGAGAATGGCAATGATATTTGGGATGCTTTTAGTGATGAATCTCTTTCGACTAGCATTGGCAACATTTCTTGGTTGCATGACCATGTGGAAAGAAACTATTTATCATTTGACAACATTCGACGACATTTGGTTGAATTTGTGTCTCTAAGAATAAAAAATGATTGTGGCATAAAAATTTTCAATGAGGATAGATGGGAAATTCAAAACTATAGAATAGTATTACAGGTCTTGCCAAATTTCTATAAACAAAGGTTTTTTGAAATCCAAGAAGATACTATTCTAGAACAATTTGTTATTACCAGTTCTAGGGCTATGTCTAGAAACCCTCAAACCAGCACTTATCTAGAAAACATTTCTGTCAGGCCAAAGAAATCGGATGTGAGTATGATGGAAAGCCATTCACAAACAAAAGTGAAAGTAACTTTGGACTCAAATGGCACGAAGTTTAAGAATGAAAAAGGGGCTCCTATTGTCCCATCCCCATTAAACTCCAGAAGTAGCTATGATCCAACTTTTCAATCAAACTTTCCTACTACCCCAAGGCCTTCAAGCAAAATATCCAAGTCAAGTGTCTCAGGAAAAATGAAGCCTGCAAAAGCAGGAAACAAAAATATTTCTCCTCTATACTATTTGGAAACAGAAGAACATATGAAGTATTTAGCAATCCCTTAGAATACAGACCAAAACAAATTTAATGAAAATCAAGACAATAGGATAAAACTAAACACAATCTAAACCAACAAAAATGTAGATAAGATTTCCAGTTCGATGGACCAAGATAAGATTGCCCAGGATCACGATAACTTAGAGAGATCAGCCACTCAGCATTTTGAAAAAATATATCTCTGCATAAACGATCTCAAATGACTATCTTGGGTTCATAAGAGTTGAATGGCAAGAAGATAGATTCACAAGGAAACTATTCTGGTTATGATGGTACAAGGGCTGAATTTCAGTGTTCCTCATTTGTCTCAGAGAAACAAGTGATTTCAATGGAATAAAAAACTTTATCATTGAAATTCGGGTTGTAGCTCCAGATCTTACCTTCTATGATAGCACGAAATGGTCTTCAGTGAATAGTGTGGCACGAGAGCAGCTGCTCCGTACTATGATGGATTTTAACTTCATGTATACTGTAAGGGAAAATAATAGATGGGTTCATGGACTTGTCAAAAGGCTTAATATTGGAAATGGTCCAGATCTTGGCATGCCTTATCCAGTAGTTATATTGAGCGAATATTCTTGTATTCAGGATAAGATTACTAAATATGGGAAAGGAATTATAAAGGCATCTACTTGTTTATTGCCATTTGTTCATCGGTTAATAGTGGATTTTGATGGTTCATTGGACAATTACAACAAAGAACGAGATCCTTTCCCTGATTTAGATTGATTTGAACGTATAAGAATTGTCCGTCAGCAGTTGTGTTTTGGTCAAACTTCAGCTAATGAATTTATCAAGTATGTTGAACATATATCGAGTTTGCCACCAGAATTACATCTCCGAAATCTGCAGATACTTCACAGGAAATTGCAGTCAAGGGAAATAATTAGCTTAGAAAATTGAATGAATAGAAAGTCTTACACACACAAAGAATGGTCATGTGACCTTGGTATAGTTTCAGCAGTATGGAAGCTAGTTGAGTTATGTAATGATGATAATGGTACTGGTAACATAACAGATTTGGTTGCAGATTTCATTGCAAGAGTTGTTGTTGGTGATCCATATAACGTTGTTTCCCACTTGATGATTGCAAAGACAATGTCTCTTGTTTTCCAGACAAGAAAAGTGGTGATATTTATATTAACATCAATCCTAATAAGGGTGTTTGTGAAGAACTAGTGAGTGCTATCATTAAACTTCTACAACGATACTTATTGGATGATTCAATGATGATAGTGGATATCATGGCAAATTCTCTTTGGGATTTGTTTTCAGCTAAGAAAGGTTAGAAAGTTCGTCAATCTCTTGGATCTACTGAGAGGTTTTATATTGGAGTGCAAACAAGATGGGTCAATCTCAAGCTTGTAAAAAGCCTATTAAAAGAAACAAGATCAACATTAATTGATAAAGTCGTTCCTTTAGAAGATACTTCTCTTTGGCAAACCTATGAAAAAGAATTCGAGGAGTGGATCTGCCTGCTTGTCTATTGTCTTATTCATCATGCAGAGGATATATTTCTACAACTCTGTCCAGATGTTGGGCTGGTTAAAGCACCTCTTGCAGAATTTGATTTTCCTCATATCCTTGGAAATTTTGCAAGGAATAATGATATTAACATCCCTATTTGCAAGCTCATTGCAATTCGGATTTTGGAAAATATTTTCACTGAAAGTTTACGATATGTCCAAGTGGTTTTGGATGGAATGAACGAGCTTCGTCTTTTCTATGTTTTGATCTATTGGAAATATTTTCCTATTGTGGATGCCACATGGGAAGGAGAGACCATTTTAGAACATCTCAACTTACAATTGCTTGAGGACAACCAATTTTGGGAAAGGAGGACTATAATATCCCTTTACCACCGGCAAATCAACCTCCATCAAATCACAAGTCTTGAAGAGGCATTGCCGCTAGCAATAATAAAATTAAAATTGTAGCCAAAAGAGAGAGAGCCAACAATAACTTAAATAAAATCACCAAATCACAAGACTTGCCACCAGCAGAAAAAGACATGAAGATCGCAAGTTATGAGGACTTGCAACCAGCTATTAAGGACATGAAATCGCCAATCATCAACAACACCATGCAAATCGAAATCTTGAAAAGGGAGCGTCAAACCATTACAAGGAAATCGCAGCATTCAAGATGAAGCAACACAATACAGTCAACATTAAATATTTATTTATTTATTAACAACAATCATTAATAAAAGGACGTCACCCTTGGGAAGACATACCCTTTGGGAAAAGACATGTGGAGGAGACATCGTTTGATGGAAAGCCTTGAAGGTATAAATATTCAGCGATTGTTGTGGAAGAATTATTCAATCAAGTATTCCATTTTATAACCATATACTAACATAAGCTTTACATTGCTTTTAAGGACGAAAACCCCTTAGTTGTGTTAACCGATTTTAAGTACGAAAACCCTTGTCATCACGATAACCCAAGGACGTAACCCTTTGAGGATTAATACTCTATTATTTAAAAAGTATGAGTTAAATTTCATTTTATTATATAAATTATTATTTCAAGAATAAAATCAATATTTATTTTAAACGGAATTCCGAGGAATCCAAATTAACATATAATATTCTGATTTGGAATATTACACCTACTCTACCATAAGCATCCGTACAATTCTAATAGTAGTCTCTCTTCGTCGCAAATTTTGTTGGCAATTTGAGTGTCATGGTGTACAAGGAGATTGATGTCTGTGATATTGTCATTGATGTCAAATGATGAATGTTCCATTAAGCATTAATGACAAAGGTGTTGAGTTGTGTTGAGTTGAACAGATCAGTTATAGAGTCCTCATGGAGGTTGAATGTGCATCTTGACTTCCACAAGCAATCATATGAATGTCTTTGCTTGCTTGTTGAATATGGCTGGGTACATAGGTTGTTGGTGACTACACTTGCATATATAGTAGCATCCGGAGGAATCAATCACACCAAGCAGTTAAACGGTATCTGAAAACTTAGTCGATTTCACAAGATTGGTCAATTCTTTCAGAAATATTGGTCTAAGTTCTAATGCATAAGGTTGTGTGTGCAAATTTTTCAACACTTAGTCGATTTTATGAGCTTGATTTATTCTTTTGGAAAAAGTGTCTTAGTCATTTCTTTAGGAAAAATGTGTTGAGTCATTTCTTTCGAAAAAATGTGTTGAGTCATTTCTTTCAAAAAAATGTGATGGGTCATTTCTTTCGGCAATATTGGTGAAGGCAATTTTTTCAGGAAAATCGATCAAGTTCTTGTCGAACAAAAAATCCGAAGGACTTTCGAGAAAAGGCTTGGTCTCATCAACTTGGGAATTCTTTGGAGAAAGTGCCTCGTCGAATTCTCTAGGACAAAAAGTCCGAAGAAAATAGGTCAAATGGTTAAGTCAATTCTTTTGGCAATTTTGGTGAGTTTTTGTCGGACAAATTGTTCGCAACAAAGTTTCTGAAGGGCAAGTGGACCGTTCAAATGTGCTGAAGGGTATTTTGCAAAAGGCCGAAGGGTATGTGGACACTTGCATAAATGCCGAAGGGTAGTTTGCAAAAAGTCCGAAGGGCAAGTGGACCGTTCAAATGTGTCGAAGGTTAGTTTGTAGAAAGAACGAAGGGCAATTGGACCGTTCAAATGTGTCGAAGGGTAGTTTGTGGAAAGTTCGAAGGGCTAGTGGACCGTTCAAATGTGTTGAAGGGTAGTTTGTAGAAAGTCTAAAGGGCAAGTGGATTGTTCAAATGTGCCGAATGGTAGTTTGCAGAAAGGTCGAAGGGTATGAGGACCTTTATAGAAAAGCCGAAGGGTAGGTGGACGTTTCCAAGAATTCCGAAGGGGACTCGAACAAAAAAAACCCACAGAAATTGTAAAATCCCCAACCAATAGTGACTGAAATTTGTCTAATTTTTCTGAGTTTGATGCTTGGGAATTTTGTCAAACACTTGCTGGTCTGTATTCTCAGTTTGCTGGTCTAATTGATTTTTGCAGAGATTTTTACTAGTCTTGAACAATAGATTGACAAACAAACAAAGTAGACAATATAGCAATAATAAACAACGCAAATTGTAGCCAACTCAATGCCTTTTAATTCAATTTTCTGAGTACAAATCAATCTGATATAAATGTGCTTCAGACTTACAATAAAGGGCAAAATGATCACATACAAGCAATAAGATAAGAGGACACTGATTACAAATGGTGTAGATGAGTCCCCTTCAACACGGAATGATGAATGCCTCCAAATGATGTAAATTTCTGAGTTGTCTTCAGACTTGCAGAGATCAGATCAGACCCAATATTGTCACAAATCATGCACCAAATGCCACCAAACTGAATGGGAAGGTTTCTTGAGGCTGGCCGCTCCTTTTGGGGTGTGTATGATATTTTTTGGAAGCCTCTAAGACCAAAATCGACCCCTCACTAAGTTGCATACCTGAACTTTGTTGGAGGATGAAATATAAATAAATTGCAATGATATAAACCCCCAAACTGCCCTTAATATCTTCCTCTATCCCAGCCGCTCCTCCTCAAATGGTTGGATGTTGGAAATATGGCTTCATCAAAACAAATCGAACCAATATGTGAAGTCTAAAGTAAATTTGCAGACCTGCAATTCTTCAAGCCCTAGCAATGAAGTCCAAATGAAGAAGCTGAGTACTCCTTCCTCTATTGCAACCCTTAAGGTGATATTTCACACCCTCAGTTATGCCTTCAATGGAGTTGTTTGTCTCCAATGAAATTCTGCAGAAACCCTAGGCTCCACAATCACACAATGATCAAATACTCAACATAAGATGATTAGAAGCTTGCCCAAGGGTCTTATTTATACTTTTTCTTTAACCTCTCCAAGAAGCTTCTAGAATTATATTTTAATTTATTTTTATATTCCCCTTTTATAAAATTACTTTATTTTAAATAATAAAGTTATAACTTCATAAAGTAACTTTATAACACTAAATTATAAAGTTACACCCTCTAGGTGTCGAAGCTTCCATAAACCCAAGGGGAACACCTCAAAACGATCATGTAGGGCCCACAAAAAAATGGATAACTGCCGACTAGACCCTCTATCCATCTCGCCTTAGCCTACAAGGGTCAATAATAGGCTAAATTTGTCCAAGAAGTAATGTCTATAAAGAAGGGGACACTACATAAATTGATTCTGAAGGGGACTTTGACAAAAGTCCACAACAAATTTGTTTGAAGGATAAAGTTCGAATGAATAGAGGACACTTGCAAAGGTTTCCAAAAGGCATATTGGCAAAGATAAAGATCGAGCATATCGAATATAATCGAAAGATGCGAAAGCGAACCAATCATATAGAAGATATTGAGATGCGAAAAAAACTCGACGATTAACACAAGAGAGATCGACGATTCTAAAGAAATAGGGCATACATCTGATGGTTCAAGATAGATAGTGATTGGCGCCAAAGACAAGATGAATAATCCTCGATTAAACACATGACCAGACAAACGGTGAGCTCAAAAAGTTTACACAGAGCCTGAGATTGATCGATCCAACCAATCAATCATCGATTAAGGAAATGGCGTAGTAATGACTTGAATCCGACAGTTGCCAAACATAGTAAAGGGACTTGACCATTGCAATGTGATGCATGAAGCGAGACATGAGAAGCATACTAGTCAAAGTTGCATTGAATGAGAACCGGTTAAGTGCAGCTGAAGTATGAACGCAATTGGAGACTTGGAACCGTAAAAAGTTTATTGCATATACACGACTTAAAAAGCATTGTTTCACTGTTGTTGTCATTGCAATTAGAAGAGTCAAAGGCTGTCGATGAGAGATATAGGCAGATAGAGCAAAAGGTTCTTATTCTGTGTGATTGCTCAGACTATCGTTGAACTAAAACAAGTGCGCAATATGAAGTGTGTCTAATAGAATATACAGACATAGACCATGATAGCACAGAGAGAGGCATAGAGACCAAGCAGAGGACGTGGATGTGTCAAACAAAGAATATATAAAAGACACAAAGGAAGAGAGGCCGAAGCAGCGGGTGTAACTGGACTATGTCAAACAGAAGATATAACGACATAGAACCAGTAAGGCAGAAGAGAGAAAGGGGATTGAAGCATGTTTGAGCAGAATATGACCAAACATATGCAGACAAAGTAAAAGGCAGAAAGGAAAGGAAATGAAGTGTGTCCAACTGAAATATATCCAAACACAGAGATTGAGCAGACAGAAAGAAAGAGCACACAGAGACTGAGTAGTGAGTGAGCAGTTACAGACTAGACTTGTAACAAAGAATCTAAATTGGATTCATTTGTGAATCTATTTTGTATATTGGAGTTGTAGCTCCACAGTTTTGATTGGTTGGTGCCTTTGGTGCTCAATTAGGAGATTGGTGTCTCCTAAGGATAGGCATCCTTGAATGTAACCAGTGTGTTTTTACCAGTGAGGTGATTTAACAGTGAGGTTGGATTAGAACAATAGATTCTAGCAGCTATTCTCACCGTATTTTTTCTATTGGGTTTTCCACGTATAAATCTGATGTAGCGTGTTTTTGTGTGTGTGTGATTTTTGCAATTGTTCTTTAATATGCATATGAATTGATATCTCCTCTAAAAGTTTTAATTAACTAGTTTTAGCTCATCTACTAATTCACCCCCCCCTCTCAGTACATAGGTGTGTTCAACAATAAATTTTTGGGCCCACTTCATCTTGTTGTCTAGAATTGCTCTACATTTTCTTCACATGACAACTATTTCTATATTTTGCACAAAATCATATATTCTTCTCAAACCCGCATCATTACTATGTTGGATTTGAAATTGCCATTAAATCTGATTTTATTGTTTACATATAGTTGGGGTGGTTGGCAGTTACATTAGTTAGGCTTAACTTAAATAGTATTAGTTAACTCTCATTGACATATTAAATCATTATATTTAATACACCCTCTTAATGACTAAACCATAAACAATACCAAGTTGATCCCGAAATTTTACAAACTAAATAGGACCAAGAGGTTTAGTCATTAGATCTGCAGGTTGCTCTATAGAATCACAAAAGTGAAGAAAAATATCACTGTAATCAACCATCTTCAATACACCTTAATTATCAAAAAAAAGGAGTGGGTACAAATAGAAGTTGCAAATCAACTAGATTTTGACATAACCAAACTGCTTCACAACTAGCACTTATTGATGCCATGTATTATGCTTCAATGGAAGAAATAGCCACACTAGTTGAAGTTTGCTCTACCATGAAACAACTCTTGACCCAAAGCAAAAGATATACCAGGTGATAGACTCTTAGTATCCACTAATCCTCCCCAATCAGAGTCTGTATAACATGTCAATTTGAAATCTTCTTCTCTCTAATATAGGATGCCAAAGTCAAGATCCTTTGATATATTTAAAAACATGTTTTGCTACTGTCCAATGAATGAGTTTCAGTTGAGACAAAAACTGAGAAAGATATATCTAGTCATTTGGACATAAGATATATCAAGTTGCCCATCAATTGCCTATAGAGTCATTGGTCATCATCATGAGCTGACAACTTCAGCTCGACCTCCATAGGTGTAGAACCAGGATTGCAATCTATCATTCCAAACTTCTTCAAAAGAGTTGTGGCATATTAGACCTGAGTTATGAAATTGAGATGGTCATATTGCAAGAATTCTACACCTAAGCAATAGTGTAGGAGGCCTAAATACATCATGTCGAAAGCAACACATAAATTTGATTTCACTCACTGAATTGCAGCAGCCCCACTACCTGTGATGGCAAGATCGTCAACATTGACAATGAGTATCACAATGTCATCACCATCACTTGTGAAGTAAAGATTTGGATTAAAAAAACACCTGAATCTATAATCTTGTGGATGTTGATCAGTTTTGATATACTAGGCTTGTGGAGCCTACTAAACACCGTATAGAAAACCAATTTGCAAACCAGATGATCACTATCAGGCAGCCGAAAATCTTCAGGTTGCACCATGTAGACCTCATCCAAATTTTCGTTCAGGAAAGCACTTTTGACATCCATTTGAAACACTTTCAATCCAAACTGAGTTGCTATGGAGAAAACCAACCGAAATGTGACCATCTTCACAATGGGAGCAAAAGTCTCCTCATAGTCTATTCCCTCCTTTTGAGAAAAACCTTTCACAACAAGACAACCTTTGTACTTATCTAAAGTACCATTAACTTTTCAATTTCAATTGTTCATCCATTTGCAGCAAATGGGTTGTTTACCTAGGGGTAACTCCAATTACCAAGCATTGTTCTTCATCAAGGCATCATGTTTTGATTGCATGGCATTCTCCCATTCAGGATTTCTTTCACTTTAGAATACTTCTATGGTTCAAGTATCATGAAAATATCAAAAGCAAGGGCAAAATAAGCATGCCATTTGTGATCAAGGAATCCAAGAAGGGTGGTTAGATCATATGTTAGCTTCACAATGAAAGAAAATCAAAATGAAAACAAACACACTAACATGCATAACACTATCTTGCCTAGATCAAAGGGGGGGAGCTTAGTGAAGAAAAACAATTGACAAAGCCCAACTAAAATGCAAGAAAAACATTTCTTACTTTCCTTGAATGCTCCAAGAGATTTCTTCGTTGGCTTGCTTGGCTTGTGCTCAGAAGATCTTTGGCAAATAGAGTTGTGTGGCTCCTTCTCCCCTTGGCATCATGGATTAGCTCATGCTTGCTTGATGTAGCTTCATGGCTTTGATGGCTTGGCTTGTGTGTTGGGATATTGATGGTAGAAATGTTGTCATTGATGTCAAGTGGCATTGGTGATGACAAAGTGGTCTGTGATGTTAGTGAAATGGAGCATAGTGGCATAGTGTGCTTAGTACAATGTGATACTTGCAAGGATGTGCATAGGTGTCCTAGGTGGATGTTGTATGGCTGAATGGAGCTTGGTGTGATGATGTTTGACTTGTTACTGATGTGTTCTATGCTCAAGGATTGTCTTCATATGGCCTTCATGAGGTATGCAGGTCAGTTTATGTCTTGTAGGCTTGATCATGCATGGATGCCTATGCGGTTTTGAGCACTATGGCTTGTGTGACATGGTAAGGAGCTCAGTATGCTTGGCATATACATGTTAGACATGTATAGGGTGCTAAGAGGTCAGGTGTATGGTTTGCAAGAGATGGCTAGTGGTTTGCAGGGCAGTTTGACCATTGGCCTAGTTGGTCTAGGTGGGCTTGTGAGGCCTTGTGAAGGGTCAAAGGGTGTTTGCAGGTTGGTGAAGCTTGTTTTTGCATGAGAGATGGTCAAGCAAGTTTGTTCAAGCATGTTGATGAGGTCTGAGGTCAGAGATTGAGCTACAAAGTCAGAAAGTTGGTTTAGAAGCTTCAAGAGGTGCTAGAAAGGTGTCTAGTGAGCCCGAGGACTTTCTTGTGTTCGTTGGCACGTGCAAGGTATGCATGGGACGCTGAGCTTTTTGGAGTACTTGGGGAAGGTCCCTAAGAAGTTTTTCTAAGCATTTGTTCAGGGGTTAAGGGGCACAGCTTTATGAATGATCGTTAAGAAGCTAAGGAGGTTTTTGAGTGCCACAACCCTAATTTTAGACCTGATTGGAAAGATCTTGCTTGTTAGTGCTCAGTATGATGGTGGATGGCCAGGATGATGTTTGGAGGTTTCAGAAGACTCCAAGTTTCTGAGATAGTATTTTATGGGTTGTTAATAGTATTCTTGTTTCTAAGGAAGATTTCTGTGAATGACCAAATGATCTAATGGATGATTGTTGAAGCTCAGGACTTGTCCCAAACGGCCATGAAAAGTTTCAGTGAGATTCATCTTTCCGTGTCAAAGTTCTGGAAGGTTAAAGTTGACTAGTCGATATGAAATAAATGGTGTCTTAAGTGAGAAAGAGTGATCAGAGTGTAAAGAGGAATTGGAAGGCCTAATCAGTGAATAGGAATGGATCTGAGCTCTTGGAGGTGATGTAGGGGATGTATGCCCTCTATCCATGAGAGTGCTATTGTTCCTAGTCACTTGGAGTTGATTGAATGGTTGACTCATAGTTGACCATGATGGTTTTTCTCGCAAAAGGAACCTGTTTTGGATGATTGAGTTTGTTTGCAGGGCAGATGGTCAGATCAAGTGTTCTTGATGATTGGAGAGTGTTGAGGGTCTCTTGAAGATATTCTGTAGTGATTTTGAAGATTTAACTAATCTTTATTTAGTCAAATATAGTCACACAAGTGGGGCTATGCTTCGTTTGTCAGGTGTTTGTGATATGAGTTAATGATATGGTATAGAAAGCTTGTGCAGAGAATCATGGTCGACCTTGGGGGACACGAATAATTCTTCCTAAGATATTCTAAAGTGAGATGGCCAACCATAATAGTGAATGGTATATATAGAAGGTGAATTATGCCTTTTGGGGGTGTGAATGAAGTAAGACAAGCAAGTTTTTGTATTGATTTTTGAAGATCTTGTGTGAAGGTTGTTGGGGGTCTTGGTGACCAATGTTTGAATGAGATTGAGTACAGAAAAATGTCATTAGACTCAACATAATTTTCCGATTCTATTGATTATTTTTATCAGATTTATAAGGACATATTTGAATATAAGCGAAAGATTTGTGTAGGGGTTATTTGCTTGTGTTGAAAAGATACTTTGGTGTTGGTGACTTGTGTGAAGTTGCAGACTTAAAGAAGAGTGTTCATACAGGGTTTCTCAATCAGATTGAGAAGCAATCAGATTGAGACGCAATCAGAGTTCAAGAGTTGTTCATTTGATAAGGTGTTGTGTTGGTGCTCAACATCTTAGGCAAGTTGGTGCTTGTCATCTTTAGGGCTTGGTGCTCCTTGTGAAGTGGGTGCTTCACTAAAGCCTTTTGTTTGTAATCATCATATAGGACTGTAGTCTATTGTTTTACAGACTTGAGAGTGGGTTTTCTCCCCCATGAAGGTTTCCCACATAAATCTTTGTGTTATGGTTTCATTCATGCTTGTTCTTTGATTCATCTATCTTGCATATTGATATGATTCATTAAGTAGCTTAAAGAGTTGGGAATTGAATTGTAATATTGTTAAACCACTAATTCACCCCCCCTCCTCAGTGGTGTGCACCTCCATCATTGTGATTCACAGTTTTGGCATTATAACTCTATAGATTTCAATCTTGTCATAAAACTAGCATTATAACATTACTATGTCCAAGCTCCCTAAATGAAGAGGTCTAGGCTTGTATTTATAGGTTTAGCAACTAACCTCAACCCAAGGTGAGTTAAGGAGTAGCTAGGGCTTGGAATGGGTTCAAACTTTACCTTTGTGAGTTAATTAACCCCAGTTGAGTTAAAAGGTGTGAAATGGTCATGATTAGCAATGAATAGGCATGGGTCGGATATTTTGGATATTTGACAACTCACAAAAAAGTAATTATGAGTTCCTAAGGATATTCTTTGATTTTTGAATTTCCTTTTTGATAATTCATTTAATTGGTCATGGATAATTCAATTTAGGAATTTGATTTGATTTTGCATGTTAATTAGTTTTAGGTTTTTTGAAATATTGAAGATTTTAGAATTAATTGACGTGTGCATTTGATCCCATTTAATTGATTTGTAACCCAGATTGTATTTTATGATGCCAAATTTGAGACGTTTAGAAATTCTTAGGCTAGATGTGCAAAAGTTGGTAATAATTGATCCAAAGTCTGGTATGAAGCCATTGATGGCCAATTTTAGATGTCTATAGTTTGCCCCTGTTTGGGAAGGCATTGCAAGTTGTAAGCACAGTAACGTCTTCTCAAAGAATAAGAAGGTTTTGTGTGCTTACTACTTCAACGGCAATGGATGAACTGTAGGGTGCCCCCTCAAGAGAGCGGTTGGCAAAGGGGTTGGCAAACGATCCCTTGGAAGAAGGAAACGAGTGGACCAAACAGATGAAAACACAATAATTGACCCAAAGGCAGTTAGAATCATTGAGAATGCAAGTGGGACAGTGTACAATGTTTTGCCCAAAGACAGTTATAAGTGTTGTATCCCAATTATGGCAAATATGATATGAAAGATGCAAGTGGGATGGTATACAATGATGTGCCCATAGGCGGTTATAATCATTAGTATCTCGATTATGACAAATATGATATGAAAAATGCAAGTAGAATGGCATACAATGATGTGCCCATAGGGGGTTATAATCATTAGTATCTCGATTATGGCAAGAAAGTGAATGATTTGTCCAAAGGCGGTTATAATCATTAACCCTCAAATTGGTAGAAACGCAATGATTTGCCTAAAAGCGACTTTAATCACTGAAAATGCAAGTGGGACGATGTGCAATGATTTGCCCATAAGCGGTTATAATCATTGGACCCCGATTATGGCAAACATGATATGAAATGATGATGGCAAATATGATGTCGAATTGATACAAAGGATAAAGATGAATTAGGCAACTTGTTAGTAGGGAAATATTTGTTCGAACTGCAATGGAGGACAATTCTTTCGTTGTTTAATTACTCTGTTTGGGATATGATTTGGATTAGATCAGGTATGTTGTTGGTGGTGCCAAGAAGATATCGTTGCTGCATTTATCGTGTAGACTTCCTGAAGCTGATTTTTGATGTAGCATGTCACGATAGGCATCATGATAGAACACCATGAGGACTTAGCTGAAATATGCATAAGAACTGACTCTCGATCCAATACTCAATTGAAAACAATGCACCAATGGTAGAAACCATGATGACAATGTTGACGCATAAATATGCAGTGATTCAAGAATAGTGCGCAAGGAATCACCCAATGAATGCACATAGACTGAATCAAGGCAACAATAGTGAAAGCAAATAAACGGGCACACAAACAAACAAACAAACAAACAATGGTTAATGACAGTGTTAGTACAAACAATACGACATAAACAAAACATCGAACATTGCCCCTAGAAGATAGGCGACAATTTAACAAACATGATGGGGGAATAGAAGAAAAAGAAGGGGGTGGCCGAGTTGTCTCCATATACATTAGGCAAGTGGACGCTGCCTACATAGTTCCATGGACGTGATATCCAACAAAAACTTCAGGGCGAATGTAGTTCTCCCAAGAAATGGGTTAGAAGAAAATGATGAGAAAGAAAAGCATGATGGATATTATAGAAGAATATGGGAATGATCTTGTAAAACGACAAGTGCGTGAGATAAAAAGGCCAAAAAGGGTAAAAAAACTAAATGACAAGTGATTTCTTGTGACTTAGTAAGGGTTCCCAAAATCTTTGAGGCAAAGAAGTGGTCAATGTTTTTGGTTTTTCTAAATCAATTTTACAAATGTTTTTCGGAATTTGTGAAGCATCTCAACTCAATCGAGAATGACGAGATACTAAATGGTCCACGCTCGCAAAACAGTTAGAGCGTGGCTAACTGAAATTGCTCACAAAACGACGAGAGCGTAATGGCAAAAGGGGACTGAGCTGACCTCGACAAGTATTGAGCATGTCCCACAGTCTCAAAATGGCCTCAAGTCAATAGTTCCACCTTACAATGGAGGAATCTGACTGGTGTAGCAGCCAATTCAAACAAAACAAGCATAGTTGGCATAATGGCATAGTACGGCATAGGAATGGCAAGTTGGTATGTCAAGGCACAATAAACAAATGTTGCCCTTAGTTTGCCCACAGGGGATTATAACTAAGGATGCAACAGCTCAAATCAATGATACTAATTTGCCCATAGGTAGTTATAATTAGTAGCAAGATTAGTGAGACACTAATTTGTCCATAGGCAGTTATAATCAGACCCACACAAACAAGACATGATAAAGAACGAAACAAGAAATGAAAGATGCAACTGCCAAACTTCTGTCATACTGCTCCAAAATACGACCTCTGTCTGGAATTCTTGAAACAGTTGTAACTAATCTAAATCTTCATGTTGAAAGCGCAACCAATGGGTGAGCCAAGGTCAAACAAGCTAGGTAGGGAGGATCAAAACATGTTGGTCGATGAGAACGGAATGGTAGAATGAAACGATGGAATGGCAAAGTGATAGAATGGTAGAATGGTATAGTACAAAGAAGAATATTTATAATATGGTACAACTTGAAATGATTCTCATAGACAATACACCAAGTCACTCAAGCGAAATAATGCTTGAGGTGTATAATGTTCAGCGGCTCATCAAGTTCGTCTCCATCTAGTGTGGCGAGCTTGTATGCTCATGCGCCATAGTCTGCAACAATGATGAAAGGACCTACCTAGTTGAGTTTGAACTTGCCTTTATGCTTCTTCTTGGCTGTGGTATTCTTTTGGTTAACTTTAAGGACAAGATCACCAAGCTCACAGTCTGTGTTTCACACGCTGATTGCAGTGGTCACAGAGTCGGTTCTGATATGCCTGAAGGTTATTTACTGCGTCCATGAGCTTCTTATCAAATAATTCCAACTCTTGCAGGTGAGCTACTCAATAGTCTTCATCGTCCAAGACATGCTTCAAAAAGATGCGTAATGAAGGTAACTCGACCTCAATAAGAAGAATGGCTTCAGTACCATAAACAAGTATGGAGTGGCACCTGTGGGAGTGCGGTGATTGGTGCAATTTGCCCAGAGGGCATGGAATATCTGAAGGTGTCAATCGCGACCTGCATCAATGACAATCTTTTTAAGGATGTTGGCAATGGTTTTGTTTGATGCTTCTACCTGGCCGTTACCTTGTGGGTAATAGGCCGTGAAAAAATGTTGTTTGATTTTGTATTCAACACATAGCGATTCAACAACCTTGTTCTTGAATGATCCTCCATTATCAGATATAATGTCGGAAGGGATACCATAGCGGCAGATGAGATGGTTAAAGATGAATTTGAAAATTTGCTTTCCAATCACATGAGGGGTATAGCTTCAACCCACTTAGTGAAATATTCTATGGCGATAAATATATGTTTATAGCCGTCAGAGAAGATGGGGTTTATCTTCCCAATGAGATCAAGGCCCTATGTAGCAAATGGCCATGGTGTCAACATCGGTTTCAGAGCCTTGACTGAGACATGAATCAGATTAGCATGCCGTTGACATTTATCGCATCTTTTCACATATGAAGTTGCATCTGCATCCATCATTGGCCAATAGTACCTAGTACACAAGAGCTTTTTGGATAGGACTGCGCTGTTGGTGTGGGCTCCACATACTCCATGAACTTCTCGTAACGCTAGTATAGATTCTATCGAAGGTAAAAAATGAAGCACAGTTCCATAAAAGTTGCGGCAGTATAGGGTTGGTCCGAGTAAAGTATAACATTGGGCATTGTGAATAAAGGCTTTAGATTGTTTGCAGGATAAATCTAGTGGTAAAACATGGTTGTGTAAATAGGCATATAGGTCTGAATACCAAGTAGAGCTGGGACCAACAATATCATATATCATTGCAACGATTGAAGGTTCATGCACTGATGCTAGCAGATTTTCAATGAGAAACTGGTAATCCTTGGCTGTATCTGTTTGTTGAATCAAAGATCCAATGGTAGCCATGGCATCTGTTGTTCTGTTACTTGCCCTTGGTATATGATCAAACTAGATATCGACAATCTGCAGCTTAGTGTGTCGACCATGGCCTTCTAGGGAACCAACTTGTCATCTTTGGTATGAAAGTGGTCTGTAACCTAATTGATGATTAACTGTGAATCACTACAGAGCTTTAGATGGCGTATATTCCATTATAATCCCTGTCGGAGCCCTACGACGAGTGCTTCATATTTGGCCATGTTATTGGTACAAGGAAAGCTGATTCTGAATGACTTAAGAATTAAATCCCCTTCTGGAATGATAAACAAAAACCTACCCCCGATCCATGTGCTGTGAATGATCCATCAAAATACAGCTCCCAATGTTGCTCCTGAAGAGGTATTTCAATGGTCATTATGGATTCGTCAAAAAATTGGAATGTGAGTGGATTTGTATCTGCAAGGGGTGCTTCAATAAGTTGATCTGCAAGAACTTGGCCCTTGATGGCTTTCTGCTTCACATATTCTATCTCAAACTCACTGAGAAGCATGATCCATTTGGCCACGCAACCTTGTAAAGTTGTCCTAGATAGTAGATACTTAAGCAGATCTACTTTTGAAATGACCATGATCTTATTGTTCAACATGTAATGTCGTAGTTTCTGAGCTGTGAAGACCATAACTAAACAAGCTTTTTCAATGGGCGTATAATTGTGCTCATACGCAACCAATGTATGGCTTATATAGTACACGACATGCTCTTTTCCATTATCATCATGTTGAGCTAGAACTACACCCTGGTCGTTGTTTGTCGCTGATAAGTATAGAAAGAATGGCATCCCTAGCAGAGGAGGCAATAAAACTGGTGGATTTGCTAAATAGTCCTTTGGCTGTTGAAAAGCTTTCTGACAATCGCCATCCCAAAGAAATGTTACACCCTTCTTCAGTAGGTGTGTAAATGGATGGCACTTGTTGGCCAATTGAGATATGAAGCGTCTGATAGACTGAACTTTGCCCTACAAACTGCAGAGCTACTTCAAATTGGTCAGTGATGGCATCTCTGTTATGGCTCGTACTTTGGCTGGATCAACTTCAATGCCCCTGTGAGAAACAATGATGCCAAGCAATTTGCCTAAAGTAGCTCCAAAAACACATTTCTTAGGGTTGAGCCTGACTTTGTATCCACGTAGTTGCTCAAATATCCTCCTCAATGCTGCTGGATAATCGGCCCTAGTCTTTGATTTACCTAGTATGTTGTCGACATAGTCTTCAACTATGTTATGCATCATATCGTGAAATATGACTGTCATGGCTCTTGGATAGGTGGCCCCTGCGTTCTCAAAATGGCATAACCTGATAACAAAATGTTCTCCATGGAGTGGTGAACATTGTCTTGTGTTGGTCTTCTAGTGCAGTTCAAATCTGATTGTACCCTGAAAACCCGTCCATCAATGACATCTCATACCTTGTAGTGGAGTCAACAATCATGTCAATGTTTGGCAATGGAAAGTCGTCCTTAGGGCAGTCTTTGTTGATGTCCCTGAAATCAATGCAAAACCTGATTCCTTTTGGCTTTTTACTGACAGGTACAACATTGGAAATCCATTCAAAATAGTTGATTGGCTTGATATATCTCGCTTCTAAGAGCTTTTCCAACTCTTTTTTGACTAATACAACAATGCGAGGATGCATTTTGCATAACTTTTGTTTCACTAGTTTGGCATTAGCATGTACCACAAGGTGGTGAACAACCAAGGTAGGGTCCAAACCAGGGATGTCAAAATAGGCCCAGACAAATATATCTACAAATTCCCTCAAACAGGGTGTAAGAACTTCACATTCCTCCTTTGTGAGGGATGCACCTAATTTGATCCATTTCGGTTCATTTGGAGTCCCGATGTTTACCTCTGAAGTATCTTCCACTAGAAGGGTTGAATTGTCTTCAAGAATAGTGGGCAAAGATTTGAACTGTTGGGCTATGTCCAAGTCCTCTATTAGGACTGATTCTTCAAGTTCTCCTAGACATGATGAATCAGAATCCCCCAAGGGTAGGGATGGCCATGTAACAAACACTGGTGGGAACTCCTGAATGATGCGATCAAAAGCCTATTGCTCTTCAAGTCTGAATTCGGATCTATAGACAAGTTCGTCGGCATTGATAACCTGAATGATTTGATCAAAACCTTATTCTTCTTTAAGACTAAACCCAGATCCGTAGACAAGTTCGTCGTTGGTGGTCTCCTAGTCTATATTTGAAGAAGGTTAAACACCCTTGTCTAATGGCACCTCAAACAGGGTTTTACCACTACAATGGCCTTTATCTTTACATTTTCCCTAGTCCAAAAGCACCTCAAAGAGGTTTTCACTTTGGGACTTCAATGTTTTATTTATTTGTTTTTGGCTAAGGGTGTTCACCTGCTCTCCAAAATAGGCTTCAAGATCCAACTTGATTGAGAACCCTTTTTTGTGGTCTCCCAACAGAACATTGTCCCTAAGGCCTAGACAATCAAAAAAGGCCTCATCTAATAAAACTCATCAACTGACACGATGGATTCTTGTTGGCCCCAGTCTATCAATTGGGGATAATATAATGGTAATGGATTATTATGAATGACTGGTCGAAGGGTACAAATGGCATTATTGTCAAACAAATTGGTGTGGGCTAGGTCATCGAATGGGCTAGGATCGGACTCTACTTCGTTGTCAGCATCATCGTTACTAGTCGTTGGCTATGGAACCCGAATAAGATACATGGGGTCACCCCCAGTTGGTTTAAATCCAAGTCCATAGGTTCCTTTGTACCTAGTCATAGAAATTGGCTCAACTGTTCCTTGTTGATTTGGCCCGAGGCCTCCTCCTTCATAGTCTTGGTTCTCCATGATCCGATTAAGAATGGGATATTTGGAGTTCTTGTAACAATTGGCCAATTTGTCATTATACAACCATGATTCATCACCTTCAAGAGGGTCCTGCTCGTGGCCAGAGGTTGGTATGAAAGTCAGAGGTGCTAAACTATGTTGATGACCTTTGCCCTTCCTTTGCCATTGCACAAGTGATTTGGCTTTTGGTCTTCCAAAGGACTTGGGGTTCTATGGAAGCTTTGAAATGTGAAAGGTGTCATGGGTCAAATATTCTCCTGGGCCATTATCCGAAATAGTATAATGATTGGACATCTCAGGAGGCGGCATGCGGGAAAGGGAATCAAGGATATCAAGGTCAATGCAATTGGCCTCTGGTAGATCAATCAGTATTGCTTTCCCCTTGTCCTTGGCAATTGGATTCATGCCGAAACAGTAGTTATAGCTCTTGAACTCAGCTTCTAAATGTTTACAATGCTCGTATGGATGCAAATCTCCGGAAATAGTAACCTCCATTCCTGAATGAGAGAACTTGATACACTGGTGATCGAGATCTAACACATGGCAAAGAGTATAATGGGTCAAAGGTCCAATGATAACTAGCAAGCTGATGGTGCCTTGTGATTCTTGTTCTTCATTGTCATTAGCTTTGATGGTGATTGTTTCTGCTTGGAGACTTGTTGTGTACCCAAGAAGCTTGATGAGCTTTAGAAACATGATATTCAAGCCTGATCCATTGTCTATAAGGACACGTTTCACTTTGTGCCTCATTATGTAAACTTTGATGTACAATGGATTATTATGCAATGGGCCAAGGGATGACATATTGCTTTGGTTGAAGGTTACTTGTTGCCCTAGCGCTAGGTGTCCAACCAAAACTTGAATGATAGGTGAAGTGGCGGATGGTTGTGGGCCCGGTTTGGTAATCCTTGACCGCCAAGTTGTGATTGCACAATTGAGATTAGGTATAAGACCATTGTTACTAACAAATGATGGTGGCGGGGGACCATGTAGGATAAGTCTTGGTTGTTGATGCACTTGTGTGGTGTCACGGGCTAACGACAAGTTATCTGTACAAGGTCCATACATAGGAATCCCTACTTGTTGGTTCCCCTGTATGCGGTCCCAGGTCAAGGAAGGATTGTTGTCATAGGTTGGTTGGTTGAGTATGATTAGCAACGATCTTGTCTGATTGGTACTTGGTCTAGGATTAATGGAAATGGTGTTAACGCGACCACCTACAATACGTCCAACTACTGCATTGTAGTCATGTGCAACTACATGGTAGGTCTGTTGGTTGTTTGCACCTTTTGAGCTTGGTTCTGTCCATTATCTTGACGTTGTTGGTTTTGTTGATCCTACTAGTTCAGCCTTGGTTGTTGATATTGTTGTTGTTGATGTTGCACTAGCTGTTGTCGTTGATTGTTATGTTGGGAAAAAAGATCCTGATAAATGCCGAGGTTTTGATTGGAGGTGGAAGCTCCACGATCCAATGTGATCTCTCCATTTTCCAACATATTTTCAATGACATGTTTGATTTGCACACAACGCTGCAAATTATGACCATTAACTCGGTGATATTTGCAGAATTCATTTGGCCTGTACTAGTCTGGAATGTAATCGCCCACAAGAATTTGCCCTTTCGAAATAGGCCATTTAATCAGGTTAGTTGCAACAAGTTCGCAAAATACTGAATCAATGGGTTTTGCAAGGTTGAGAAAGGTACGACGAGTAGGCAGATTTCTACTTGGAGGAGGGTTTTGCAAAGGCATAGGTTGTTGTGTTTGTTGCATTTGTTGTGTTGGTCTAGGTTGTTGCGCGTGTTGTGTTTGTTGAAGAGGTTGTTGGTTAGGAGTTATTTGGAAAGGCAACGTGAGCTGCGCAGACGGTGATTGCACCGTTTGGACATGTCGCAACTCTGTTACTTCGTTACCTACAACATTCTTGTTGCGATTGAATTGTTTGAGTTTGTCATAGTTATTGACCTGGGTTTGTTGTGACGCTTGCGCTTGGAATGGACTTTGATTCTGGCCATTGTTCTGATTTTAGTTCTGACTCTAATTGGACAAGGCAAGTTTAATGGTCCCTTTATTAATGAGGGCTCTCTCAATCACCAAACCTTTGTCAATGATCTCTTTGAACGTATGTACACACTACAACTCCAGATTGTAAGATATCTCATTGTGTAATTTTTTTGAAAACACAATAGCTAATTGCTTGTCTGGTAGATTGTGGGTGAATCGGCTTGTAAGGGCTCTCCATCGCTGTAAATAGCTTACAAAGCTTTCATTGATTTTTTGTTTGGCCTGCATTAAGTCTACCAATGAAGTCTCGTGCTCGAGATTGCAAGAGAAGTGTTGCACTAACTTGTCTGAAAGATCATCAAAACCAAATACTGAATCCCTGGGCAACTTCATGAACCATTCCAATGCTTGCCCTGCTAGGCTTCGTGGAAACAACAAAATGTAGATGTCACTATAGACCACTGATTGGCACACAACAAAGAATTCTGTCAAATGGGCTTTGGGTCACCTTTCCCCTTGTATTTGTCAAACTTTGGTGGTTCATACCCTGGAGGAAATGGTATTTGCAAGTACTCCATGTTGAAGGGGTAGGAACATACATCATTCAACTTGAACTTTTTGGTCTGTTTCCCCACTTGAATGAGGGCAATTGCATTCTTCATTTGTTGCAATTCTTGCTCGAGGAAACTAGTGGGAATATTGACCTGTTGAGGTGGAAGCTAGGCAGTCAAAATTGGATTAATTTGACTGGGGTATGATGGAGGTATTCGCTGGGGAATGTTGGATTGGCTAGGAAATAGACCAGGAATACGCATGCAAATTAGGATGTGATAGTTGAAATTGCACGTATCGTGGTGTGATATTCTGGTTGGGATTGGATATGTAGAACTGACGTTGGGAATACTATAGTTGGGATGGAGGTATATGGTCGTATTGTGCTTGTTGAGGCTGAATAGGGACATGCTGCTAACTAGTCATACATGGCTGATTGAGAGGAACATGTGAACCAAGACCCTGTCTTTGAACTTGTGGCACGTTTTGCACGAAAGGCAATTGTTGCCTAATAAGTACTTGAGGAACATTGGAACCTCTTGGTTGCGCGAATCCCTATTGGGAAGTGGACGCATGTTGGAGATTCGACATCTGTCACTGACCAATATTTACATGTTGGTTAGACATTGTTTGGTTTTGGATCGACATGTTAGTCTGCGATTGAAGTGGTATGATCGTTG
The DNA here is from genome assembly GCA_037957365.1 of Torreya grandis. Classification (NCBI taxonomy): domain Eukaryota; kingdom Viridiplantae; phylum Streptophyta; class Pinopsida; order Cupressales; family Taxaceae; genus Torreya; species Torreya grandis. Next base: position 894,292 of record JARHVA010003306.1, read on the forward strand.
CTACCTAGCGAGGTGGAACATTGGTTGCCCACTATTGAGGTGGCAATATGTTTTGCCTCTACTGCGTGGGTATGTTTGGCGGTGCTTGATGTTGTGGAATATTACTAGTCTCCTGTTGGGGTGGAGTAAGATTCATCACATTTTGTTGTAGCACGACACTGGTCGTTGGTTGACTACTTAATCTTTGTTATTGGGTGCTAGAAGAAGCAGTTGGTTGAAGATTAGAGGTAATCGGTTGAGGTTGGGAAGTAGAAACTCCTACTCCCTGAGTTTGCGGACCATTATTGGTGCTAGTTAAAGGCACATTTTGTTGTTGACTATTTGTTTGTGCGTTAACACCACTTTGGTCTAAATTGGACGTTACCTGCGTATTGTCCACTAGTTCTGCTCACTATTCTATGTAGAAGCAGAAGACACTTCCTCGATGGTTGGGGTATTGAACATGTTTTCTGCTGAAGTGTTTTGTGTAATTAGGTCTAAACCTTGATTTTCTTGATCTGTCAACTCAATTAAGACCCCTGTTGAAGGAAGTGTCCTAATAAGAGGTACATTTGACATGGCCATATTGTTAAAGTTACATGCTAGATTTTGATATGTTAGGTATGTTGTTTTCATTTGAATGAAGTGGTCCTCCATGAGGTCTCTTTATGTGACAAGCATACGCAGATCTTGATATGGCATTGGTACAATGGCATTAGGGTTGCTGGAAGAGGCCTATTCGTTGTTTTGAGAAGACATGTTATAAGGCCTTCTTGGTAGACCTCAAATTATCATGGGGAAAGTTGACCGGAGACTGAGCCCTTACATCATAGATTGATGGCATTATACTATAATAACATTGTTGTTCGACATTTTCTGCAATCGATGGTGCACTAGCCAAATATTGGGCCGTCTGTTCTTGATCTTGCTCCTTGTAAGGAGGCGTGGTAACCAAATAATTGGTCAAAGGATCTTGTATCCGTTCCCCTGTTTGAGTGTTGTAAGGTGGATAAGAATCCACCTCCCAAACGACCTCATCTACAAAAGGATTTTGAACAAAGTCCTCGTGTGACAACATTTCCATATCCTGGATTATACATGGCTTCACTACGTGTATAGTAAGACATGGTGAAATCTATGACAAATGTTTCACAACAAGATGAGATTTGAGTTCTACAAACTCTGAAAAGCTATGTCTAAAAAGACAGTAAAGGTTCAAACTCTATCTAGCTTGGTCTAGGGTGGAGCTGTATCTCCAAAAAGTCTATGCAAAGACTTGCTAAAAACAATATAACGTCAAATGTCTAACGTTAAATGTCTCTCACAAACAAGCTCAAGTATAATGAACTAAAGACGATGCCAAAGTCTAGGTTCAAAGATGCTCTAAATAGGTCTAAACTAGGAAACGGGAAAAAAGTCGCTAGGACTTTTGGCCAAATGGGGCGTCAAAAGCTAGGCTCAAAACAAGACTGATGCTATGACTTTTGGCCAAACGCGGCATCAAAATCTAGACTTGAAACAAAGGACAATGATATTAATCTAACAAATTTGGAACACTTTGACAAAAACTAAGCACTTGATTCCAAACATAAACATGATCAAATTGAAATAAAACACAAAACAAAAATTACTTTAAAGATGAACTAATTCTATCAAACAAAGGCACAATCAAATTAACTTAAGTAATGGATTAACTTAAGTTACGCAACCCAAAAGAGAAAGATATGTGTATCAACCCCCGTGTGTCGAGGCCTAAACAAAAATCAATCAATGATTGGATCCGAACTTGTAAAAGTTAATCAAAGACTCAACTTTGGTAAATTAGAGTTTTAATGACCAACAAGCTAGACAAATTTGAACACCATGACTATGCTAAACAAAGATCCAACAAGACACATGATTTAGTTTCAAACAATGACAATTTGGACACAAGACAAATCTATTGAAACAATTTGGGCAACATAACAACGTTAGTGCTCTTAAAAGGTATGACAATGGTTTGTTTCAAAGACTTATAAGGTACAAGACTTGAAATGATTGGGGCAACATAACGCTACCCATCTCAATCAAGTGATACACTCAACGTTTTTTGACACAAAAAGTCTTATAAGTTTAAGCAAGGTGTCAAACGGACAACATAACGCTTCCTCAAACAATGAAGTAATGTGGATAAACAAACTCGTTCATGACGTGGTATAAACAACAAATTTTCAAATCCAACACACCAAGCAATAAAAGAATAAATGACAAAAAACAACTAAGTATATCGTCCCAAATCCTATCAAAGTGTGGCAAAGTGGGGCTGACTAAAACTTACAAGTTACGACCGTCTATTGATCACATGTGTAGCTAACACAAGAGAAGTATCACATCACTTGAGTTCATACCGATCAACTTATCATGCAAGGGTCTATTCCTTTGCATGATGATACCATCTATGGACTATTTAGAGGTATCCCCTGGTTGACCAGACCTAACTTGGGCATTCGTTACTAAAGGAGAGGTTAACTGCTCAACCCCTACCTTTGGCAACATGCATTCTCGTCTATGTATACCCCATCATGGAACATGGTTGAAACACTGCCGGGAGATAAAGCCCCAAGTCAATGCTTCTCTAGAGAACTCATGAGAGGTAATGACATCCCTTCACAAGCCAAATTGCATGAAAATAAAAGACTGGTAGAAAGACTTTAGGGTTGTTATTAGATCACCCAATACTGTACAAGTTTTGGGGAGAGCCTAAGCAACTTTCTATCTATGCCTTGGTCTAGGGACCAAATGCAATGAAAAGACACTTTTGATCACTCGAGTTCCCTATAGAGGACGGGGGGAGAGCATACACGTGCTATTCTTTTTACGAAAACAACAAACAGTTTACAAGCAATTGCGTATGAAGTTTTGATTTTAGGCACCAAATTGAAGTGTGACAATGTTCTTTACTTGGCCCCTTGGCTTTAGTGTGAAAGATTGAAAGAATTGCACAAAACCAAATTAAGCAAAAACATTTATGTTTGTTTTAAACCCAAAAGTCCAAATGTTCAGGATTTAGCCTAAGTTTGTTTTTAAACACCTAAAAGTAAGTGTTTAAGACTTAACCATTCTTTTTAAACACCAAGAATGAAGTGTTTCTAAGGCTTAGCCAGCCTAATTCTTTTTAAACACCAATATCCAAATGTTCAAGATTTAACATGTTCATTTTAAGCACCAACTTGAAACGTGAGTAATTTAGCTAGATTCCCTTTAAAAGCCCAAAACAAAATGTTTATTAGCCTAAACTTGCAAATTTGTGTTCAAATCTCATCCATGACCTGCAATTGTTAGATAGTAACCTTCTGCTTTAAAGCACTTTTAATTGTGAGCAAATGATCTTTTAAAAAGGAGCACTCTTAACTAGTATGGTATTAGTTGAGTCTTTATTAATATATTAGATCAATATATTTACTAATACGTAGAGGTATTGCATTTTTCATGTAAACCACTGTAATATCCCCAAACTCAGCCTCAATTAAATCGTTGAAGGGTATTGCTGCCAAGAAGAATATATTGCCAAGAGAGGAATCGCTGCCATTAGACAACAACAATTACTTTAGGAGATCGCCACACTAAGGAGATTGGAACAGAAGCAATTAGTTATTTATTAATTATTTAATTAATAAATTTTTAACCAGCATTGATTAAGACAAAGGACACCACCTCTGGGAATATACCTCTTGAGACAAGACATTTGGAAAAATCATGTCTCTTCGATGGTAGGATTTGAAGATATAAATAATCAACCATTGGGATGGGAGACATCATCCAATTATGAATTCAATCATATAACTTCATATAAGCGTCATGCAATACAACCACTCTCAAAGACGAAAACCCTTGTGATTATAACAGCGCAAGGACGAAACCCCTTGTGGACTTTTATTTTATTTAATTTATTATTTTAAATGCAATATTTAAATTTATAAAAAATAGGATTTCCGAGAAAACTAAATTAATGTAAAAAATTCCGATTTGAAATATTACAACAGTATCAGAGCTATTTTTCTTCCCAGCATGTGAACTATGGGGTCACTACATAAGGAACTTATAGACAATTACAAGTCGTACAACATCCTTCTAATAGAGTTTCGAAAAGAAATCTCTTTTCCAAACTTTTTGGAGTTGAACAAGTCATAGAATGGAAACAGACACTATGAGGAAGACGAGTTTGTGAATCATAGTTATGGCAGTACTGAATATGAAGAGAAATTCAATTTTCAGGAGGTTCCGGAAGAAAGGAAGATGAGAAATTCCAAGATTGACTTCCCTATCCAGGAGCAAACAAATGAGGCATCCAATGTTGAACTAAGGGAATGCCCAAACATATTTATCCAAGAAGAAGTTGATATTTATGGAGACTTGTCTATTGGGAATAATGACATAAAAACTCTCGGTATTAGAGATGCACACGAGTTATCTATCCAAAACACTAATGATGATGTTGATATGAGTTGTCTACGTCAGAGTGAAGATAAACTTCGATGTGTGCCAGAGAGAGGTCTTGAGGATTGTTCCCCAAACACAGGTTCTAAGTTTAATAAACCAATTAATTGTCTAATTAATGCACATTATCAACAAGATATCATGGGCTACAGTCTTAAAAATAAACAAGATGGAGAGACAACCAAAATAATTGATGGAATATGGAAAAGCGTCCTCCAGATAACCTTGATGACTTGGAAGACAGACAATCATTAAATGCACCTCGCTTGTTGAAGGATACCGAAGAGACTTCCAATGATATTATGCATAACAAACAAGACTCTACATGTGCACCTTTTCTTTTAGATTTGCCTGACTATCTTGGAGTAATAGGAAATTCAAACGTTGAACATGGAGAGTCTTTGAAGGTGTGCTTAAAACATTCAAAAATCAATAAAGGCAATCAAGTTGTAGTTGTTAATCTTGGAAATGTTGCACTTGAGCGTTGTGACTTAGAGATAAATCACACAACCATCCACAACAAAAGATGAACAAGAAGTTGATTCCATCCCTGCTTCTTCGGTAGGAGAGGCTCAAGTGATATTGCAAGAAATAAACTATGATGATGGGCTATTAAAGGATGTTGATGAATGGCATGGCAAGGATGTTGTGAACCTAACAACCGGATGAAAAAGTCCAAATTTGTCATATTAAATATATGGGTTGTGTATCCATACATCAAGCTATTTGAGGATGTAGGTCCTCAAGCGTGGATTTTTAAGGAGCTTGAAGTTATCCATAATTCAAACTTCATATTCCCAGAGTTACAATATTGTGAGTCTCAACAGTTTGAACTTGGCTTTGCCTCTAAAATGGTTAAACCTTCGTTAGTGTATAGGGAATAAGACATTCTTCATGGGAAGTTTGTATTCAAAACATGGGACCAAAACTTGATATTAGAAAGTTTAAGTTTCTCAAAGCCACATGAAGCATGGTTTGGTGCCACTTACCTTGTTGAAGACATTCCATTTCCTATTTTAGAGGATAGGAATAGCCCTTTATTGAGAGACTCCACTCTACATCTGCCACTTAAACATAATTATATTTTGGAGCAATATTGTATAACAAACTTAATTGGCTTGAAGAATTTCGAACAAAACATGGAAATTCTCAAATGTGTAGTAGATGATCATTTGATCAAAGTATGACCTGAACAACAAGAGATTGCAGTTTCCTCAAGTGATTGTCTAGAGACAAATGTGAACAAAATAGATGGACATAATGGCAATCATATTATTGTTAAAGATGAAGACAAAGCTATTTAACCTGTTCATAACATTTTCCGAAATGGCGGGATCGGAACTAATGGATTGTTACATACAATTGTGCCTATTGATGAAACCACAAACATTTTTGTTGGCCTTTTGAATTCCTTGGAAAATTGGATGAAGGGTTTCATGAATTGGTTTACAAAGATGGGTATTTGATTAATTGTGGAGTTGGGTATACCATAGTTGCGGAAGGATTGTCGATCTGCTAGTATCAATGAAGTTGAGTTATCTGCAGAAGACCCTACACATATAATATTACTTCCACACCAAATCATCATCTATGTGTTGTTTATACATAGATCCTCATTTTGTATACTAAAGTACACTAATAAGTTGAATGTGCAAGAGTGTCTTTATGCATTTGTAATTTTCTATTACTCAAAACGAGAGAACAACTTGGATCAACACAGGGCCACTGAAGAATCTATGTTTGCATTCCATGGAAATTCTACATGTACTTGGTACTCTATCATAAAGAATGGCTTAAAGGGTTTGCGTAAGATAAAGTACATGTCCGTTGGAAATGTTTGCATCCACCTCTCGATTGACAAGAGCTATTCATATTTTTTCTACTATCCTTCGTTGTTGAATGAAAACAAGAAACCTAAAGATTATAGTGTTGGTTATTTGTAAGATCTTCTCATGGAAAAAGTATGCAAAACCTCATGAGATTTTGGTGGTTCTTACTCAGACTATTGTTGTCTAACAGTATTTAATCACATTTGTGAGATTGCCAATCAAAGATACAAGGGAAGGAGCATTAATTCTTGAACATCTCAATTTACAATTGCTTGAGGACAAGCAATTTGAGGAAGGGAGGTCTATAATATCCCCAAACTTAGCCTCAATTAAATCGCTGAAGGGTATCGCTGCCAAGGAAGAGATCACTGCCAAGGAAGAGATCGCTGCAAGGAAGAGATCGCTACCAAGAAGAAAATCATTGCCAAGAGGGGAATCATTGCCATTAGACAAAAACAATTTTTTATTAAGGAACAACAGCAATTATATTAGGAGATCGCCACACTTAGTTATTTAGGAGATCGGAACAGTCGGAACAGCAACAATTAGTTATTTATTAATTATTAAATTAATAAATTGTTAATCAGCATTCATTAAGACAAAGGACACCACGCCTGGGAATATACCTCTTGGGACAAGACATTTGGAAAAATCATGTCTCTTCGATGGAAGGATTCGAAGATATAGATAATCAACCATTGGGATGGGAAACATCATCCAATTATGAATTCAATCATATAACTTCATATAAGCGTCATGCAACACAACCACTCTCAAGGACAAAAACCCTTGTGATTATAACAGCCCAAGGACAAAACCCCTTGTGGACTTATATTTTATTTAATTTATTATTTTAAATGCAATATTTATATTTATAACAAAATAGGAATTCCAAGAAAACAAAAATTAATGTAAAATATTCCGATTTGGAATATTACAACCACTTTCCCATAAAACAATTGTATATGGTATGCTTATTTTATTTAATGTACTCATGTCTTTCTATAAGATTTTTCTTTCCTAGAAGCCTCCTCGTACAAGAGTATAAAGCATATATGCAATTGTGGAATTCTTTTGTTCTATCAATGGATATCAGAGCCTTTGGTCCCAACCTCATTATCTAGTCCTCTTCAGGATTAATCCTTCAACCCTTAGTAGATCTTACACTTAGGCCTCTATCAATCAAGGCGTTCAATCTAATCTCCTTGAGGGTTTCTGCATCTTACCCTCCACTAAATCAAATAATTTGGTATCAATGCATGTTGATCATAGACTTTAGATCTAGTCTTGTCAAGGGTTTCCATCTTTTACCCCTACTAGATCTAACACCCTTGGGCCTCTACTAATCAAGGCATTAGATCTAGTCTTCTTGAGGGTTCCTACTACTTAACCTCCACTAACTCTATTCTCTCCAACAACCTTCAAATTTAAGGAGTTGCTTCAGCATTGGTGTTTCCCTCATTTTACTCATTTTTTTTGCAAAACAATGCTTCAATCTACAATGCAGATTTCTGCTCCTAGAGGTGTTCATTTAACACGATTTTTGTGCCATTAGAAAGTAATCATCAATAGGTTTTACGAAAGCAGTCACATTAAAATTTCCAAGCAGTATTAAGGGATGTCCAACCTCTCCGGAACAGTTGTACTGTGTTTTTCCAACTGCAACACAAATAAAACAGGCAATTTTTCATATCTTGCAATTTGGGTAAGCAAATGTTTTGCCTTGAGAAGGTCATTTTCATATCTACTTGCCTGTAGGTTTTTTTTTCACATTATTGGCCACAAAACCTTGTGGGATCCTCTTTCTTTATCCAATATTTGATATCGAATGGCTCCAAAAGCTACAAGGAAATCCACACAAGAACCTTCACAGAATTCAATGAGTATTTGCTCTCTTGCTCATATCCTTGTCAGTCTTACTAGTTCTCTTGAACAGATTTTGGCTAGACATTCTGCAAAACAGACCAAGCTAATGCAATCAATGATGAGCGAAGTCTAGATTATGATTATGCAATTTGAATGATCAGAATTGGATCATGAAGTGTTAGCAAAATCAGCTGAAAAGATGAGAGAATTCTAGAGTATGATTATGCAGAATGAATGATCCAAATTGGATCATGAAATGTCAGCAAAATCGGCTTACTAAGCCACTATTCTCAAGAAGACTAAGTAGCTTGAAACAATTCCTAATAATTTTTTTCCAAGAAGTTTCAGTCAAGAATGAAGGATAGTTGGTCTAAGGGTTTATATAGGCAGAGCCATGTTTGAGGTAACCCGAACACCTAAGATGAGGAGTTCAGTTGAATTTGGTTTCTGTAAAAATCAGTGTAATGTGGACATTTATGGAACCATCGGTATTTGCAAGGGCAGTTAAATAACCGTTGTTCTTTGTGGGTGGCAGCGTCAATTCCTTCAAGAACAGTTTCGCAACTGCAGGTTGTCTGGCAGCAGTTCCTCTTGCACAAAATGGCAGTTTTGCACGAAGGCCAAGAAAGGGTAGAATAGCGGTTCCTCTTCAAAGTCTTTCTAACTTCCTATTTGAGCTTCTCATGATGTTAAACATGTATAAATATAGCCTCATAGGCCACATAAAGCAAGCCATAAGGCACTACAATCTCCAAAAGCTTTGCCAATAGAAAAAGAGGTTATAAGTTGAGAAGCCCAAAGAGGTGGATTACATTCAATATTCCTTTCCTCGCCGCCGCCGCCGCCGCCATCACCACCCCCCTTTACTAAACAATGCTTGTGTGCTATGTGGATCCCCTTTGCCTTGTGATTATTACCAAAATTAAATGAGGAAAAACGTCAATAGGATAATGACTACTCATGGAGGTCATCTTGAGATGACTTATAAACACACGAATAAAATCTGACAAATTAATAATCTAATTAAATAGTTAGTTGAAGTTAATTAACACAAATACATGATTGGGTTAATCCCACATTGGTAAGAATTGTGAGACAAGGGTGACTTATAAGGCTCTACATACTCCAAAAGTTTTGGCAATGGGGAAAGAGGGTATAGGGGGAAAAGCCCAAAATGGTGGACAAAATTCACAGTTCCTCCCCCACTAAAAAATGCTTATAGTGCTTTTGTGCTAAGGTGTTCCCCTTGCCTTGTGATTATTACCAAAAACACGAGGAAAAATGACAATATAGTATTGACTATTAACAGAGGTCATCTTCAGATGGCTTATAGACACACATTTTAAAATCCAAAAAAAAAATAATAATCTAAACAATTCATTGTTTCCTAGCAGTTCTTTCATCGTGGTTAAGTACCTTAGGAGTTTGATTGTGATAAGGAAGTGGAGTTGAGCAAGTTGTAAAGCTTGTACGAGTGTTTGGGCATGTTGCAATTGTAAAATATGTCCAGGAAGGCCTTGAGAAGGTAGTAAACATATAACAGCATAAGGAGATAGTGGCAAGAGGAGGCAAGATCTTACTCTTCTAGAGTTTTTTTCACACTGGGTTTCTTTGGGGTAAACATTGTCTCCTGCATTTTTGTTTCTTTTATTTTACAATATTTTATTTCTATTCTTCCCTGCGAAATCTTCCTTTGAGCTTCAGTTTATAACAGATCAATTCTAACCACAAAAAAAAAATTGTTTTTGTAAATACATAAGAAAACAAGTAATTAAATTAAGTGTTGTTGAGAACTATTAAGATTCATGTTGGTGAATTTAAGTAATGGAGTATCAATACTAATTATAAATCAATTAACTACTGGAAAAACAATATGAGATCCCCACAATGGTTCCAACTAGCCACTTGGCTATGCCTACATGGTTGAGTTTGTCATTTTCACTTCCTAAAGTTGTAAAGAAAATTGATGATTCTCCTTCACTACCATCTTTACATGACCTCGCCATACTAAGCACGAGGCATCATGCACTCCTCAAATGGTTAGACACGCGACTCAAGGTGAAGATATTGTTTTGGAGACAACTATTGTCATGCAACATATTCCACTTGTGAGCAAGTTTGTCTCTCCATCTAAAATCGACTCTTCTTCCTATTCAAATATAAATTCTGAAAATGGATGATGAATTTCATATTCCTTGTTCCCTTATTTAGTGGACAACGGGTCTTGAACATAAGCAAGCTTCCTCATAAAAACATTGGCATCTTCTCCTCTTACTTCAATGCCTACCATAGGTTTAATTCTTAAGCAAGGAGGACACCCATTGTCTTCTCATTCAATATTTAGATTTTATTTGTTTGAAGACTTCATCATAGCCATTTTGGTCTGCATGTACTATATTTTTTTTTTTTTTGGATCAACTTGGAAGCTACGAAGTGGTTATAAATGTATGTTGAAATTGGAAACAATTTCCTCTAAGCAAACAAGAAGTGATGAGACACTGGCCACATGGGCTAGTGCATTTTATCAAATATAGTCACATGGGATAAGTTTACTTTATTAAATGTTTTACAAATACACATGATCTTATTGTATATTCCTGTGTTTATCTTATTTTATGTACAAATCCCTTTAATATATTCCTCTTTCCAAGAAAATTCCAGTTCCTTTCTTCTGCAGGTAATTGTTCTCCACACCTTCGTAGGATCGTAGTTTCCCTATGTCACTGCAACATTACTCTTCAACGCTTATCTTACTGCACAACCTTCAGTGCGCACTTTCCACACAGAATGCAACCAAGTACTAAAGCGTGTGTAGGTCGAGGTGCAAAGTGAGTGTGCACTTAAATGCATGAATTCAAAAGTGTGGAGATCAGTCAAGATATAGAGACTAGAGGAAGGGCACGCACCCTCTTTCCACATCTCTCCGCACACAAGCGCATGACCTACGTAGAACCCAACAAAGTCCCAATCGCACAATGTTTGTTATGCAGATGGTTCCTAAGGGCATAGGGAGCAAAATTCTACCACATGCGCAAGATGACATGGCACAGTTTAAAGGAGTCAGCGTAGCTTTTGCATCAACAAGTAAGCCCAGATGGATTTACAAGGGGCGGTCAAGTACAGGTAGTAGTTACGAGCAATGGGGCGTTGAATGAAGCTGCTTCAGAACAAGTTAAAAACAGAAGTGACTATTAGATGGCAGAGCATGGCCACACGCCCCCCTTGATTGCCTAAGCATCCTTCCTTCCCAGACACGTGGATCCACGAGAATCCTTTCAACCACTTCCAAATTCAAATTGTGAGACAAAATTTATGAAACATGGCTCTTAATGACTTTTGTGTGGCGAGTTGGTCTTCCTTATCGACCTAGAGCCCCGAGCACCAACATTTGAATTCAAGTTTCTATCTACCACCCCAAGTGGCGAATTTATTGCATAAGTGCTTGCTCGATCCTATAAAAGCCCTGATTTTTATTGTATGAGGAGCCTCTCCTTGGTGTAACAAAGCTCTACCCATTTGAGTTTGTAATATTACTTTAGGCCTTGAAATTAACAACAACTGAATCACCTTTCTTCATACTCTGTGTTTTTGTGTATAGCAGTCGTTGATCTTTGTTTGTGGACGTTCATTCTCTCATCGTTGTCCTCCCTTCGCACCTCTACAAGGAATCAGAATCCTTTACAGGTCACACACACTGTGTATAAATGAGATTGCATAGGCGTTATCTATGGATCATTTATTGTCCCTCTTAACGTTGCATTGTGTTCCCATACCTCCATGCGAAACACTTATGCAGTTGGTGTCTGGTTTGAAGACTGTGTGCATCTGTTTCCTTAGTTTTATTGTGTCATTAAGTGAGTGAGGTGCTCGTTCAATTCTTGATGCATCACAATTTTCCCTTTCAGCAAGACGCTTACCCTCTCTCATCCCTTTTCCTTTGTCAAGATTAGGTTTAGCATTAGCCATAGATTTCATTTCTACTCTTTATAGGTCTACACGTTGATCCTAAACCAGGTGCACTTAGATTAGAAGGAACTCGGCCTTCTCCAGAGGTTCATCCCAAGGAGCGCAAGAGTTTCACGCCTTGGGACGTTCCCATTGTTGCGATGAGACATAGAATCTTTTGCGTGCGTTGGTAAGCTCGAATACACCCACGCCCCGCGCCAGGCGCTCGTGCACTACACCCATCTTTAATCATCCTGGCACAGCAAGCTATCCACGAGTGCACGTTTCGAACAATAACAATAATCATCATACACATTTGGCTCATTTATAGAACATTTCAATAGAAAGTTCCTTATCTTATGGGCAAAGACTGAAGTTGCAACAATACCAATGAAAATGCTTGAAGGAATATTAGGGAACTAAAGAATTGTGAATAGTATTGTCGATTGTATCTAAGAAAACATAAATAAGATCGTCAAAAGGTTGTAGCTTCCTTCAAAGATTGGATGCATCTAATCTTCTAAATTGGTTCTTTGAGGATGACATTGTCTAGAAGTATAAATTATAGCATTCTATAAACTTAAATAATTCAAGCCATGGACATGAACTACATTTGGACACCACTCGCACTATTTTCAAAATTTGGGCATGGTGGTATGTGGACACATAGTACATTTGACATATAGACAAACATACAAATTTAAAAAATTTAAAAATTAAATGAAATGTTATAAACATTGAGAACCAAATCTCAAATGAAGATAGGTTATTATGCTCAAACTCTCCTCTGCCATGTGATAACTTTCCTTGCAAAAACAATTTTGCCCATTTATAATTGAGTCTCCAATGGAACAAACAAGATCAAGGAAATCCAAAAGCACATTTATTCATCAAATGTTATCACATAATGGCCCTTCCATTTTATCATTGGGTGCATTATGTTCCTTATATATTGTGGGAAAGTGTTTTGATCCAACTCCCTTATGACCTGCATTCATGAGGTTTGAACTCCATTGAAGAAAAATATATTGCATCTAAAGGAATTTCATTTGATTTGAAGTTTCACCAGGCATGTTAAACCATAAAAGGTCATTTATCCCCCTCTTGACCCCTAGAGACACCACTCAATAATTGTGATAAACTATAAAGCTATTATTTCTATATGTGGGCAAGGATAGCACAAATACAATATGTATACAATAACTTCAGATTTGGAGCAAACATTGCTAATAAGAAAACAACAAAAATACTTGTAACTACAAGGAAATGTATGTGTTTTTATAAATTTGATCTTACAACATCATAAATATAATTTGATGACTAAATATGGCAGATATAATGGCCAAACATTTGAGCATCATATATAAATACCATATCTCCATGTCTATGTAAGCCCTGGGTCAAATGTTTGTGCTTATAGGATGGCATAAAAGTTGATTGTTGTTATTGGATATTGAAAGAACACTGCATCAAATGGAAGCACTTATATTTGTGGAAATATAAGCAAGAAAGGTTAGAAACCTCCAAGGTATTGTAAGGGTTTCTGCCCTAGGATTTGAATGGCATATGTTGGACTCCTTGCCTTTTTATTTGGAAATAGTCATTACACTTATATTTTTCACTTACTCACAACTTCTCTTGCACCTCTCATCGGCACATCAATCTCCTATGTGCTCATCCTAAGGAATGTAGTGGGATCGGGGTGGGTGAATTTGTGGTGCTTTGTGAAATATTCCCTGATCATCCATAGCCTATGATCATCTGCTTGTTTGGCCTCTGTTTGTTCATGTTCTCCCTTTCTTCTCCTTTTCTGTGTTTCTATGTTTCTAGCCGACATCTTCAGTCTGGCCGAAAACATCTTGCAATGCTCCCCTCTTGGCTGACATCATCAACTGGGCTAAAGGTGTTATGTGTCTAACATTCTTTATACGCCTTCAATCAAGGTGTGATGTTAGCTAAGTTTGAGTAGTGACTTTTTGGATTTTGAACCAATTTATATAGATCCCCTTTGTCATTTCTCATAAGCAAGACATCCAATCCGCTCTTCTCATGCACGTAAATCCACCTTAGTAAGAAGAAGAGGAATTAGGGCTTAGAAGCTTTACACTTGAGAAAGGCTTGTTGCACAAGGTCTTTAAAGATTCAAGAAGAGAAGTTGAACTAGTAACATACAAATAGTCTTTGGAGTCCCCGACTAAGATTATCTTATGATTGTTAGTGTATGATATATTTGCATGCTTTATCACTTTATTTACACCTCTTGGTTACAACCCCTTAGTTTAGATACCTCTTAATTACTGCCTAATGGCATTTATTTCTCTTTATCTTACCTCTTTTACATTTTGGATCCAAGTTCATCTTTGTTCATCAATTCCTTGTATAGATCTCCTAATGATATCATTGATACTCTCACTATACACACCCATTGCTTATTGCTTCATACAGCTTTGTTGAAAGCCATTTTGTATGTGTTGGATATGGTATGGTCTTCTATCTTTTCCTATATTAGATGATATTTATATTGTTGACCATATTTTCCCTACATAAAATCATTAACCTATTGTAAAGGTATAGGTAACTTTTAGGTCCAAGCCTTGCCATTATGCCTAGATGGTATATGAGGTCTCCTTGCGGAAATAAGGGAAATTTACACGTTACCTATCTTTCAATTATATAAACAAATAGATAGACAAAATTTTGTACCCCTTGGGTTTCAATCTCATAACCAAGCTATGGAGCAAATCATGTGCCAATCCACCTATACCCTCAGGGTGGATTGTCATATTGCTGATATGCCAAATTGGAAGAGGAATGAGCCTGGCACTTTCGCACTAACACTGAGATTTGAGATCATTGACAAAGGTGGTGCAGACTTGTGTAATCGTGAGGGATCTCTCAAATGAAAAGGTTGGTACCAAGCCATTTACTTATTATATTGCAAAGTAATGCACCGTAATAACAATAAGCCTGGGTAGTATTGACAAGAGCACCTGCATTTTTTGTGCAATATGTGCAAGATGAAAATGAGTAATATGCAATGATGGTCTCTGTTTTCTGAGTGATCGGTTACTCATCTCACACTTCTTTTCAATGATGACCTGCACAAGCACATACTGTTTGTATCTTGGAAATTCTCACTCGCATGGATGGAAGTAGGGAGTTTGTATCAGATTAAACTTATTTTAGGCATTTTCTATTTATCTTAATTATCTTATCCACTTGTTTTAGCTACTTTATCTACTTATAAAATTAAGTATTCCTTCCTGCAATGAGAATAGCCCTTCACTTTTAATACAAATAGCTGCCTTTGCACTTGTCCAACAAAATATGTTGATTGGCTCATAGATAGCAGAGCAATTTTATTTTTCAAATTATTCCACAGAATCTGGAGCAAACATTCAATGTGTGCGCCATCCTAATTTATATCTGTTGCCTAAAGCATGCTGGTGTTTGTATTAATATTAGTTAGTATGTCATAGATATATTGATACTCTTATTGTGTGTGTATGCGTGTGAGTTGTACTAATAACTCACCCCACTAGAATAGGTTCACTTGAGAGTTTGTAGGGATTGATTTATTGCTTGACTCCTAATTTGTAGAAATTCAAACATGTCTAAGAATGTCTCAGTTTGATTAGGATAATTACTTTAAAGTTTTATGAGTGACATCTCTAACCAATAACAATATTTTGGTATCAAAGCAGGTGAGATTGTGAAATCGAAGAATAAATTAATCTTGGATCAGCCTTAAAAGTTTTTGTTTTGTTGTCCCAATTATGAAAGTTTTTCATAGAAAATTGTTTTAGAATAGTTTGTTTTAAGGAATTTAGAAGAGGATGGATTTTTGGTTGCATTTGTAGATTGAAGAGAGAGAAGTGTGTCTGAGTATTTGTAGCATTTATTTTTTATCGTAGTGTGACGTTTATTACAGCTTGACACAACGCCACTAAAACAGTGATATTGAAATATCCCTTTTCGGATAAAATAAGAAATAAACTCCCTTGGAAGAAATCAGATTTCACTTAGAAGGAATAAATTCAAAACCCTCTAAAGTTGTTTGTTAATCTCACAAAATATTCGCTGGGGCACAAGTTATATGTCTTTCACCAAGATAATAAATAATCGAATACATGCAAGAGGATTTTTAAACACATATAAGTGCACTTCTTTATTTCAATTAAGTGAATACACAGAAACCCATTTGAAAATACTTATGAAAAATACAAATTGCATTATATCAAAGTACCAATTTATTTTTTGAAAAATCCTCCAATTCTACCCTTTTATTGGTACGGCACACTGTAGACTTCCACGTTGGGATTTTTGCCCTCTTGAAATGTGATGCCCTTGTTGGATAGGGCTCTAAAGCTGATATTTCCTGAAACTGGTAGCACAGTTGTATTCCCTGGATGGAATTACCAAATGGGTATGAAGGGTTTCGTCCTCGTACCGGTAAATCTAACGATTTTCATACGAGGACGAAACCCTTAATACCCATTTGGATAGAAATAAAGATGGAAAGGTAAAATCTTAGCCTAAAAAATCTACAAAGGAACAAAAAGAATTCAACATGCAAGTCAAAAGTAAGATCTTATTTGAAAAGAAACCAGAGAATGTTGTTGAAAAGAAACTAACCACGTTGCAGACAAGCGCAAAGGATGTAATGAGGACCCAAAAAAGGTTCAATGAATGGCTAAGAAGAGCTAAGAAAGCTAAGTTGATAGCCACTCAAGCAAAATAACACATACAAAAAAAATTAAGGGAAATAATTCTCCAATTGTGATGGAGGAGCATGAGAAAGAAGAAAAACTAAAGTCACAAGAAATTTTAGAAATTAATGAAGCGCAACAGGAATATAGCATACAAATAGAAACTAGAATTAATCTACGAGGCAACATTATGGAGGAACATAAAATTGTGAAGGTGGAATTTGGCCTCACTAATTTTTATGATACAAACTCATGTCACATGGATTTGATCACAATCAGCGAATGTCATGGAGCTGAAATGACATGCATAGAGGCAATTGAAAAAATAGCCAAGGCTTCAAAAGCATTAACTCTTAATGCAAACAATGATTTATATGAAGATCAAATCAGAGTAGTACAATGGAAACGGAATGGAGAGGTCATTCTCTATGAAGAATAGATTCTAGGTAAACTAGAAGTTGCAAATACAAATTTGGGCACAATTGAGAAAATTTTACTGGGAGTTGAAGATCAACAAGCAAAGCAACTTCAGGCGCTAACATTTCAACAAGGATCAAAAAGAATGATATGGGATATTGGTATTTGTTGGGACAATTTAGGGATTGTTTAAGGCCAAGCAATTTTGGGAAGGGTGGACTGTAATGTCCACATTTTCGAATTAATTAAATCGAGGACCCAGAACTTATTTTTATTTCCCGTAGGCTAACGAAAAATTAATAAAGGGGAATAATCTATTAATAATTTATTAAGTTGTCCAAAAAGGTACTTTAAGTTATAATTTTGGAAAAGGACGCTTCATTAATTATTATTGAATGGGGCCAAAAGTAATTATTGGAGACATGGCCAAAAAATAATTAATATTCATTAATTGGAAAAAAGTGAATATTAAATTAAAAAGTAGTTCCAATTACTTTAAGGTTAGGGTTGGAATGAAAATTAAATTTATAAAAGGACAAGCAGGTCAATGAAGAACTTATTATTGAAATCCCCTGAACAAAAACACAACCCTTTTTCCAAAGGAAATGCTTGCAGCTTCTGCAATTATTCAGAGGACGAAAACCCTCAGATTTACAAATATGAGGACGAAACACTTCATACCCATTTGGTAATTCCATCCAAGGATTACAACTGTGCTACCAGTCTCAGGAAATATTAGCGTTAGATCCCTATTCAACAAGGGTGTCACATTTCAAGATAGTAGAAATCCCAGCGTGGAAGTCTACAACCCGCCATACCAATAAAATAGTAGAATTGGTGGATTTTTCAAACAATAAATTGGTACTTTGATTTAATACAATTTGTACTTTCCATAAGTATTTGTAGGAATATTAGTTACCATGTCATAGAAATATAAATATTATTAGTGTGTATAAGTGTGAAGTGAGAGTTTGTAGGGATTGATATAATGCTTGACTCTCAATTTGAAGGAATTCAAACATGATTAAGAATGTCTCAGTTTGATTGATATAATTAAATTAAGTTTTTTGAGTGACAGCTCTGTTTAAAAACAATATTCTTCGATTAAAAAAAATCTTTGACAAGTATTCTCTCATGTCAAGGTGCGAGGCTACTTTTGATGAAGTCGCTTCCTCTCTCAGATTAAGGGAGGTATGAGTTTTCATTCAAAACTTGGCTACAATGGTCAAAACCAAACTAAGTGCTTCATGAATATTTGTGGTGTATCTGCTAGCTTTTTCAGGGAGAGATTTTCCTTGAAACCCTCTTGTTACACTGATGTTATTCTTTTGTTCAGTGAAGTAAAATATGATGAATTTCTCAAAAACAAAAAAACAAAAAAAAGGTATTTACTCAAATCAGATTTTGTTTTGTGAGCTTCTAATGAAGGTATCTTTCCAATTTATATGTAGTAGACACAATACATTTCTAGGGTTCTATCTATCATTAACTGCCTATAGCTATTGGAATTCCACCATGGAATGCTAGTTGCAGTTCAACTCAAATTGAAGGTAGAGGTGGAGAAAAGTGTTGAGCCTGATGTTCGGGATTCTTTCATCGCTCGATTCAAAGTGAGGAAGTGACGAGTGTTGTGTATCACTCAAACTCGGAGATGAGAATGAAAAAGTTAGCAAGCTAAAAGAAAAGGACAATTTAGTCTGGTCCATGGATAGCTTCAACACAACCAGGTACATGTTTGGTAATATGGAATTTTAACTTGATTGTCCATTGCTTCCAGGGTTCCTATGCATTTTTTCAGCCTGTTGTTTGAAATAAATGATGCATGGAAACCTCTGGTTCTTGCCACCCAGTAAGCAGAGGCAACATCCTTTTTGGGAAACAAATATTTTTCTGCACTAAGAATGTACTTATCCTCTTAAAAATTGTGTTTAAAGGTACCTAGCATCTGTTGCAGCTCACCCACCTTCCTATGAGATTCTGAAGTAGCTTTTGATCCTTTCATTTCCCTCCAGATTCAAACCCTGGAAGCTGCCTGTGGGAGATAAAGGGCTTCAGATCATTAATTCATGGCTCATAATGCCATAATATATGTTAAATATAAAAGGTTTCAGGTCCTTTGCCTGTCGTTTATGATGCTAATGTATAACCAACCCACCTATCCAGGCATATCATACATGTCAATAGCAACACTTCTTTCATCAGTGCCACACTCCATCACCAGAGATCTATTTAAGCTCCCAGGATTTTTTTTAGTTTCTGGACTGCTGTCTCAAAATACCTGTTAAGGCCCACACTCTCGAGCTTCCCTACACAATAGCAATGATTGTACCATTTGCAACTCAATTTTCCCTGTCAATCTATTTGCACAGTCCGTGCTGAATGATTATTGACACACATGACTTTGCACAAGGGTGAACCAAGGACAGATTTTGTCAAGATCCTACTTGGGCCTTCCTATGTATATTCTAGTCTATATTATAGGTATAAGAGTTAATGATAGCAATCCCATTTGTTTCTTTTGGAAAGTTTCTGGGACAAGGTGTGGTAGCGGTCAACCACCACCAACAAGATCATCATCTTGACACAGAAACAAAAGTTGTTTAAATTAAACATAAATGTATAGATATCATGTTGTGAACCTTTTTTATCTATCACTAATAATTCTTTGGTATGTTTTTCCCACACTCTCGAGCTTCCCTACACAATAGCAATGCTTGTACCATTTGCAACTCAATTTTTCCTGTGAATCCATTTGCACGGTCCGTGCTGAATGATTATTGCCACACGTGATGTTGCACGAGGGTGAACCAAGGACAGATTTTGTCAAGATCCTACTTGGGCCTTCCTATGTATATTCTAGTCTATATTATAGGTATGAGAGTTAATGATAGCAAGACCCTTTGTTTCTTCTGGAAAGTTTCTGGGACAAGGTGTGGTAGTTGTCAACCACCACCACCAAGATCATCATCATCTTGACACAGAAACAAAAGTTGTTTAAATTAAACATAAATGTATAGAGATCATGTTGTGAGCCTTTTTTCTCTATCACTAATAATTCTTTGGTATGTTTTTCCCACACTCTCGAGCTTCCCTACACAATAGCAATGCTTGTACCATTTGCAACTCAATTTTTCCTGTGAATCCATTTGCACGGTCCATGCTGAATGATTATTGCCACACATGATTTTGCACGTGGGTGAACCAAGGACAGATTTTGTCAAGATCCTACTTGGGCCTTCCTATGTATATTCTAGTCTATATTATAGGTATGAGAGTTAATGATAGCAATCCCCTTTGTTTCTTCTGGAAAATTTCTGGGACAAGGTGTGGTAGTGGTCAACCACCACCACCAAGATCATCATCTTGACACAGAAACAAAAGTTGTTTAAATTAAACATAAATGTATAGAGATCACGTTGTGAGCCTTTTTTCTCTATTACTAATAATTCTTTGGTTTGTTTTTCATTATGCAAAAGCATGCCAACCATGCTTACTTTTCCCTGCATAAAATTTTCATTATATTCTTTCTTTGAAGAGTAAGGCGGTCTCATACAGCCTTGTGTTGAAAAGATGATGTGGTTTGCAATTGGGGACCATTTATTCACCTATTATGTTTCAGAATATTCATTCATGCAAATCCTTACAAATAACCTTGTTGACACACCCCTTGAATTACTAAACTCCACAAACATTTCCAAAACACCAATGCATATAGAGATATCCTTCAGAAAGAGAGAGGGAGGTAGCATACCTCGTACTGGAATTAACCATCTGCCCTCATAAAGGGTGAGGAGCTTATGTCAGTGCTGCAAAATGAGTCATCAATTCCATAGTAGTTTTCTTCCTTTTCCTCATCCCACTTCAAAACCTCCCGAATATATTTGAAGGCTTCATCCACCGTGCTCCTATCGCGGGCCTTCAGTTGACATACAAATAACTTGTGGCTGCTAAGGGATGCATATAGATCCTTGAATTTCATTGCCACATAATAGTAAGCCTGATGGGCTAGTGAGGGATTGTTGTGATGCGGTTTCACAGGACAGAAATCTTTAAACCAATCACATGTAGTAAGTGGCACTCTATTGATCTTCTCCTCAAATATATCATATTTGTTTAGTAACAGAACAAACGGTGTATCTTTGAGACAAGGGTGCTTCACAACATTCTCAAACAGGTCTCTACTCAGGATCATCTTATTGTACAAAGGACCATTACCTTCAGCCCACATTTGGTCATATTCACTGATAGCAACACAGAAGATGACAGCACGGACATCTTCAAACATTTCAAGCCATTTACAGCCTTCATTCAGTCCTTGAGAATTTACTCTGATAAGCTGGTACCTAAAAAATGCAAATTATCAGCTGACAATAATTCAGACTGATGCCAGGTATAAGTACCTAAGCCATAGGTATAAGTACTTGAGTCATTTTGTTCATATACGTACTAAAAATCAGAACTTACTCTACAAAATAAGATTCAAGGAATGTGAACAAGGGTCCTTACTTTGCAGGTGGTGTCGGGCATTCGAAATTCTCATTATAAGGTTCAGACATTGGACTTCGATCATCCAGTGAAAATTCTATGAATGTCAACCCATTACTCTGAGTCACTCCTTCCGCATATAAAATGTCCACCTCTGAAGGCTCATACTCATTACTAGATACCTCAACTGCCTACAAAGTGCATATTTAGGTCATAATACAGTCAAAATTCTACAAAAGTATACTTACCTGTTAATATTAAGAAAGAGTCGAGAAACATCACTAAAATACAAAAGACCTTAGGTGGGAACCTGGTCAGTTATTTCTATACATTGATCTCACCATACAAAAAAGGGACGGAGAAAATAAATTCATCAATCAGAAGTCACCAAATCACCAACTAGACATGAAAATTTACAAAATTTACTAATGTTCAACGAAAAATGTATCTCAAAGTTTCCTGTCAGTTTTTTTATGTTTTTGGCATTTTTAATTTTATATACATATTAACAGAAGGATGCTACAATAAAAATCAATATAACACCCACGAAACTCTAATTTTTTATGGTAAGTTGCTATGTTTGGATTGTTGGAAAATAGATCTGAATTGCTGAAAACTTTTAATTTTGCATCTACCATATTTGTTATGTTTTCTGTCTACCATTCTTTCCATGTTTGGGACCAGTCATTTGTTCATATATATTGAATGACAGTATGAAATCAGTCCTCATAGATGACTAAACAAATTTAATGAACTCAATGCTATATGATATTTGTACGCTTGTCTATCATTACAATAAATTGAATTAATTATTCAATAATTATATGCCATGACATGCTTCAGGTCTGGAGGATATGGGAATTCACAATGGTTAAAGAATTCGCATACTAATTCAGTAATAAAAATGTGCCATACGAGGGCTGACACACAATCACAGATGTCAACACTATTACTTATAAATATAAGCTCACTCCAAATTAATAAGAGACAAGACGAGGTAAGGCTAATGGAAAAAATCTCTCGTAACCCTCACATGCTTCCAATGCACAAATGTGCCAACTTGCAGTCAGTTCTCATTTTTTTTGCATAACATTGTGGCCAAAGCATCAAAATGGATAGTAGGACGTGTTATATGGAGGCCCATCCCCTAGATTTTGGTGGCATCCCAGACATCCCCAACGTTTCTTGGACTTGGGAACTTGGAGGATGTATACACCTATATTTTCAGTGGGCGCATCTTTCTCCCAGAGTGCACGTCCTAAGGAGTACACCAAGGTTGGGGTTGGGCAGGCTCTTGTTACTTTACGAAATATTCTTGTTATATGAATGTCTATTATACTTATTTGCACTCATTATCTTGCTACTCAATCATTATAACCTCTTCCGATTATCTTTTCTTTACTTTCTACCTCTTATGCCTAGTTTCAGGTTTTCTCCCAACTAACTCAACCTTGATCGAGTTAGTTATGTTTTGGTCCGTGTTTACAACTGTATCGGCCACGGCCGATGTAGTGCCTTTTCCTACCTACGTCCCTTCACAACTATATCGGCCCCACTCAATATATCGTGTGCCCTTTTTTAATAAATAAGCATGGCCGACGTAGTATTGTTTTGTTCTGATCATTGTACTATATTGATCTGGATTGAGTCCATCATCGTATTTGTCATGTCACTTTTAGGAGTTGAATCTGTATATATAGGGATCCCATATCCCATTTTTATAATGTAATATTCCAAGGAATATGCAGGTCATGTTGACCACAAAAACACCAAGGAATATGCAGGAATATGTAGCACAACATTTATTTGAAGAGATTGTTGCAATAAGGACCAGCAACCATTCATTAGGAGTTAGTAAGTATTTAGTTAAAAATGTTTTAGGAGTTAGTATTCTTTAGGAGGGAGTTAGTTGGTAAGTATTTAGTTAAAGATGTTAAAACAGCAGTCATTTAAATGAAGGGACGCAACCTTTGCAGCAGTCACCTCTTCAATGTAGGATTGCGGGTATAAATAAAGCATTTTGGGGAATGGAAGAAATCATTGAATCATTCATGTATTAAACACTCAACCTCTATAAGCTTAATGCTTACAATTACAATTGAGGTTGAAATTGTTGGCAATTTGAGTATCATGGTGTATAAGGAGGTTGTTTGTAAGATTGTCATTGATGTCAAATAGGCAAAACATTAATGACAAAGACATAATTATTCGGGTTTGTCAAGTCCATGTACTTCATTCTATTTTACTTATAAAGCCTCATAAGTAAAGCCATGTCAAAAACCCGACTAGGTTAGGAGAGTGTAAATCGGGTTTCAAGAACAACTTTACTTCGTTCAATTTCATAAGCTAAGCAATCTCAAGAACCCGAATGGGTCTAGTGGAGTTAATCAGGTTTCCGGAATGACTTAACTGCTCTCATCTTTATAAGTCAAGCAATGTGAAGAACCCGAATGGGTCTAGGTGAGTTAATCGGGTTTCTAAAATGACTTTACTTCATGTTTATAAGTTGAGCAACGTCAAGAACCCGAATGGGTCTAATGAAGTTGATCGGGTTTATCAAATGACTTTACTTCTCTCAATCTTATAAGTTAAGCAGTAAGGAGAACCCGAATTGGTCAATTCTTTCGAAAAAATTGGCAAAGACAATTCTTTCAGAAATATTGGAAAGGACAAATCTTTTGGACAAAAAGCCCATGGAAATTGTTTCGAAGGGCATGTAGACGCCTGCAAGAAAGCTGAAGGGTAGTTGACCATTCCAAAAATGCCGAAGAGATCTTTTCAAGAAGTCCGAAGGGCAAATGGACCGTTTCAAAAGTCCGAAGGCATCGTTTCAAAAACCCAAGTATGTGGACTGCTCAAAGCCTCCGAAGAGATCGTTGCAAAAATCCAAAGGGCAAGTGGACCCGAGCAAAATTCTCGAAGGGTACTTTTGCAAAACAACTGAAGGGTATGTGGACCTTTACAGAAAAGCCGAAGGGTACATTTGCAAAGCCCTGAAGGGTAGGTGTCCTAAACAAAAGTGCCAAAAGGGCACTCGGACAAAAAGTCTGCGGAAATTGTCCCAAAGGGGACCCGGACAAAAAGTCTGCGGAAATTGTCCCAAAGGGGACTCAGACAAAAAGCCCGCAACAATCTTTACGAAGGACTCTTTGAAGGAGAGGACACCTGCAAAGTTCCATAAGACAATTTGCAAACTCCCGAAAAGTATATAGACATGTTAAAGTTCGAGAAAGTCTAAAGAAATCGACGTAGGGAAGCATCTCAAAGACGTCGAAAGAAGCGAGATGAAGTCAACATGTCGAAGGTTAATGATCTAGTCAACATAAAGATCAAGCATATTTGATGATCCAATGATACATGCAAGTCAGGATTAAGAAGATCCAACAGAGTGAGTGAATCCAAAGCCTTAAAAGTGCTCGAAGGTTAATGCACAGTGGCGAAGTTAAAGATCGAGCAAGTCCGATAAGATCTATCGGAGCGAAAGCTCTCATGAATGCCGTGACAAGCGAGATATAGTCAAATCTGTCGGAGATTAATGTCTAACTAAAGTTATAGATCGAGCATATTCGAATAAATAGGAAAAGTGATCCTAATATATAGGAAATAGCGAGATGCAAAGAGGAGCTCGATGGTTAGACTTGGCACGAAGAAACAAATCAAAGGCCCACATTTAATATATTCTCAATGAACAATTGAAGGAACAAACAAAATCTATAAATGATTGCACAGAGCTCGAGATTGATCGATCCAACTGATCAATCATCGATTAAGGAGGTTGTGCATTTAAGAGATAAATCCAGCAGCTACCAAACATAGTAAAAAGACCAGAACATTACGGCGTGTAGCATGAACCAAGACACGAAAAAGAAACGGCGCAGTTATGACCAGAATCCAACAGTCGTCAAAGATAGAAAGGAGATCTGAGCATTGAAGTGTAATGTATGAATCGAGACACAGGGATTCGTGTATGTCAAAGTCGCATTGAATGTGAACAAATAGCAAGAGTCAGTCAAGAGGAGCTGAAGGGTGAACATGTTGCATAAATGAAACCCTAAAACTCAATGTATATACACGACATCTTATTCATTGTGATGTTGCTACTGTTGTTGCAATCTAGAGTGTTGTAGAGCAATTCAAAGAGTGTCACTTTGAAATATATGCAGACACAGAGTGAAAGACAGAGCGACAAAGAGTGAGGCAGAGAGGAAGAAAGAGCACACAGAGAATGTACAGAGATTGAGCAGAAAGCGAGCAGTTACAGATTAGACTTGTAACAAAAAAATGAACTGGATTCATTTGTGAATCCATCTTGCATTATAAAGTTGTAGCTTCATAGTTCTGATTGGTTGGTGCCATCAAAATATTGAGTTGGTGCTCAGTTAGGGGATTGGTGTCTCCTTAAGGAGTGGGTGCTTCCATAGAGTGGGTGCTCATGAATGTAACCAGTGAGGTTAGCCAGTGAGGCTGGATTAGAACAGTAGATTCTAGCAGCGATTTTCACAGTGGTTTTTCCCTTTGGGTTTTTCACGTAAAAATCATGAGTAATGTTTTTGTGTGTATGTGTAATCTCTACATTTCTTCTTTGACTTGCATATGAATTTGTATTTCCTCTAAAAGGTCTAAAAGAACTAGTTTTCATTGATCTACTGATTCACCCCACTTCTCAGTAGATATTGTGTTTAACAGAAACCCCTCAAAAGTAAGATCGGATACAAGGACGAAAACCTTTGTAATCCTAATCTCAATGACGTAAACCCTTGAGACATTTATTGTGAAATTCAAATTCTGAAATTATATATTAAAATTCATTTGATTTAAATAAATTATTGTAAAGTACAAATCCTATATTTATTTTATTTTAAACAGAATTTTTAAAGAAATCAAATTTTCATATAATATTCTGGTTCGGAATATTATAGTGGTATCAGAGCTCTCCGTTCCAACCAGCCTGTGAAACGAAATTCATATGCAAGATAACAATATTTTGTATTATGAAAGAAAAACTAAAACCAAGAAGGCAAGTCAACCAACAGAAGGAATGAAAAACGATAGAGACGAGAGGATAGAGCAAATTTTCCAAGGCCAAGAACAATTGAAAAATACAGTGGCACAATTGGCCCAAACTATGAAAATGATGATGGATTCAAACACACAAAAGGTAGAAACTTTTTCGTGCATGTTGAAGCCCAAATGTAAAACCACTACCACATCATCATACCGACACTGTCAACCAACATTCATTCCAAAAGAAGAAATCACTGAAGAAATTCCAAAATATTTTACTTATGATCTAGTAACCTGTTTCGAGGCTTATCAAGAACCACCAGAAGGAATCCAAAGGGGAATTTCCCTACAAACTTATATCGCCATGAGGAAAAATGTAAGTGTACCCCGGCCAAAATATAAATGCAACAATAAACAAAGGGATATGCAACAGGCATTAGGAAAAATAACACTCCCACCTTTTGACAGTACAAATAAATGTACGGTTAGGGCATAGGTACAAAAACTAGACACATCTTTCATTACAACCAATGATGGAAAAGGAAGCCATAAAATTTGCAACTCTCCATTTGGAAGGTATGGCCCATGAATGGTGGTTCCACAGATGGGTCACCCAAGGACATAATCTTGTCGATTCATATGATAAATTTACCAAACGATTAATCGAAAGACTTGATCGAGCAGACCCCGAAGTCCATTTTAGAGAATTGGCATTATTAAAACAAAATAATAGTGGATGAATACGTAGCAGAATTTCAAAGACTATCAGTAATGATCTTAAACATGTTTGAAAAAAGGCTCGTGTTATTCACAGAAGGATTAATGGAACCTCTTTAAGGATTGCTCAAAGCTTTTACTCCATCAACACTCCAAAAAGCCATTAAGAAGACTTTAGATTTGGAAGCATCAACCTTATGAGGCAGAAATATGCCACTCACCCCACCTAGGGCACTTGGAAGTGGTCCACCAAGGACTCAATCATATGAGCAAAAGAGACCAATACAAATGAGCAATGAAATACCAAAGTCAAACCAAGGATTGGAAATACGGAACGAATTATGGAAGAAAATATTATGTTTTACTTGTAAAGTCCCATGGACTCCAGGCCATTGTTGTTTGGGCAAAGGACAAGTTCACTACATTGAGGTTAGTCTGGATAGTGATACTGAAGACAAAGAGATGAACCTAAATAATGAAACCAACCACAAATAATGACAGAAGAAACCACGGAGGGAACATGTGCTACTCTTTCAGGAGCACCTCGGTATCATCCATTCAGAGTAAGAGGAACTCTACAAGGACAACGAATTACCATCTTAGTCGATAGTGGGGCCACCCATAATACTATTGATGAAAAATTGGCTAAGAAAATTGGTTTAAAATCTGAAGAATTTAAGGGATTTCCGATAACGGTTGCTGATGGATTTACTCTTTCATGCACAAGGAGAATCCCACAATTAAATCTAATTTTGGAAAGACATGAAATTAATGATGACTTCTATGTCATTCATAACGGCAAAACAGACTTGGTTTTGCGAGTTTAATGGTTACATTCGTTGGGTGAGTTTACCCAAAATTATTAGACCATGTAACTTAAGTTCAAATCCGATGGGAGGGATATAGTTTTGAAAGGCAGGGCCAATGGTGGTCCTCAGATTGTAACAGCAAAAACAATGGAGAGAACCTTTAATAAAAGACATGTAGCATGGGCGGTACAATGTTTGATCAGCTCTGCACAAGAAGAATACATTATCAAGAATCATGCCAAGGTGTTTGAGAACCTACCACTAGGACAAACCCCAACAAGAGGTTTCCAACATATCATCGAATTGGAACCTGGAACAAAATCAATATTAACTACACCTTATCGGCATCCGAAGATTTATAAGGATGAGATTGAGAAAGCCATTAAAGAACTCTTAGAGATGGGGCGCATTAGGCCAAGTGCCAGTCCATCTGCTTCTTCGGTAGTACTAGTCAAAAAGAAGGATGGGACATTACGAATATGCATCAATTATCGGAATTTAAATAAAAAGACTATCAATACTAAATATTCGATACCCAAGATCGATGAATTAATTGATGAACATCATGGAGCTACTTTCTTCTCAAAAATTGATTTACAATCTGGATATCATCAAATACGAATGAGCAAAGATGTTCTATAAAACGGCATTCCGATACCATTATGGGCATTTCGAATTTTTGGTGATCCCATTTGGACTTACGAATGCTCCAGCCACTTTCCAATCTTGCATGAATCACATATTTGGTATGCATCTAAGGAAATTTATTTTGGTTTTCTTTGATGATATTCTAATATATAGCAAAAGTTGGGAAGAGCATTTACAACATTTAGACTTGATACTTGCCATATTGGAAAAACAGTCCCTCTTTGCCAAGATGTCAAAATGTGAATTTGGTATGACGGAAATCCTATATTTAGGACATATAATTAATAAGAATGGAGTCCATGTTGATCAAGAAAAGATTCAAGCCATTATGAGTTGGCCTCCTCCCAATAACATGACACAATTAAGAGGATTCATAGGTCTTTGCACTTATTATAGGCGATATGTTAAAGGATTCTCACAACTAGTAGCACCTCTAACAAATTTAAAAACGGATCTTTTAGTTGGATGGACCTTGCCCAATCAACATTTGAACACCTTAAACAAGTAATGAGTTCATGCCCGGTTTTGGCGATGTCGGACTTCTCATTACCCTTTGTATTATAATGTGATGCATCAGGGTAAGGTGTTGGTGCGGTTTTAATGCAGAATAAGCATCCCACTGCTTTTGAAAGTCGAAAACTTTAAGAGCATGACTGAAGGTACTCAATTTATGATAGAGAAATGTTAGCTATTATGCATGCCCTTGCTAAATTTCGACAATATTTGGTATTTTGAAGATTTGTGGTCAAAACCGACCACAATGGCTTGAAATATTTCCTTGAGCAACCAGACTTAAATGAAAGACAACAAAAATGAGTTAGTAAAATCGAAACTTTCAATTTTAACATTGAATATGTTAAAGGACACAATAATGTAGTGGCCGATGCATTATCAAGAAGATCACATTTATGCTCCATGGTAGAAATCATGGTTGTTTGGAAGGCATTCATAATGGCGGAATACATTAAGGATGAGTGGGCCAACGCAATCTTAGAAGGGAAAATTGAAGATGAACGTTATAAAATAGTAGAGGACCCCATCCTCTACAAAGATAGAATTTTTTTAGTGGCTGGCTCCAAATTTAAACATAAGATCCTAAAGGCTATACATAATGATCTATTAGCAAGTCATCATGGTTTTGTTAAGACAAACAATTACAGGATTGTTTTTTTTTTGAAAGGACTTAAAAATGAAGTCCTTAAATACATTCAGGAATGCCCCACTTGCCAACAAAATAAAATAGAACATAATTTTTTCGTCAGATTGTTACAACCTTTGCCTATCCCTACTCAAAAATGAGAGAGCATATCTATGGATTTCATTTTGGGACTACCCACGGTTCAAGGACAAAGCAACCTTTATGTAGTGGTGGACCGATTAACAAAATACGTTCATTTCTTTCCACTTCCCAAGAAGTACGATGGTCCAATGATTACAGGAATATTTTTTAGAGAGGTCTTTAAGCTTCATTGACTACCCATGAATATAGTCAGAGACAGGGACACTCGATTCACGAGTGCTTTTTGGTAAGAACTCTTCAAATTTCAGGTACTAAATTAACACCAACTACGAGTTATCCTCAAACCGATCGCCAGACAAAAGCCATGAATAAATGGATTGAAGGGTACTAACGGAATTGTCAACAAGCAACAAAATGCATGGATTAAATGGTTATACTTGGGACAATTTTGCTATAATACTAATCATCACTTGTCTATAGTAATGTCACATTTCTAAGTATCGTATGGATATGATGCAAAAACTTTTGTTGATTTGGTCATTCCGGATAGTAGGGTTCCTGGAGCTAAGGATCTAATACAACAACATCAAGACATCCTAATTACCCTTAAAGATAATCTTCAACACGCCCAAAATCAGCAAAATTTGTACGCTGATCAACGGAGAATCGAAAGGAATTTTGAAGTTGGAGATATGGTGTACTTAAGGTTACAACCTTACAGACAGTCATCCCTTAAACAAAGTGGTGCTGAAAAACTCAAGCCTCGCTTTTACGGGCCATACCAAATTATAAAAAGAGTGGGAGAAGTAGCATATGAATTGGATTTACCATAATACTATCGCATACATAATGTCTTCCATGTGTCTTGCTTAAAACGAGCACTTGGACAACATATTATTCCTTCCATGTAATTACCCTCGATTGATGAAGAAGGTAAATTGATTCTCGTACCAGAGACTATTCTTGATACTCGTGAGAAGAAGTTAAGGAATAGAAATATCAAAGAATATCTAATTCGTTGGAAGAATTTACCACCCGAAGATGCCAAGTAAGAAGGAGCATCAATTCTTGACCACCCAAATTTACAATTGCTTGAAGACAAGCAATTTGGGGACGGAAGGTCTGTAATATTCCAAGGAATATGCAGGTCATGTTGACCACAAAAACACCAAGGAATATGCAGGAATATGTAGCGCAACATTTATTTGAAGGGGTCGTTGCACTAGCAACCATTCATTAGGAGTAAGTATTTAGTTAAAGATGTTTTAGGAGTTAGTGTTCATTGGGAATTAGTTAGTTGGTAAGTATTTAGTTAAAGATGTTAAAACAGCAGTCATTTAAATGAAGGGACACTACCTTTGCAGCAATCACACCTCTTCAATGTAGGATTGCAGGTATAAATAAAGCATTTTGGGGAATGGAAGATATCATTGAATCATTCATGTATTAAAAACTCAACCTGTATAAGCTTAATGCTTACGATTACACTCGAGGACAAAACCCCTCAAAAATAAGATCGGATACAAGGACGAAAACCTTTGTAATCCTAATCTCAAGGACGTAAACCCTTGAGACGTTTATTGTGAAATTCGAATTCCGAAATTATATATTAAACTTCATTTTATTTAAATAAATTATTATGAAGTACAAATCCTATATTTATTTTATTTTAAACGGAATTTCTAAAGAAAACAAATTTCCATATAATATTCCGGTTCAAAATATTATATATAAAAAAACACACACCATTCTACTCTAATTGCACACAAAAACATGTCTTTAGTACAAGAAGAGGAATTAGAGTATAGGGGCTTATTCTTTTAGAGGTCTATCTTTGCACAAGGTCTTTGGAGTTCTTAAGGAAGCTAAACCAAAGAAGTGCACCTAGTCTTTGGAGCCCCCAACTAAAGATACTTAGGTCTTCATCCTTACCTTTGATCCTCCACCTACAACATCACTCATAAAGTGTTGCTTGAGCCAGTGGGGAGATTGATGCATCAACAAGTCAATCTAAGCTAGGTATCCATATCTCTAAACTCTTTCTTTTCTTTGGTTTATATGCATTTACTGGAGTGGTATGTTGTTGTCTTCTTCTCTATGCTTAGCTTAAGTTATGCTATCTTTGCATGCCAATATATCCCTTGTTAGATATCTCTTGGTTACCGCCTATTGGCATTTCTCTATCTTTAGTTATCTCTTTTACATCTTGGATCTAGTTGTCTTTATTCGTTAGTTCCTTGCATAGGCTTCCTAATTATATCCCCAATCCCCATTTTACAAACAACTCTTGCTTAAAGCCTCTACCTCAATTTCTGATGCGGCCAGTTGCATGCATGTTGGATCTAGTATGGTCATCTCCCTTTTCTTATATTAGAGGATATTTATATTGCAAACCACATTCACCCTACCTACATTCTAGTGAACACAACATGAATCTTACCGCATCATTATGTTGGATCATTTTCACATTTTTCTTTTTCTGGATTCTTAGCTTTGCCATAATTTTTCAATGATGTCCCCTCGTAGGGTTTTTCTAGAGAGCCTCAACCCCTGAGATTCCATATGGCTTCCTCCATTATTCCTCTCACCACCATCGAAGGTAACCCCTCATGGTACAAATTCCCTCAATCTCATTCTATATCTATCCCATGCAACATGGCTTCAATCTCTTTGGATATTGATCTCAATAATCCTAAGAGTGTGTCCAAGATCTTTACAACAATACTATCTCATATATTTTATACTCCTTCCAAGAAGGGAAGGAGTAAATTCATTAATACCTCCCCACTAGTGGTCGGAACATCACATCATGTTCCCCCTTTGAAACCAATATTTATAATTTTCCCATTGGCACAATGCAATGTAACATGGTTTCAATATCTTTCGATATTGATCCTAAAAAATCCCGACCATCATATCAAAGATCTCAACACAAACATTGTCTACACTCTGAATAAGGATGGAAGCCTTAATAAACTCAACAACTCTACATTAGAAGCTAGTGTTTCCACCTACATTCCCTCTCTTAATACCAATGCCATTAATATCTCTCTTAGCAATCCTCCTCTTGTTAACACTTCTATCAATAATCCTACTCGAAATCCTACTGTTGATAGTGAGCAAGTCCTTCCCAAGATGCTAGACCAAAAGGCCCTTATGCAAGCTACCAATACCAATCAAATGCTCCAAACGCAAAATAACCTTTTGCAAATGGCTAATCAATCTCAACAAGTTGTTTGAAATCAACCCAACCAACATTCCACACCTCCTCTTAGTGATGCTAACGGGAATATCATTCTTCAACCTCCTATTCACAACAAAATGCTTAAAACTCTCCAAAACAAACCTCCAACTCCCTATATTGTTTCAATGGACATTGGAGTTGCTTTTCCAACCATAAAATATGATAGGACTACTAATCCTACCCTTCACCTTAGAGACTTTGGAAACCTCTACAAATAATGGATTCAAACTAATACTTATTGCAACCACCAAACTTCTAGTTAAAGCTATAGTTGAAGATGCACTAGAATGGTATTATGATTTATCAACTCCCTAACCATTAAATTGGAGAACTTGAAGACCTAGTCAATGCTCTAGTCAAAGAATTCCAATATCATGACCTACTTGAAAATAGCCTTGGTAACTTTTTCAATGCCAAGCAATTCCCTAAAGAATCCACCCATGACTTCATCAAGTGATAGAAGTCTTTGGCGGAAGAAAAATTGATCATAATGAGAAATACCATTTCAAACTTTTTATTACCACTTTAAAAACTGCACTTCAATATAAAGTAAGCTCCTTCTCTCCTAAAACATTAGAAGAAGCATTTGATCGAGCTAAAAGATAAGATTACCTTATGAACCAATCCAAATCTTATCAAAACTTAGTAGGAAAATTTTCCAAACTTAAACCAATGCAATCAATACCAACTCTTTTCAGCATACACCTCCCCACCAAACTAAAACCAATGCAATCAATACAAACTCTTTTCATCATAAACCTCCCCACCCTAAGCTAGGAGTATCTCCATCAAACAATTTAAACACTTCATTTAATTCAAACCCTACTTGCCCACCCTTGAGTCTTCAAGTGACCAAGAAAATCATGTTTTCATTTAAGCATTTAGGTTTTGACCAATCTAAGCCTTTTCAACCATGGTATAATCCTGACAAGTTTTGTTAGTTCCATACTATAGTTGGTCATTCTCATGAACTTAATAAAATTGTTTATAACCTCATGTTAGGTGAAAACTTCAACCATGAAGCTATCACTCAAGAATGCTATCAGGAATAGCTCAAGGCTTCTAAAGCTCAATTCAATCAATCAAATCAATTAAAGAAAGATCAATCTCAACACCAACATCAAAAGTCTAAAAAATCCACACAAACATCTAATCCTAATAACACGGCTATAAACAATTTTTTAGGTACTATTGATGCCAATTATGATCAATACTATCTTAATTTTCAATATGTTAATGCGGCAAAGGTTAACTACTGACATAAGCCTGCTGATAAAAATCTAGTTGCCAAGCATAAGAGGCCTTCTTAAGGGAAAAAAAAACTTCTCAAAGATGCAACCACCTCTAATATAACTTTTGATTCACCATTTTATCGTGATTCCGCTCCACCACCTAAGCCTCAATCTATTGATCAATGATGCAAGAGCATCAAGCTAGAAGACATCAATTTTGTGTTTTTATCAATAGGAGGTCAAAGTTGGTCAATTGTGGGTGTCAATGTGAGTAAGGGACCTTTTAAGGTCCATTTGTTGTCTTAGAGTCCATTTGGAGTCATCAAGGTGTGTTAAGTGGGTTCTAGGAGTTTTCCCTCCAAGACTAGGAATTTAAAAAATTCAAATGTTTGAAAAGACCCTTGAAGAGTATAAACAAGGCCTAAGGTGGTTAGATGAATAAATATTGGTTCAATAGGGTCAAGATGTCTTGTAGAGGATGTAAAGGGTGTTTTGGAGTCATATTATCTAAGTCATTAGATTAAGAAGTCATGTTTAGTAGTACAACCACTAATCCTACATTGAGTTGACAAGAGGAAGTTGTTTTGTATCTAGCTAGGTAACCAACGTTGAAGTTGGTGGAAAAGAGAAATGGTACATCATTCTAAGAGAGGGGAGAATAGGTAGAGGAGAGATATCTTCAAGAGAGGAGAGGAGAATCTGAGAGTGGAAGAATGTACATGACTCCTCAATAAAGATGACAAGCCCAGGAATTGGGCTCCAAATGTAATGTTGGTTGGTCAAATGAATAAAAGAGTTATTGTTGTTATGTGTCATTCTCTCTAAATATGTAGATTGATTATTACAGATCATAATTTGCTGTTGGAAGGCCCTTGAGGCCATAATCATGTCAGGTTTGTGTTAAGTTGCAGGTTGGACAAAGACTGCAAATTACAGTTTGGTAAGGAGTCTTGGAGTGATTTCTTCAAAGTATCCAGATGGAGATTGCACTTGACAACGTTTCTTGAAAGGTTTTAAGATCATATGGATGCTATGATGATTGATAAGTGTGGCCAACTCAGTGTAAAAGATTACTCTGTCATAACGACCTGTATACACCCATGGCAGTCAAAAGGTGAGCAAATAAGTTTATTGTTTCTTGAAGTATAGAAGTTTGCATGTTGGAGACAATGGAATATTCACAAGTATATGCTTGAGAAGAGGGTTTATTAGGTGTTTATTTGCAAGTTTGCTGATACACATCCATGGCCAAGGCAATATGTTGTTCAGTACAAATAAACCCTGTTACACAGTCAAAAGA
Source organism: Torreya grandis (assembly GCA_037957365.1). Lineage (NCBI taxonomy): Eukaryota > Viridiplantae > Streptophyta > Pinopsida > Cupressales > Taxaceae > Torreya > Torreya grandis. The sequence continues at coordinate 930,192 of JARHVA010003306.1, forward strand.
GACCCTGCTATATGTTCAATGCCAAGGAGATAGAATGAAGAATGAAAGGTGTGAGTGGTGGTAGTTGGTTAGATAAGACCCTGACATGTTGAAAGGTGAGTAGATGTCAAAAACAGATCCTGGAAACAGCCTTGAAACTGATTGTTGAGACACAAACCCCTGAAATGTTACACAGTCCTATGTTAGGACTCAGAACGTTGGGATTTGAGGTGTAGAAGCTTGATATGTTAGATGGGAGGACTTTTGAGCATTGGTAGAGTGAGTTGGTGGTCATACAGACCTACTAAAGGTCTTAGCACTTTGTAAGGTCACTTAGAACCAAACAAACAGCAAGTTGGAACCTCCTCTGCCCTACACAGTCAACACTAGTGCACAGTCAACACTAGTGCACAGAATTCTACATTTGGGCTCCTTTTAAGCAAAGGAGGATTTACCCAGGGTTCTAGTCTATTGAAAAGGTTGTATAAGGTGAAAACAGACCTGAGGGTGGCATTTTGGACTTTTGAAACATTTCCATCCTCAAAATAATGAATTAAATAGGCTCTCGGCCTGTGCAGGAAGGAACTAGAGTTTCAAGAATGAAAAACTCCATATCTTTTGATTCAACCGTCCAAACAAGGTGAAACTTCATAAGTTGTCATGTTTTGCTATGAGGAGAGAGACTAAATTGGTTTTGGTGTGTTTTCGGGCCGTACAGTACGGTTTATAGAATTGTGGTTTGAAATAGGGCTAATTAGGCCTAATGCAGAGTTGCGTTACAAAGGAAGTGTACCCTAGGTGTGGAGTTAGGGCATGGAATTTGATACAGAGTTGAAGGAAGAAAGAGGGTGCTCTAATGTACATTTAGATCCTCAGGAGAGTTGTTAGATTCTGTAAACCAAGGGAAAAACAAGAAAAAAAGGCTACAAGCCTTAAGAGACCATTGTGAGCCTTGTGTGTGGAATGGAAGGGTGAAATCTGTTTACGCACATCCAAGGGGTTAAAGCAGATGTGAATTGACCTTCTAAGAGCATCTACCACAGAAGAATGATCCCATGAGACCTATATCATCATTTGGTGCTTGAGACCTAAGGAGGCTTGCCTAATGGAGAGCTAGTGAGAGAATTGAATGGTCAAAAGATACTAGTGTTGTGAAATGAGTTAGGAGTGATTGTTAGTGATTAAGAGAGATGTCTAATGAGATCAAGAAGTGCCTCTAAAAGTACAAGGAACAGGAATTAAGCAAGGAGACTTGTTAGTAATTTGGCCTGTCAAGGCCAAATTACTACCCCTACTATTCGATACTTTCCCCAAAACGGTCATTTTTCCCATACAGCTGGTCAAACTATAGTCTAAAGGCATGTACAAAGGGAAATGTGCACAGTCAAGTATCAAAATACAGTCATGATGAGGACCGACAGCAACGTTTCACAGTCAAGTAAGAAGGGTCTTTATCAAGATTTAGTGTGTTTACAAATGGACTGATCAAGCAATTATATAGAAGAGTGAAGATCAATTCTGTTTTTGAACCTTCATTGGGGTCATTAACAAGCTACAGTCCATTCAAGAACAAGACACCTACAGCAGGTTTGAAAAAAGCACATCTCCTTCAACGCATCACATACAGTTTTAACATTAGCCTACAAGGTAGTAATTTCACTTTCAATGAAAGCACGGGATCAGAAGCAGCATACAGGATTATTTTCTCGGACTTTTTTCCCAAGAGGACTCTTTCCCAAGTGTTTTATCTTCCAAGTGTTTGTCTTTCTCATAATTCTTTTGGGCTAAATGTGAGGACAATTTCCTCGGACTTTTTGTCCAAGAGAAAAAGTCAGGGGAAAAACAATTTTAAAAAGGGACTTTCCACAAAGTCTGAAACAATTAAGGGTTCTTTTGTCTTTTCTAAAGGACAGACAGTTTGGTCAAGAGAAATGGTACACTTCCAAAAATTCCGAAGGGTATCTACCCTTCGGGAAAGTTCAAAGGGATAGTTTCAAACGCAGAAAAGGCCAAGTCAAAAAATCCGAGGGGTTTCTCTTTTCAAAGGAATGGTTCATTTCATTATTTCCAAAGGGTATGTGCCCTTCGGAAAAGTACACTTTCAAAAAATCCAAAGGGCATGTGCCCTTCGCAAGGGTCATTAATAAGAATCCCGAAGGGCACCTACCCTTCGGGAAGGCTCACTTCAAGATTGGAAGGGACATTTACAAGAAACCCGAAGGGCATGTGCCCTTCGGGAAGGTTCATCTCATGAGTTTTAAGGGCTTTTACAAAAGCTCGAAGGCCTTCGAGACAGACATTTTCAAAATAGGGTATGTACCCTTCGGGAAAATTACTCTACAATGTTGTTGAAGAAACAAGGGAACAAATAGGCAAATAAAGACTTGGACAGAAAAGTCCGAAGGAATTCGTTTGGACAATTTTTGTCCGAAGGAATTCCTTCGGAAAAGGAAAGGACACAACCAAGGGAAAGTCTTAGACAATTCCCGCGAACATTTTGTTTGCGAGAAAGTGGAAAGTCAAAAAATCTGAGAGACGTCCAAATGAACAAGTCTGAAATAATTCCTGCGGACAATTTGTCCACGGGAAATTGACCAAGCAAAAGACACTAAGGTCCGAAGAAATGAGCAAATCAAGGGGAGATAATCCCAAGAAAAGTCTAAGGAAGATATAATTCCTATGGGAAAAAGAGAATAAAATCAAGCTCTGAGCATATAACAAGCCTTAGACAAATCCCGTAGACATTTTGTCCACGAGAAAATGACTTGATAGATAATCCGAATGAAAGTAGCTAAGGGAAAATCCGAGGGAAGAAGGCAAAATACATGCTGAAGAAAAGCCCGAAGGGAAAATACACAGGAAAATCATGGATAATTGTCCGGATAGGTCAAGGAGTGGATAAATACAAAGGCCATAAACAGATAAGACCAAGGAAATGCATGCACAGAAGCGAGAAAACCGAGAACAAGAAGCTGACAAATAGCAAGGCTCAATCTGAACGTGTCTCTCACTCGGCAAGATCCTTGACCATGCAAGCATAGGCTATTTTCAATTGGCTGGTCAAAGCTTCAGTTCACTGTTTGACCTAAATCATGTTTTTCCTTGATTTTCATTCAATCCAAAGCTGTCAAACGTTCCAAGGGGTTCCAACAAAGTATATGAGGTGGCGTAGCTTCTCATGCAAGTGGAGACCCTTAGGATTTGACTGGTCTTAATTTAGATTTGACCAGACAAATTCATTGCATATCTTCCTAGTTTTTCATGCAAACAGGAATATCTTTCTCTAGCTCAGCTTCCAAATGAATCAAATGGAGTTCCTTATTTGGAAATTTGGCGTAATCTTCCTTGCAAAGGAGAAGTTGACTTTCAGAGGGCCCACCAACCACACTTCCACGCCACCTTGGATTCATGCATGGTTGAATATTTTGGAGAATGTATTGTTTATTTTAAGATTAATCTTTCAAACTTGGCTCTATCACTCTTTTTCTATGCCAAAGTTTGGAGATACATGCAGATTTTGTAAAGGAAGGATTTTATATTCTGAATATTGTAAAAAGACGTTAAGTGTTGAGTTAGTTAACCAAGACTAACCCTTTCCCTTTTTAGTAACTCCACATAGGCTATTTTAGATTTTTGGAGAAAGCTTATTTAAGGGCTTAATCAAGCCATTGAAAGGGATCCCTAAAGTTTGAAGAAAGAAATTGTAAGTTGGACCATTCATCAATAAAGAAGTTATGGTTCTGAATCTGAGTTTTGACAGAAGATAGTGTGTAATCTGATTGTGAATCAACGTATAAGTGAGATTTATCTCCTTTTGCAGGGCCCTTCCTCACCTATCTCTCCCTTTCTCACCCTTTTGTAGGTCATTTGAAGAGGTTCCCAACCCTTCATCTGAAATATTTACGCTTAAGGATAGAATTATAGATTTCATTTGATTATATGTGTGCATAACTTCTGAGGGTTTTGATAATTCAGGTGTATAACCGCCTTTTAATTATATTTCCCTTTTCAGTTTCCTTCTCCCTTTTCACCGCAAAAATCACAGTAGTCAAGTTTATTGAAAAATCTAAAGGGAACCAACCCTCTCTGGAGGTTCTTCTCATCAAAGAGTCACCCACGCTCAGAGAAGTTCCAATTGTATCAGCTGGAGTGAGGGTGTGCTTTGCACATCTTCAAGCAGGGTGCACTCAAGAGTGATAAAAAGACTATCAAGCATAGTGATCAAGACTAGAGAAACTAGATTGGATGAGAAGAATCAAGACAAGCATAGCATATGCATGAGATTTTTTGACAAGACCAAAGCCAGTAAAGATGATTTGGAGACTTTTCCCCCTTACCTCTGCATCAATCAACCTACTCTAATCACAAAACCTCCCAAAGAAAACCTTAGTTTTCAACCAAAATATCATTACCGTTCTTACCAAAAATGAACTCTACAGAATTTTCTAGAAGAGCTTAGCACTATGCCCTGAGAGATTCCTCTAATGGAATTCATGAGAACCTCACCCTATCATTGAAAACTTATCGTGCAAAAATTTCATGACATAGAAGAAATATCTTCTACAAGCGAACCTGAAGCATCTAATCAACCCCCTGAAGGTCCTCAACCTACCAAAATTTATACTAATGAGACCATATCCCATCCTCACCTTACAGAATACTCTCTATCAAGTTTCCCGAGGATGATATGATCAATGATGAAATTCTCTTTGAATTTGATGACCCACCTCTCTTTATTAGCATCATGATCAATAATGTTAAAGGTAAGTTTTGGAGGATGAATGTTTGGGCATTAATGTCACTTCCTTATGGTTAGTCACAAAACTAAGCTATACCACAAAAGAACTTTATAAAACAGTACTTACTTGCTGTGGATTTAGTAAGAACAACCAAAAGCCTCTTGGCTGCATTTGGCTTTTTCTTAATAAAGGACCTAAAACAATTCACACCAAACTCATAGTTCTTGATCTTCCACTTCCTTACAACCTACTCTTTGATCGTCCTTGGACTCACCACACGAGCAATCACTTCCTCTGGTAGCCAATTCCTAAAATTTATTCATGATGGTGTTCATTACAAACATTAAGTCAATCCTAAACCATGGGATCTCAAACTATAAAACCCCAAAATTTCGCACTCCCACTACCAAAACCTGCCTAAAATTTATTCATGACGGTGTTCATTACAAACATTAAGTCAATCCTAAACCATGGGATCTCAAACTATAAAACCCCAAAATTCCGCACTCCCACTACCAAATCCATTAATAACACTTCAAAATTTCCTATCAAAAGTCGTATCATAACAAAAAAATCAAAAGGCAAACTATCTTTCAAAAGTCAAATCACACCAAAAGATGTGACCATATCATTCGCACACTCCCTATCCTAGTTGAATCTCAAACTCCAGAGTTGACCTCACCATAGAGGCAAGGTCCATTGGAGTGTGGTAGGCAAATAGACTGGGGTAGGAGGCTTCACATATATATTGTTAGTGCCACCTACATTCTTAGGCAAGTTCCTAACTCTTGCAGTGACCAATGTCTTCCATCGGGGTCTTGAGGAATGGAAACACATAATGGGAATGTAGGATCCTTTTACATTTTCATGTATATAGACTTCATGGGATGGCCTTTATACTTCACTAGTTAGCCCCAACTCATGCTTATAGGGTCGATTTCTCTAGGGTCATTGATGTCGAAAACTCAATCTTTCCAAATCGATTAATGTGTCTTGTTTCCAGTAAAGAACATGTTTTTGCCTTAGCAGTGCCCTCTTTCCCTCCTTACCATTTTCCCCTTGACAAAAAGACTTGTTTCAACATCTCTCCCATCTTCTACATTTCATATTCTTCATCCCTTGTATGCATATTAGCATTGTGATAGGTGTTAGTTTTACAAGGCTCCCCTTTGAACTTGGCACATCCAAATAGAAGTTGCATCTTCAAGTTGTTGCGAGATGCTCTCTTATTCATTGCCTTAAATTTTTCGGATTTCTCTTAGTTAGGTTTGTGACCTTGAGCTTTTATTCAACTTTTTTGAGGGTCATGCAGACCTAAAATAACCCTCCCTTTACGCCTATCTGTCCCCTTTTATCCTTAAGTCTTGCGGACCTAAATTAGCCTTTCCCTTGTGGTTACCCGAATTTCCTTTCTTTTTACTATCCTCAGAGTTCAACATAATTCCATTTTTAGACTCCTATATACGCATTGGTTTTATCCATTTTCAGCCTTGTAGCATTAGGGTTTCTCAAATGCAATTTCCGTGCCCACCACAGTCAATAAAGGTATTTGTATGCAATCTTATTAGCAGAAAGGTAAGTAGAGGCATGTATGTGCTACTTTTGGATCAAATGTTTCACTTATAATCATTTATTTTATAGCACATGTTTTTAATCTTTTGTGTTGCTATGATCTTTCCCAAAGCACCATCCCACATTAGACTATTATGACACGCGATGAGCATTCAGTCGGGAATGTGTATATTGCTATGATTTTCAGTCACCAATAGTTTCTTTTGCATGACTTGTTGACGCATCTTTCTCCCTAAGTGCATGCCCTAAGGAGTGCACCGGGATTGGGGTTGGCCCAACTCATGTTACTTTTCGAAAGATCATCGTGATATGATTTTATATGATCCCTGTTTATACTCATTATCCTTCTATGGTACTTTAGGACATAAAGTTGTGATATGATTGCCTATTATAATTCTTTATACTCATTATCCTGCTATTCAATCATTCTACCCTCCTCCAATGCTCTTTTCTCTACTTTACACCTTTTTTGCCTAGTTTCAGGTTTTCTCCCAACTACCTCAATTTGGATTGTGTTAGTTATATTTTGGCCCTTATGTTTACAACTATATCAGCCATTACTGACATAATTTTTGTTCATGCTTGTGTCATTTTCCAACTAAAATGGTACCACTCAATATAGATGTTTGTCTTTTTCTATTATATCGGCATGGCTGACATAGAACTGTTTTTTGTCCAGAATGTTACACTATATTGATCCAGATCAAGTCCATCAACATATTTGTTAACTCACTTTTAGGTGTGCAGTTTGTATAAGTAGGGCTTCCAGATCTCAATTTTATAAAAAAAACACACCATTTTAACAGAGATATACTCACCTTTGTTTCTTTGTGAGGAATATCATGTTCTTTCTTCTTGTCGCTTCCTCCATTCACAGACCCCTTAAGTGCATCTGCGCAGCTTTTGGGCTTCTCTGCATATACTTTCTTTGGTGGTTCTATATTTTTTTTGAACTCTACCCTTCTTTAGTGCTCAATCGATTCTCTTTATAACCAAGACCAGTTTTAATGAATGGTGACCATTGACAATTTAGGATGTCACCCAATTTTTCGGCGCTCTTTTCAAACTTCAAGTTGTTTTTCAGCTAGGTAGTGGTCTTCTCCAATTCTATTCTTAACACAACCATTTCAAGTTCTTTGTCTTTAGTTGGGCTCTCACTTCCTTCTCTATCCTTTTTACTTCTAATTGAGTATTTAGGCCTATGATTACCTTTTTTTGATTCCTCAACATTTTGTGACTTTCTTGTTTTCAAAGCACAATCCTCTTCTTCATACCTTTGAATCTGTAATTTTTGTTTCAGATTTTTTTTCTTGAGTACTTTTATCTCATTTAAAGGACGAATGAGTTCTTCAAGATCTACTTCTCCCTCATCTTCGACATCTTCTTCCTCTTCCAAGGTGTCTTCACTTTTAGAGGCATCATTTTTCATTTCTATAGCCATGAAAAGAGTTTCTTCCCTATCATTGGCTGATATGCTTTCATTGCTCTCCTCAGCTGAGCTACTATACTTTTTGGAATAGAGGATTTTCTTGTGATTATTGAAATTTTTCTTATATCCATTTTGTTTGAAGTTTTTCTTGTATTGAGGCTTGTTCTCCATCTTTTTCTTTTCCTCACTATGATTTTCCTCATCATCACTATCATCCTTATGTGGAAACTTAGCAACAAAATGTTCTATTTTTCTACAATTAAAACATTTGCAAGATAGCTTACCTTTGTATTTGTCTGATCCTTTCTTAAGCTCTCCTACAAAAAGGGCCTCCTTTTCATCTTGTTTATCACTGGTGTCATCACTTGATTCAGGTTCCTTATTCTTCATTTTCTTTTAAGCTTTAAAGGTTGCTTCCTTCTTAGATGTTTTTTCTTTTTTCAATTCTCATTTCATACGTCGTGAGAATCCCATGCAACTCATTCATTGTTAATGAGTCTAAGTCCTTTATTTCTTCAATAGTAGAAACTTTTGCATCAAATCTCAAAGGAAGTGACCTTAGCACTTTTTGAACGATCATGGATTCTTCAACTTTTTGGCCAAGTCCTCTACTGGTGTTAGTTAACCATCTCATCTACACGAAGAAGATATGCTGCAACATTTTTTTCATCTTTCATTTTCAAGCTTTCGAACTGTCTCCTATGAGTTTGGAGTTTGACCTTCTTTACTTTCTTGTCACCCTCATAAATGTTCTGAAGTTTGTCCCAGATTTCTTTGGTTGAGTGACAGTGCATTATATTGACAAACTTTGATTCTGACAGGCCACACAAGATCGCATTCATTACTTTGGCATTATTTTTTATAGCCTTCTTTTCGGCTTGATCTGTTGGTAGACTTTTGGGAGTTGTATATCCAATCACAACTGATTGCCAGATATCAAAACCAAGAGCCATTAGATAAGTTCACATTCTTATGCTCTAGAATGTGTAGTTCGTTCTGTCAAAGAAAGGAGCTTTGTCTGTGGAGAAACCTTCTTTACTAGCCATGTGTGCTCTCGAGATCTACCTTACAGCAATTAGACTGATTCTAAAGGAACCGTTCTGATACCAATTGTTAAGCACAAAACACACTGAGAGGGGAGGGGTGAATCAATGTGTGATAAAACTTTACTTTCTTAAAATTAATGTTCACAAAGAAAACATTCAAACAAAAACAATTCATTAGGCAACACAAGATTTACGTGGAAAACCCTCTCGAAAAAAACCACAATGAAGAGCTGCTTGGATCTACCGTCCAAATACGGTCGTAAAATAATCATTCTTTTACAAAATGTGTAGGCGCCAACCTACTTGGAGACACCAATCCCCACTGCTAAGCGCGAACTTAGCAAGAGACAACAATATTTTCTTTTCGATGCACCAACCTCTATTGAAACAATCTTCCATCTTACTATTATTGCTTCATCAACGAATGATAGAAAATTCAATCTCCTCTTCTCCACAAAAATTTGCTTATGCTTGAATGATAAAAAGAATTAATTACATTTCTTTATCAACCTTCTATCCGCCTTATATAGCCTTCAAAGGCTCCTCATAAAGGGTGTGTCCCATCAAAGAGGCACCTCTTCACCAAAAGATGTCTTTTATTTTAATTTATTTTCTTTAACTTAAAGGGCGACTCGAAATCAACACCAATACAAATCAGGGTCGGCCCTTTCAATGATTACCATTATTTCATATCTTGTATGGGAGGGGGCGATTTAACCATAAACACTTGCACAAACTCCTTGATCATTGCATTAATTAAATTATTTTATGTTGGTCGGCCTTCATCATTAATGCTGCAATAAATCTTTTAATTAAATCGGCTTGTTGAGTCTTAGGCCCTTCTTTTATGACATCATTATGTTAATGATATCATTCTTTCAATGATAACTCCTTTGACTTTGATGATAATTCCGTTAGATTAATGACACTTCCATTGACAACTCCGTTGACAACAATTACAAATCTTTTGACATCAATGACAATATTCCAACATCATAAATATCACAAATGATCCCCTCCATCTTTTATAACTTTTCCCACTCAATGTAATGTCCCTATTTTCGATCTAGACCCTCGTGGGACTTGTTGACCATTTTTGGTCCTGCAGGCCAAAAAATTGATCTCCCTTCCTTCCCTGTTGTCCTAAGCAGTCCATCTTTGATGTATTCACCTTACTGAAATTGTGTCTTTTCCCCTTTGTAATTGACCTGTTTCTATAAAGAGCCAAGTGACTCGGGCCTTGTAGATGTTTCGGGCTAATCCGGAGGCTTATTTCGCTTTGGGCAGTTAGTTTGCACAAGCCTTTCGGCAAAAGAATGGGCCAATTTCAAAGGAATATGAGTCTTTCACAAGGGTCCGAAGGACAAGTGCCCTTGCGGAGGACAGTCAGGTTGCAAACGGGACCATTCAAGCAGGCTGCGAAGGGCAATTTTGGACCCCAGGTGCCCTTGCGGAGGGCAGAGAGCACCTTCAAAAAAATGACAAGGCAGAAGGCCGAAAGGTAAGTTTTCCTTCCGAGAAAATCCATGCAAAAGACAAGATTTCTTCGGACTTTTGTCCGAAGAAAATCCAAGGAAGAACCAAAAGGGTGAATTCCTTCGGACATTTTGTCCGAAGAAATTCACAAAGAAGAAACCAAGGCAAAATTACTTCGGACAAAAGTCCGAAGGAATTTATCAAAAGAAAAGACCGAAAGAAAGCGCCGAGACATGAAGGCAAGTTTTCCTTCGGGCAAAATGTCTGAAGGAATTGAGAAGCCGAAGGAGCCCAAGGGGGAAGTGCCCTTGCGAGGGAATCTCAGCAACCAAAAAGGGATCTTTTCCAGTTTTCCGAAGGGACACCTTCCCTTTGGGAGGGTTCATTCCATAAGAACCGAAGGAATTAACAAAGATAATGACGGGCCCGAAAACGTCAACTTCAGCATGGCAAACTAGCCGTTGGAGGTTCAAACGTCCGGTGACGTTCCCGCAGACGTCAAATTTAGGACAATGAAATAGCCGTTGGCTTTCAAATGGCGACGGGCCTACGGACGTCAATTTTACAGTGATAAGATAGTCGTTAATTTTCAAATGTTTAAGGACGGGCCCGCACATGGAAATGGGTTAGCAATTTAAGAGAGCCCAAAAGAGCTCATAAGCGCGAACCTGAAGGAATTCAAAGGCCTTAAGGCCAAAAGAAAACTGCGACCCGCCAAGAAAGGAGCCCGAAGAGCCAAGAAAAGATAGAAGATAGCCCCGAGGGCCGAGTTGCCAGGAAAAGACAAAAGCCAAGCACAGGAGCGGATAGAACAGTCCAAGTGGCACAGAAAGCGTCGACACAAGAAGTTATTGCTGCGGATGAAACAGTCTCCACCAAGTGGCCACCAAGGGGAGTGCAAGCATTCAATAGAGTGCCCATTTTTTCCTCATTTTACATTAATGAGCAGACAGTCGCGTAAACTTCACTGAGAAGTGGCCTTGTCATTCAAAACAGACAAAGCGACCCATGCTTTTCAAATAACATTTAATACGATTTAAGAAACAAAATCAAGACTTGCGACAGCCACAACATGGTTCCTTCAGCGGACTTCCTCCTTCCTAGGCATTTAATGCAGTATGGGCCGCCTATTCTTGAAAAGCACCAAAACTCTTTCTCAAAAGGCTATATATTGTAACCTCCCAGTAGAGGAAGGCATCTCTCACTTGTGTAAGGCGAAGCCCTACCAAATTTTACCTTTGATCAATAGAATGTGTTTTACCTCTATCTGACTGGTTATACTTTTGAGTAAGACTGTGTGTCAACTTTGTGTTTAGTCATTTTAACTTGATGCTTTCATAGATTGACACCAACATACCTAGTGTAGCCAAAACCATTTCTGCAAGTTAACAAAAAGTGCTTCATCTGGAGCGCAGAGACAGGAGAGTAGTTATCTGACAGTGTGTTTTCTGCAATGCCTGTGGTAAGTTCCTTTCCTGGTGTCTTCATTAAGCCCCATGTTAAAGCGCCCTACAGTCTGGTCTTTTTGTCAGATAAAGTGTCTATTTGCCCCCTTTTGGTCTGAAGTGTTGATATAGCTGAGTAGATCAAAATCATTTGGTGCATCACTGTTTAGATAGTTTCTGTTTTGGTTATATCCTTCTCCCTTTTCACCTCCCCATTATTAGCAGTAGTAGTGAAAGACCTCAAAGATGCATCAAAGAGAGCTAGCCCTTATCTAGAGATTTTTCCCTCAGTTTTGCCAAACCCACAACAAGAGGGGAGTCTCTATTGTGCCGCGTGGAAGAGAGAAGCCGAGCCTTCTTTCAAAGGTGCAATCCACGACGTCAACAAGACTCAGCGCATTCTTGTTTCCAATGGCTAAAGGTAGAGGAATGAAAGGGAGCATTGTGGGCCACTCGTGAGGAGTTAATAATGGAAAGGGTACTTTATATTATAAATTTGAATTCAGTTATGAAAATCACCTTATGTTTCTCTCACTTAGGTGGTTGTAATGTCCCACCCTAGTTTGAAACAATTTTTTTCTCGAACACCCAAAAAGTTTACTGACTTCTAACATGCAGGCATTTCGTGACACTTTCCTATTTTGAAGTTTTGATGTTGTTTCCTGTGTGTTTCAATGTATTTGTACTCGAGATCATTCAATATGCAGATTTGAACAATATTTGCTCAAGAAATAACTCAACAATGCATATAATCATCATTGACATTTTAACTAACATGTTGTATGAGGAAAGTAACAAGTGAAACTCATTTTGACCTCAATCCCCGCAATACTTTTTTGATCTGCAATAGAAAGGTTTGATGTATAATATCAAGAGTATAACACCTGAGATACAAGGTATAATAATAATGTCCACAGTGCTAATCGACTGTGGTTATGCAGATGCTAGTAGATACAACTCTCAACAACAGTGTTCTAGCTGTTTACTTTATAGATACTCCCTGTCAAACCCATCCAACACTGCCAGCCAACATATGTATGATGTTGTAGCTACACACCCAACCAAACAAGGGTTAATACACCCACTAGAGCTATGTACCAATAAGGAAAGTCTCCAAGCACATAATATGGAAGGCGGCCAGCTCCAAGATGCTCACGTGGCCCCTCAAACTCCAACACAATAGAAAAAAAGGAGTATTTCCCTCCATGCCCCTGTAGCAACTAGAATCGCCCTCCAAAAATGCCTTTAGACCCTCATCTTATACAAGGAATAAATCACGTAATATGAGAGGAGCGGCCAACAGAAATATCCAACAAAGCCCAAGAGGAATAGCGGCCAAGGGAAATAGAGAGCATACAATATACAAACTCAAATAAAATATTTCAATAGCTTCCAATCCTCTTACCCCTAAATCGCCAATCCATCAAACAAATTTATCATTTGTCTCGAATCTTTGATAAATTTGATCTTCGCTACATCCTTCTACTTAGTACCAAAATCCTGCAATGAAGCACAATGCGTAAACTCTGAATAAGTTTACCAGCAATCAACTTGGGAGGTTCTTCCACCACCAAAGTTGATCTTCTTCAAGAGGGTTTTCATCCTCAAAAACGTTGAGATGAACCAAGTTCAATCTTCATAACCATAAGGGTTTCAATCAGAGAAATAGAATAAACTGCATAATCCAAATGAGCTCTCAATTCCCCTTTTTATAAGCTTTTTAAGGAACTTTCAAAAAATTCCCTTTTAAAATCACTTTATTAATTTATTGAGCCTTTTCAACTCCAAAAAGTGATTTATTTTACTTTTAAAACATTTCCAACACTAAAAGTCACTTTTTAGCATCTCATCATTTAAATCTTTTTGTTCTCTTTCCAACGAGCTATAATACTGAGGTGCCCGATTAAATATTTTAATTAAAATGACAACCTTAGTAAAATTAATTAAATATAGCTCAATATTACACTCAATTAGCGGAAATGACTGAAATGCATTGGAACCAAAAACTGATTACGTATGAGTGATCCCAATGATGAAAGATGATAAACGGACCCAACCGGGTGACTTACTAAAAATAGATGCTCCCTTCAAAAATCTTAGAGACCATACCAAAAGCCGAAAATTACATTTGAAAGTGGCATATGAGTCCTCCAGACCACCTGAGGTCACCAGAAACATCAAGTAACTCCTATGATAACGTTGACAAACACCTAGAAAGTCAGTGCCAAATGAAATGCAAGAGAACCCGAAAATGGGGACATTACAGTCCGCCCTCCCCAAAGATTGCTTGTCCTCAAGCAATGCCAATACAACCCCACAATCATCAGACTGATCCGAACTAAAACCAAAAATGATCCCAGGGTCCCAAGTCAATCTCAGAACAAAACCACCACGTTTCCGCTGCACCACTCTAATAAAAACTATAAAAACATCGTGCCACAACAGCACTCTCCTCTCTTGGAACCTAAGAAGGTAATCATCATCAAATCCCAAGTTGAGACACCTGTAAAGGTCGAAACCTATACCATGAAACATCTCCCGTTGAAGCATCCCCTTAAGGTCAATAACTGCAATCCCTATACCTAACATGATCCTGGGCAACTGAAAGAAATATCTACTCAACCCAAAACCATACTCCTCAATATACCTCGTCAAGGTGTCATGCAAAGTCATAACTGCAGATGCGAACTCCCCCAATCTTCTTGCAAAAGGAAAGCAATCCTTTGCAAGAGTTCAACAAACTCACCAACATAACACCATATGGATCTAACATGTCTCTGTGCTAATCTGATACAACCATGAAGGCTAGCAACAACACTTATTGTTCCAACTCCAAGGGTCGTTGAATGATGAATCAAAGCATGCAGAAGTTCATTGTGTTGAACCCACATTGAGAGTAAAATATCAAAGTTTACATCACAAACCTTCATAAGATGAACTCTCTAAGTTAAGGTCTGAAGTAAACAATAATGTCTGCTGTTTAAAACTGAAATCAGTGAAGTACAATCTTATTTTAGTGCTCTACGCAAACGACAACAGCGATACCAATGAATTTCCCAAGTATAAGCATGCGTGAAAAGCATTGTGTTGCACCAAAATAGCTCAAAAGTCGCTGGGAAACACCTCCAACCAATCTCCAACTGAAAACTATTATTTCCTTGACAAAGAAGGAAGTGTCAACTCCCTTGAATGAGAGCAAACCAAAATGTGAAGCGACTGACCTGCAACCCAAAAACAAGCTCAACACTGAAATTATTTGCCAAGTAACACTCCCAAAAGTAACCATTCATTCATTACTCCAATCCTTACTTAAATCTCTCTTCAGTCCATTTGTAGATAAGCAAATAGAATCACCAAATGGCTGGTAAAGAAAGAAACAACATCATTAATTCTGAAATTTTCATCCTTATACCTACAAAGATCCTCCCATTCCCAATTAACTTCATCAATCCTTGTTGAGGATCCCAAGCATGGATACCCAACCAAGAATGATCTCCAGCGTGCCTAGAAATGCGACTTTTTTAATTTTCTGGTGTAAACAATTTAATCCTGATTTTTATTTTCCGGAAATCAAAACCCCGTAATTTTATTTTTTTTTAAATTTTAGCACTCTCAACTCCTTCCATGAGGTGTAGCTGTTTGAAATTTCAATCTCTCTTTTCAGGGGCACCACATAGCCATATGATTTTCGCTTGCAAACAAAAATAAATCAAAAACAATTCTTTTTAATTTTATTTTCTCTCCTTCCCAAGTCCGTATGATTCTTTTCTTGCTCTAAAGAAGTCAAAAATATTTCTCACTTTTTTGTTATCTTCCTCCAACTATTTGGCCGTACCATCCAATGTTAGTAGATGAAAAACTTCAAAAACAAAATTTTTATTTTTTCTTGCTTCCCCTTGGGCGTATGACGGCCATACGGCTCAATTTTCACCAACGAAAATGCTAAAAGGAATTTTTTATCGCCAAATTTCACCTCTCAAGTGTGTCATACAGTCTAGTTGTAGAAGAGACAGGAAATTGAAATTGAAGTTAAAATTTTCACAAAATCCTGCAGACTTATCCTTCTATGCAAGTCGTACCGCTGACCATACGGTTCAATTGTTTGGCAAATGAAAACAAAAATCTGAATTTTAAAACTCCTTATTCCTCCTTGGCATTGCCCCAAAACCACTTGGCAAATGTAAAACAATAAAAAAAATCTGCTTTTTTCTAAATTTGTTTTCCTCTTCTCCCTTGGGTGAAGTTGTATGTCAAAAACAATTTTAAAAAAAATTGTACTTTGTCTTTTTACTATTTCAAAAACCTTCTTTATGGAATCGTACAGCGCTTTTTGCAAAATGAAGACAATAAACTTGTTTTTTTAAAAACCTCTTCACTTCCTCCATTTCGTACGATCTGATCATCACCAAAAAAGAAATTAAAATAACTTCTTCTACCCTTTTTTTATCTTACTTCTCTTTCACGAGCCTGAACGTACTTCTCCTGATGAATGGCAGCTAAAAATACAAATAGAAATTCAATTTTATTTTTTGCTAAAAATTGCCAAAGCTCCAACATGCAGGTTGAAAAAACTTTTTAGCAAGGAAGATACTTTTAATTTAACACAGCTCGAAAAAATAACCGAATTTGCATAATTAAAGGAAGAAATAAATGAAATTGCATGTAAGTTGAAAAAAACGAGTTGAATTTGCAACGACAATTTGCACCGTTGAAAAGGGCAATTGCAACGTGGAGGTTTGCGTTTATACGAGTCAAGGAAGTGTATTTTCAATTTGCACGATCTGGGTAAGTGCAACTTCAATTTGGACGATTGACAAAAATAAAATTTGGAATTGCACGTGAAGGGGAAATGCAAAACAAATTTGCAATTTACACGAAATGCAAAATTAAAAATACAATTTGCACCAAGCGGAAAAAGGAATTTACAATTTACATGGAGCAAAAAAATTTACTTACCGCATGACTTTGAAAAAGGTCGGAGCATTTTGCACAACTTTTGGGAAAAGTAACATGCGTTTGCACAACTTATAAAAATTTAAATGGATTTTGCAAATTGCAGGGAAAGTTAATAGATTTTTACATAGGAGGTTCAAATGCATTTTAAAACAACTCAAGATAAAAAGCAATTTGGCAATGAATGTTTAATTAATCAATTAAATTTAATTAATTAATTAAAAAATTTAAATTTCTCAAAATTTTGACAGTTTCGAGCTCAAGCCAAAATTCGTTGTTAGTATAAATTGAATTTCCACTGGTTTTTTATTTTTCCAAAAATCGTGACAATAGTTGGCTCCGACTAGGATTTCAAACTGCAAGCAACGAACAAAACTTGGATTGTATGGTTTTGTAGGCCCACGTTTTATCAATTGGGCAACAAAGTCTTCAATAGCAATTTTGATAAATTTTAAAAATCTTTGATCTTCAATAAAAGGATGGGTCATCAAGCCATCGAAGGGCTGTCGCATGTCAAAAGACAGTGTATGCGAGGGTCAGGTACTCAGCCTAACAGATGCTATCACATGTTGAAAGACAATGTATGCGAGTATCAGGTACTCAACCTGATAGGTTCTATCACATATCCAAAATGTTAGTGTATGTGAGGGCATTTTATTTATGTGTTTTTACACAAATTAAAATTCGAAGAGAGAAGTGTCTTTTATATTTTTATGATTAACTTTTGAATACAAACTTAACCAAGGATTAGGCTAAGTGTAGAACGATTTAATTCAAGTTGAACCATCATTTGTAATGAGAGAAGCTTGGAGGCAAACCGAAATATTCATGTAGCAACAACTCATCTGGCTACGGAGTTATTGACAAGCTTTATTAGGCAAAATGGCAAGAATTATTTAAAATAGAAACCCTCAATAAGATGAAGCCACAAAGAGGAGTAAAACGATAAAGGAAAAAATGACACAAGCCAAAAAGAAAGACTAGGAAAGAAACACAACCAAAACTGTATTTACATATATACAAAAGAGGGCTACCTAGTTCTTACTGAAAATTGTGTTTGAGATATTGTTCGTTGAAGGGCAATGGTAAATGATTTCCATCGCAATATGCCAAGTAGAAAGTATTATTACCATAGAAGTGTCTGATCATAAATGGCCCCATCCAAAGTGAATCAAACTCCCTATGACTTCCTTTTGGTTCTCTGCGACTATTCCAGAGTAGGACCAAATCTCCTACTTGGAATTCTCTTTTCTATCTTCTTGGCAAAGAAAATTTTGACACGACCCCAATGTTCTATAATTCTATCAAGCACTTGTGTCCTTTTTTCTTTTAGTTGTAGGTAAAAAATTATTTTGTCTAGTAGGCTTTCAAAATTTGGATTCTCAACGGCTCTGGACAACTACAGGGCAGGTAACTTGAGAGTTATGGGAATCGCAACATCTATTCCGTAGAGCAACTAGAATGGAGACATACCAATAGCCCTTTTCAGTATTATACGATCTGCCCAAAGAGCATCATATACCTTATGCCAATTTTTTTTATTCTCATCAACTACTTTAAGCATGATTGTGAACAGATTCTTGTTGGTTGACTCAACCAAACCATTATCTTGTGGATGATAGTTTGATGAAAGAGGCAAACAAATGTCATACCCGTAACAAAATGCAATCATCTCTAAAGATGAGAAGTTAAAGGCGTTATTTATAACAATCTACTGTGCGATTCTATATCGTACCAAGATATTTTTTGCGATGAAATTACAAATAAATTCTGAAGTTGTTTGCTTAACAGGGATCGCCTCTATCCATTTAGTGAAGTAATTTGTTGCTGTGAGAACGTGAGTGTAACCTGCGCTTGAATGAAGGTTGAATGTTCCAACAAAAATTAGTCCCTATTGCTGAAAAGGTTCTTCAACTATCACCAGTTGAAGAGCAAGTGCTGCTAATCTAGGTTTGTCTACAAATTACTGACAAGCCTCACACTTTCTCAACCATTCATATGAATCCTTGAAAAGAGTTGACCAATAATAATGGGCTCTGAAAATTTTATATGTTGTTACCCTGACAGAAAAATGCCCTCCACAAGCTTGATCTTGAAAGGCTTGCAATAACTTTTACTATTGTTTTTTATCAACACACCTTAAGAAAAAGCCATCAATGCTTTTCTTGAAAAGAGTGTCATCCCATATGACATTTATTGGCTTGTAGTTTGACTGTTCTATGTTGTTTAGCATTCAAGTGTAACAGGCATTCTTCATATGTCAGGGAAAAAGCAATGTTAGAAAACCATTCATTAGTAGAATCAACAAACAATACCAGAGGAAGCTCTTGATCATCTTGTCCATTCGAAACTGTCGGAGACCCAGATTGAAGATTTCCTTGTTCAGCCATGAGTTGACATAGTCCTTTTCCTCAAACTAGTTTTGTAGGTTTTATTTCTAGATCATACTTTTGAACTTTGTTATCCAATTCCTTCATTTAGAACCATGTTCCTGTTGGGTCAAAATAGATTTGATTGTTGTACTTTGCACCATAACCACAGAATGTGAATGTAATATGTAATATTTGAATTGTTTGACTACTTTCACTATTGCATAGACTTGTTTTTCTTCAAGAGAATATTTCAACTCATAATCTTCGAGATTACAACTCACGAAGGCAATTGGAGACTCGATACCTTCATTGTTTTTATGAATCGATATTGCTGAGTGGATGCTCTGAAGCGTAGCAATAAATAATGAATTCTTTCTTAAACTCAGGACAAACCAATGTCGGTGCATGGGCAATAGCAGTCTTTATCTTTGTGAACGCTTTTTTACTTTCATTGTTCCACTTGAAAGAAGGTTTTCCTTTCATCATGTCTACAATATGTCTGGTGAGCTCAACAAAATTAGGGACAAACCTCAAAGTTTATTTTACCAAAAGAGTGCACCCCTAGTTTACTTGTAGGCAAGGAAAGTTTCTGAATCGCTCTTTCGAAACGATATGACCTAGGAGTTTGTTTTCAGTCACTCCAAACATAGATTTCTTAGGGTTAACATAAATTCCATGTAAACAACACTATTCAAAAACTCCCTCCAAATGCGCATAGTGATCTTCTTGCTTTTTTGAGAAAATTGTCAGGTCATCGAGATACACTACAATGATTTCATTCTTCAATTCTTTGAATTCCAGGGCCATTGCCCTATAATAAATAGCTCTTGCATTGATCAATCTGAATGGCATCTACCTGTATGCAAAAGTGCCCCAAGGTGTTGTCAAAGTTGTTTTGTGTTGATCTTCTTTGTTAACCTCAATTTGGTTGTCTTGAAAAACCATCAATCATTGAAAGCATCTCAACACCTGTTACATCTTAGAGAACTTGATCCACGATTGGCTGTGGGTAATTGTCTTTGAGGGACGCTTGATTGAGGTTCCTAAAATCGACACGAATTTTTATCTCACCATTCTTCTTACGAACTGGTACTATGTTAGCTACCCAAGTTGAATGGTGGATAGAAAAAATAATGTGACCATCAAGCATATTTTACGGTTTTTGGATTATATTGCCTCAATTTTTGTCTGAAAGGTTTTGCATCAGGGTTTAGAGGAATTGTATGTTGCATTTCTCTGGGACAAAAAGACTTAAGCCCTGCATATGAATACACAAGTATATCAATATACTTACGGAGAAGGCTAACAAACTTCCATTTTCTTTTGGGCAAGCAATATTTTCCAATATTGGCGAACCTAAGATGTTCCTCTGAACCAATGTTTACATTTTATAGTCGGTAGAATCAAGATTTCTTTTTTGCATTTTACTTTTTATAAATCTATTGTGTTTATCAAACAATTCTTCTAAAGAGACCAATCTTCAGGGATTTTATATCATTTCAACTTGATAACACCACCTTCATCCTATTCATCATCAATTCCCTCTTTCAACATATGAACAGAAGATTCTCTGTATGAAGAATCACTACCTTCATGATACAAATTTTTCAAAATGTCTGCTTTCTCAAGGAACGAAATAATTTGTTGATCATCATTGAAAACTTGCCAATTATCTGCATTGTCTGGGACACTTGATCTATATATTAGTTCAATTGTATATTTTTCAACACCAATATTTGCATGAGGAATGATCAAAGAAGCTAATACTGCCAAAGCGTCAACTTTAGAGTTGTGTTCACGACGAATCATATTGATAGAGAAAGCATCAACGATTTCTATGTTATCCCAGACTTTATTCCTATACTGTCTTAAACGATCATTCTTCACTTCGTATTGCCCTTTGACTTGTTTTACAAAGCGTTTAACATCACTCAAGACTTCCAAATTCCTAATTCCCATCTCTTATGCTCCTGCAGTCCCTGTAAAAGTGCTTCATATTAAGCTACATTGTTGGTATAGTCAAACTGCAACTTATAGGAAAAAAAAAAATTCCTTATACGGAGATATCAAGATCACTCCTGCACCTGAACCTATTGATGAATAACTACCGTCAAATTCCATCGTCCAAACATCATTCAAATTCGATTCCATGATTTTCGGTAACTCTATATCTTTCTCTATCATCAGAAGATAATTATCAATTCCTACATCTTCATACAAAATATCTGCCCTACGATCGTCAACTTTTTGTACTGTATACTTTGTTTTCAACTCATGCTCCAAATATTGTTTGACCCCTTTGATAGGAATCATAGCATGTGATAAATATAACCGGAATTCGCCTCCCAATTCTTTACAAAAATTTCAACCCAAAAGAATACCATAAGATGTTGGAATGTCTGCAACCAAAATATTGATTTTGATTAATTTTTTGGAAAAAGACGCGAAAGCCACTTGTGTGTCTTTAATCTATCCAAAGAGCGGGACTTGTTTCGTTTCCATGGAATAAAACCGCCCAAATGTTTTAATATAAGTTAGGCCAAGAGCATAAGTAACTTTGGCAGGCATTACATTGTTTGAATCTCCCGTGTCGATGATACAATTACTAACTTTGCATCCCTTGAGGAATAGGGAAATGTAAAATGGGTCAACTTTATTGGATTTGAAAGTAGCGTCGGCTAGAGAGTTGACTTGATTGGAAGTAACAAGGTTAGTTAGGATTCCTTTGAAATTGGCCTTTTGAGCATTTGAATTTTTGCCTTTAATGAAATCAACTAACCGATCCAACTGATTTGGGTACGTTCTCAAATACTCAGCGTTTGACATATGCATTTTGGTTTTGTTGACATGATCAATTATGTCGAAAGCAAGCAAAAAGAATCTCAATAGGTTGAGAAGCATTGACATTAGGCGAACTACCTATTAGTCCTTGCTTTTCTTTTGTTTGCACTGGTGGGGTAGCTTCTCGTGGGATGATAACTTTTGGAGTTTCCTCTTGTGAGTCACTGGATTATTTTTTCTGATTCTGAGCTCTAGTGAAAACTATGAAAGATTGACTATTCATATCCCCAACACTCTCTTCATATTCATCTTCGTTTAAATTATATTCTAGAAACGTGTTTACGGAGTCACCATCCGGTTCTTCAATTTCACATTCTTGAAATTCTAGATTTTTTGATTCATTTTCTTCAACCTCTTCGTATCCACATATCTCCTCAATTTCCAAGACTACATTTACAGGCGTAGTGTTTTGCTGAGGAGGGGCTTCAAGTACAAGTTTCAGTTGAGGAGCTTGCAATCTAGGGCCATCTCTTTGAAAAAGAACGTAGTTCCTCCTTGGGATATCTTGGTAGGGAGTAGTAATGGTCTTTTAACGTATTTGTTTTTTCAGGGCCAATATATCATTAGCCATCTTCTACAAAAGTCGTTTTGTTGAAGATTGCCCTGAATTCTAAGCTTTATTCTTTGAAAGTTCCTTTTTAAATTTTCTAGACATTATCATGCCATCTTCAACATCAATAGTCAATTCTTGGGTTGATTCCAAATTTGCTACTCTAGCTCTCCTCAACTGATAAATTACTTTAGCCAATTGAAAATTGATAAAAAAATATTTTTTATTTTCTTTTGTTGGTCGTGTAATAACTGGTATTTTATTTAGCAACCTGTTGAATTTGGCGACAAAATCTCTCATAGGCTCCTAAACCTCTTTTTTCATTTGTGTAAGTTGAGCAAGTAATGCATGGGCCTCTTATTTTGGCTTAAAATTGTTTTCAAATTTAGTCTCCATAGTATTCCAGTTAGTAACAGAGCCTGGAGTGATGTTATAAAACAAATTTGCAGCCCCATCATGTAGCATTTCAACAAATAGTCTGCCGGCAAAATCTTCATGCTCACCGCCCAAAATGCCACACGCAACATTGAACGCTGCAAGGTGTTCGTCTGGATGTTTTTTATCTCCATGGAACTTTGAAAAGTTCTTTCTCGACCCCTTTGGAAGGTCGTGTAATTGTCCTAGAGACAATGGACCACTCACATTTCTCCACGGTAATGCCATAGTTTGAAAAACTGCTTGTAGGGGAATAATGGTTCCTGATAGGAGCTTGACTTTTCAAAGTTCCTCCTCTAGGTTGTTTGTTTTTCTTACAAGTCAAGGGAATCCTAGTTGTTCTTTTGACCTTTCTTTGACATTCAGGACTCAATTTGAAACTAGAATGTTTTTGTAACTGATAAAAAGAGTCAACTTCACCTTTTGACTTACTGGCTCTAGTGAATCTCTTTTCTGCGAGTTTGTAAGAAAGTCACTGGCATTGAGGTGTAGGTTGAAGTTGAAGAGCTCTCTGAGCTGGCCTTCTTTGTTGTACTCTTCGTGCAGCTCATGAATCTGCCCTCTGTGCTAAAACAACCCGATCTTCTAAAATTCCAACTGTTCTATGAAAATGTGTTGAACTTGTCATATTATCCCAACCGAAAGTTCTCAACTCTGATGAAATATCTACCTGAGTTTGTGTTATCCAGTCAAGATTCAGTTGAATTTCTAGAGCTTGAGGCGCCTAAATAGTCATGAGAAGAAACCCTAGTTGTAGAAAGCCTTTGATTAGCTATACGAACTGCTCTTCGTGTCTGTCTCCTCACTTGTCTTCTTGAAGCAATTTCAAAATTTCTCTAGGCAATGGCAGAACATGTTTCTTCTATATCTTCTTTTGCTCTAACAATATTAAATTGAGCATTGCCTATTCTATTCTCAAAAGCGAACAATCGAAAGCATGAAACTAGGTCTTCCTCTAAAGCTTCATCCCAATTCAAACCAGGTTGACGGTCTGGATTTCCAAGGGCTGAAATGGTTGTGTGAGCTCATTGATTCTGAGTTGCTAAACGAACTCTATGGGCTTCTCTTCGTGCGTGGATTCTTTCTGCTCTTTCGGCACGTTTTAACTCTTGATTTAGAATGGCTAGGATAACTTGAATCTGAACTACGAAAATTTTGTCAAAATCACAGAAGATTTCTCTGAGGTTTAGCACAATATCTAACTAATTAGATTGTTCTAAGTCTAACTCACACTGATAGAGTGGTCCTTGAGATGATGATAAGAGTCATATGGACAAGTATAATATGAGTAGCACGAAAGTTACAAAAGCATGTCCCACGATAGGCAACAAAAACTATTGGCATGAAAATTTGTTAAAGGCACAAATCGATGACTTCATGTTAACAGCATGGGAAACAAAGTCCCTCTCCTATTAGCAGGTGGAGCTACCTTTATTGAAAGCCAAAATGGAAAAGAATGAAATATTTATAAACAAAGAAATGTAAATCATGGGGGTAGCACTTTTAACCTGCAAGTATGAAAAGGAATTTTCAGAAAAGAATATGTTGAGAGAGAGATAATGGAGAAGTTTTAGGCAATAGATTCGTCAAGTTAGAAACTGAAACTAGAAGAAAGTGTTGAGAGAAAATTTGACTTAAAAAGAAAGAAAATCTCTCTCATTCAATGGGTTGAAAAGACAATCAAGTCCATAGGGATATGAAACATGTGCTAGAAAACTACTTAACTCTGATAACAGAAATGAGTAACCCTCTGTATTTTCTAACAGAAACAACAAAGATATTATCTCTATTCCCACCGAGATTTCACATATGTTGAAAATATAAATCACAATTCCAAATAGAAATTTTGTAATCTAATTTCTTATTCTTAACAATTTGAAGTTGATAGCAATAGTAATGAGAATCAAATACATTGAATTAAGCGAAAAGACATAATCTAAAAGAGATTACTAAAACAAGGTATAGGAACACCTCTTTGTATTGATTTCTAAACATTAAAAAGTTTGATTTTCCTTTACAAAGCTTTGCACAAAATCTATTTGTTTCAAACCTGAAATATGAAAGCCTAACTTGTATTTATAAGTTAAAATGGGTGGTTATGGTGCAAAACCACCAATTTTGCCTTTTTATAGGGTTGTAAAAACACCAACAAGAAATTATAACTTGAAATTGTGCAAAAATGTTTTGAGCATTTAGCACCACTTGAGAAAAACATTTGAAGTTTTTGCAACACTTGCAAAAGCACATTATCAATTTGCACAACTTAAAAAAGCAAGATGACAAAATTACAAAGACAATTTGCAGAATGACAACATACATTTGCAAGGGGAAATATAGCGCGACAATACAAATTGTGTAAAAGAAACATGAGAAGAAAACACTGAAACATTGAAAACATTTTCTCAATCTTCTTGTTGCTTTATTGACATTTCTTTTCCTTTCAGAAAATCGTCAAATCTTGGAGAAATGCCCTTATCAAATCTTCATCTAGTCCATTTGTGTACCTATAGGCGACGTCTGTCGAGCAATCTAAATCTTTCATTTCCCCCAGTTTGCTTTGGAGACTGTTTATCTTCATGTTAAGATTATCAGCATCCACTTGGCATTTGGCTAACTGGGGAAGTTTTTCCTGACCAAATGCAAATGTGAGATTGACAATCTCTTGAATTTGCTTTTCATATTCTTCAATCACAGATTCAATTGAAATCAAATTCTCATTTTGATCTTTGTCATTGACAAAAAGAAACTTCAACTTTTTCACCTCAATGTCAATCTCCATCATAACGTCACTTTCAAACGACCTTACATTGTTGAATTTTTGAAAATACTCTTGAAGAGATTGGAATCTGAATTTCGTAGTCCAGGGGAATTCAATTTGATAGACGACTTCTTCCTTATTGATGACTCCTTTTTCAATACGGTCAAAAGAAAGAAATTTTGAGAATTCAACTAACTTGGGAATGAATTCTTCCCAATTTTGTTTCTCTTCTACATATCCACTTTCTTTTGTTGTTAGTTGTTCACATTGTGACCGGATTTCAGAAACCATTGTTGTCACGACGAGAATTGTTGAGGTTCATTGATCAGTAATCTTTTCAATCCAATTTTTAACTGCATTGCCCATTTGACCTAACTCTCTTACTTTCTCCAATGTCTTAGAATGAAGACTTGATGAAGCAATTGTCGGTTGAATTGGTCCGATCAATATCTATATCAGTGAATTCAACTGTTCTACCTTTTTCCTTTGGTTCATCCTTCATTGCTTTGTCCTTATCTACTTTTTCAAAAATGGTACCAATCATCAATTGTAAGTCTTCCTTCATCCCTTCTCTGGTAGACTTTCCCAAATGAACCCTAGATATCTGATAATCTTCAATTCTAATTTCTCATTTATCCTTTTCAACTTCAGGAATTGCCACTTCTGCATATTTTTCTTCATTTTCATCTATTACCATTCTCGAAATTGTTCTCGCTTTCTTTGGCCTTTTCAAAAAAGGGATTGTCAAACTTCTAAAGTCTATCTCCTCAGGTTCAACAACTTTTCTTGTTTTCTTCACCAATGTGGACAACCAGTCTGAAGTTGTGCTTGAAGAAAGAGGTGGGACAGAAATTGAGACTAGTGGAACAAGCATAGCTAGAGTGGAAGGTGTTTTCTCAGTTGCGGCACCTTGAAAAGATGTTTATCCTTGTTCTTGTTTACTGATTGTATCAATAGTTCTCGTAGAGGAGACGAGAGGCAATTCAGGATTCAAAGGAGAAGATGAAGAAATATGAGTAATCTCTTACAATGGGAAAGTAGATGACATAGGGAATATCGTATCATTTGAAGCCAAATATTGTTGGGTCGTATTCTCTACAAGTTCTTGAGAATGCAATAAACTATCAACAAAAATCTCGAGGAATTGAAAGACTAGGAGAAAAAAAGGCATTTTCACCTAACCTATTTATTTTGAGCTTGAGAATCTTCCATGGTGAAACGTCTTGTTGAATAGTTTCTGGTTAAGGCACCTCTTCTATCATTAGGGGTTCTCCACTTGGACGTGTTTCATCTGATTTTTCTAATTCATTATGTCATTTGTAGAAGCTACCAAATTTATCCTCCCCAGGGGGTGTAGGGAAATCAACGTTTCCAACATCTACTCTTTTGCTCCTCAACCACTTAAAGAGTTATGTCAAGTACTGCTCTTTTTATACTTCTGAGAAGTAGATTCCCTCTTATCTCAATGGACTACAGGAATGGCTTTGTTGCAATGTTTTCTTTTTCAAAGATAGGATCCAATGTAACCTCATCATCCACCAACTGCCTTGGCACTTTCATTATGTCAAATTTGATTATATGTTTCACAGTAAACAGTGAATAGTATCTGATCCTTAGTTCTTTCTCATTGTCGCAATCCATCCAATAGTCCTCAAAATGCGAGAGATGTTGATATGAAGGTCCAAAATTATGCTCAATCAAGCCCATGATGTCGAATGCAAATCTATTTTCAAAAGTCCTGAGATTATTACAAGACATGTATTGTTCAACTGTCTTCTCTTTTATCAGTGATGAACAAGTATACCTACTAATTGAGATTGAAAATTTGACTCCGGTCTTATGTTGGCCCATTAGGAACTTGTGTGTTTCAACAAGTTGTCTCACCATTTCCATCAATGCCCACTTATCACTGACATATCATGGAAGCATATAAGGAACAACCTCGCAACCACTGATTCTCAAATAACTAAAAGTTGGAAACTGTATGATCCAAGTTCCCCATCTAGCTATCTCTGTGGTGCCCGCTACTTGTTGAGATGTTGTCATTGATGTTAAAGGGTTTGTTATTTTTTAAAGAATATGGTCATTGATGTCAAGAAATTTCTACAAGAGGCTATGGATTACATCAGGGTAGCTACGGATTACATTAGGCTTGTTACGAATTACATCAAGCTTGCTACGGATTACATTAGGGTTGCTACGAATTACAACAGACTTACTACTGATTGCATCAAGAATGCTACAGACTACATCAGAGCTACTACAAATTG
The DNA here is from genome assembly GCA_037957365.1 of Torreya grandis. Lineage (NCBI taxonomy): Eukaryota > Viridiplantae > Streptophyta > Pinopsida > Cupressales > Taxaceae > Torreya > Torreya grandis. The sequence continues at coordinate 958,057 of JARHVA010003306.1, forward strand.
GTTCAAGACCACTATAGACTTCATCGGGCCGACACTAAATATAATCTAATGATTGCTAGGTCGATTCCAACTTCGTTTCAATCAGGCCGACTGACCTATGTGAGTGAGCTTTTATATAAACTAATGCGAGTTATGTTTTCACAAGAGAATAAATCATTATGTAGCTGACTATAGAGTTTTGTTTGGCCAACCTTCAAGAGATTGTTGAGTATTGTCTTGTATATAGGCAAGATCAAATTGTCCTTTTGAAGTATGAAAATAGAATATATTTCGCTAAGGAGCAAAGTGGAGGTTTGTTGAGGAACGAATGGCCAGAGAGGCATGAGTATGAAATCATCGAATGATTCATACAGAATATGCTAAAAGAGATGAGCAAAGAAGGCAGAGAGGACAAAGTCTTTGAAAATAAAGAGCAGAGAAGAAAGAGACCTTAATGAGTCTATTTGATTGATAAGCAGAAAAGCAGCAGAGTAAATATGAGGTTGATAAGCAGAGATAGAGCAGAATTGTACCATAATTCGTTGACAGAAGAAACTAAGAAAGGTGGATGATTTGAAGCAGCTGAGTGGGTGCTTGGCAAAAAGAGTTGAAGCCTCGTGTAGATTGGTATCTACAAATCAGGGAGTTGGTGCTTCCTAGCAAGTGGGTGCTTGTTGAATCTTTTTGTCAAGTTGGTGCTTGACTATTTGGGGTTGGTGCCTCAAGTTGAGTGGGTGCTCAACAATCTTGTTGACTCATTGCATATCTAATTGAGGACAAGTAGTCCATGCAGTGATCACTGTGGATTTTCTTCCCTTTAAGGGTTTCCCACCTATATCATGTGTTATGTCTTTATGTTCTTTGTTGTGATTTGATTGCTCTATGGATTATGTATTGATGCTTGACAAACGAACTAAAGAATTAGAAGAAAGTTTTACGAGCTCACTAATTCACCCCCCTCTCAGTGGATGTGCTTCCAATAATTGGTATTAGAGCAGGGCCTTCAAGGTCAGGGTTAACAGCGGAAAGGTAAATCCTAAGAAACACAATGTCTAGTCATCAAGTACAAGAAGGGTTTTCAACAAACAAGGCCCCTTTGTTCACTAGAATCAATTATGTTTTTTGGAGCATTAGGATGAGGACCCATAAGATCGCTCTGAGGTTTAACATTTGGCAATCAGTTGTTGATGGTTATACTATCCCTTAAACTTCTCCAACTGATGTTGTAGTAAAGAAAGCAAGTGAGAACAATTCCAAGGCTATGAATGCTATATTGTGTGGATTGGTAGAATCTGAGTTTGTCAAGGTGATGCAATGTGAGTCAACTAAGGCAATTTGGGACAAGCCACAACTTATCTATGAAGGTGACATCAAGGTAAAATTTGCAAAGCTTCAGACCTATAGAAGATAGTTTGAAGGTCTAAAGATGGAAGATGAAGAGAATATTGCAACATATCTTCTTAAAGTTGATGAAGTAGTCAACATAATCAGAGGTTTTGGAAAAGAAGTTAATGAGTCAACTGTTGTTCAAAAGGTTCTAAGATCCTTGACCCCAAGATTTAACTCAAAGGTGTCAACAGTTGAAAAAATAAAAATTTAGACAAATTACAAATGGATGAGCTTCATGGAATACTTATTGCCTAATGATGGAAGATCTTCCAAAAGGGAAGCAGCATTCAAAGTTGCAAAGAAAACACAAATCAAAAAGTTTGAAATTGACAATGATAATGATGTTGATGAAGACAAAGTCGAAGCCATATTTGTGAGGAAAATGAGAAAAAGTTCAGGTAGGTACAAGGGCAAACTACCATTCAAATGTTTCATTTGTGGCAGGTTTGGTCATTTTGTTGCAAAAGAACATGATGAAGAGAGTACGAAGTCTAACAAGTATGACAAAAACAAGAAAAGTTTCAAACAAGGTGACTATAAGAAAAAGCTCTTGAATAACAAAAAGAGTCGATATTCTAAAGAAGACAGCAGCTCTTCTGAAGTCAGTGATAAAGATATCTCAGACAGTGATGACTACAGTTCAAACCATAGAAGTGATGAAGCTCTATTCATGCCTATTGAAGTTGAAGAAGGGAATAGTTCAAAAGAAGAAGTCTTCATGGATGATGAAGTGGTGGATGAAGAAAAAGCCGAGGTTGAGCTTGAGGCAGAACTTATCAGTGCTTTGAATGAATTGAAGAGTCAAAGAAAAAACAAAAGTTCAAGTCTCTAGTCAAAAGTCATAAAGAACAGATATGTATCTTGGAAACTAAGATAACGAAGAGTGCCAAGGAAGCTAAGGAGGTCATCAACAATCTCAAGACTCAGTTAGAAGAAGAAAATGCAAGTCTAAAGTCCAAGGAAGGAGTGCAATGAGTACAAATCTGAGATAAGTTCATTGAAGTCAAATTTGGAACAGTTCATAGTCAAATTGAAAAGTTGTCAAAAGTTTGAAAAAAGAAATGGAATTCTTGACGACATATTGAACAGTCAAAGGTCACCTATCATCAAAATAGGTCTTGGATACATGAATGACCAAAAGAGTAGCATGGAAGAGCAAAATATCAATGAGCCAAAGACATGTTGACGCTCTCAAGAAATTTGAGATTGTGAATAATAGTCAGAGGTCAAGACAAATCAAAAAGATTATCTCTCCTCACAAAGATAACAAAAGTGTCAATATGCCTTTCAAAAATCTGCAGAGGTCATTTCCTATCAGACAACCAAATGCAATAAGGTACATGAAATTCTTTTATGGCTACTGTTTTTCTTGTAATCAGTTTGGACATAGAGCTGTAGATTGTAGATCAAATGCTAGAAACAATCATGCATGGAGAAGTGATATGAATAGTCATGGTTTTTCAAAAGGATTCTCAAATTCATGTCATGTGGTCAAATATCAATAGAAGCAGTGTAATTTGTTACAACTGTAATAGAACTGAAGATATTACAAGATTTTGTAGATTGGGTTATGCAAAACCCCCTAGTCAAAACAAGGTGTATATTCAAATTGATAAGACGTCAGAACCACTGAAGATACTGAAAAAATAACAAGGAAATAATGGTCCAAAGGAAGAAGAATCCATGTTAGCACAAGTTGCTTTTCACATTCAAGATGAGAGTTTGAAATGGTGCATTGGCAGTAGTTGTTCAAGCCATATGACCGGTGACAAGAATAATTTTATATCTTTGAAGAAGATTACTTAAAATACAATCAAGTTTGGAGACAATACAACAGCTAATATTGTTCGCAAGGGAATACCAAGTCTTGACAATGGAAAAACCAAAACTGAGAATGTGTTATATGTAAAAGGTTTGAAGCATAATTTGTTGTGTTAGTCAAATGTGCAATCAAGGATATACTTTGACTTTCATGCTAAAGGATGTGATATAAGAAAATCAGGTTCATGAAAATTGTTTTGAATGAGATCAAGGACAGGTGTTTGATAAATCAAGTGGATGAGCGTTGACTTTGGCACAGAAAAATGGGACATATAAACTTTGACAACTTAGTAAAGATAAGTACTAAGAAATCAGTTAGGAACATGCCTAAAATCACTAAGCCTGCAAACACCCTGTGTAAGGCATGCCAACATGGAAAACGGACAAATTTCAAGACAAAAGAATATTCAACTACAAAACCTTTAGAGTTGATTTATACAGATCTATGTGGTCCAACTAGAACTCAAAGTATTCAAGGTGAAAGTTACATAATGCTTTTCATTGATGATTACACTAGAATGACTTGGGTTGCTTTCTTGAAGGAGAAATTTGAGGCTCTAGATAAGTTCAAGGCGTTCAAAGGTCTAGTTGAGAATGAGATCGACTTAAAAATCAAGTGTCTAAGATCTGATAGAGATAAATTTTGGTCAAATGAGTTTGATGATTTTTGTATGGAATCAAGAGACAGTTTTCAACTACAAGAACACCACAGCAGAATGGTGTGGTTGAAAGGAAGAACATGATTGTTCAGGAAATGGCTAGGACAATGTTAAATGTGTCCAATTGTCTAATATATTTTGGAGAGAGGCTGTAAACACAGCAGTTCAGATTCTAAACAAAGGTCAAATCAGAATAAACAGCACTAAGACTACTTATGAACTATAGAAAGGCAGACCAACATCAGTGGAACACTTTAGAGTGTTTGGAAGCATATGTTTCATCAAGAGAGATGAAGAGGATCTAGAAAAATTTGACTCAAGGGCTGATGAAGGCATCTTCCTTGGATATTCTTCAGTTAGTTCTACATATAGATGCTACAACAAGAGACTACAGAAGATTGTGGAGAGTACACATGTGAGAGTGGATGAAACCAAATCTAAGAAGGTGAGCACACAATCAAGAGTTTATGCAGAGGAGTTTGACTTCAAAGAAGAAGAAAAAACATCAAAAGAAAAAGTAGCAGAAGAAAGTCAAGTAGAATGGAAAGATATAAAGACACCTTCCAAATTTATTCAAAAAAAATGCAAAAAGTCCAATCATTGGTGATATTAATGTTGGAGTGCAAACTAGGAGAAGATTTATGAATACATCAGAAAATGTAAACTTCTCTCTGTTTTCAAAGATAGAACCAAAAACTTTTTCAGAAGCTAGAAGTGATAAGCATTGGGTGAATACTATCGAGGAAGAGCTCAATCAGACTGAGAAAAATGAGACTTGGGAACTTATTCCTAGACCTAAGGACAAGAATGTCATTGGAACCAAATGGGTTCTTAGAAACAAAATGAATGAAGATGGTCAAGTCACGAGAAACAAAGCAACGTTGGTATGTAAAGGCTATGCTCTAGTAGAAGGTGTTGACTTTGAAAAAAAAATTGCACCTGTGGCAAGACTGGAAGCCATAACGCTATTTTTGGCATATGTTGGTTTCAAGAATTTCAAATTATATCAGATGGATGTAAAGTCTACATTTCTCAATGGAAATTTAGAAGAAATGTATATAGAGCAACCTGAAGGTTTCTCTTTGTCAAGAAATAAGGACTATGTCTGTAGACTGAAGAAAGCATTATATGAGCTAAAGCAAGCTCTAAGAGCGTGGTATGCAAGACTTGATAGATACTTGTTTGATCAGGGTTTCAAGAGAGGTGTTGCTGATAAAAATATTTACATCAAAGCAAACGTTGAGCATCAATTAATCACAGTTGTGTATGTTGATGATATTATCTTTGGTAGTGACTATGACAAGATGTCTAAGGAGTCCGCAGAAGTAATGCAGCAAGAATTTGAGATGTCTATGTTAGGGGAACTGTCATTTTTTCTTGAATTGCAAATAGTTCAGTCAAATAAGAGAATCTTCATCTCTCAAGCTAAGTACATTAAGGAAGTGTTGAAGAAGTTTGATATGGAAGACTAAATCAGTGAGTACTCCAATGACAACAGGGTGCAAGTTGAGTCAAGAGGGTATGTCATCAGAAATCAATTAGACCTTGTACAGATATATGATTGAAAGTCTACTATATAAAACTGCATCAAGACCTGATATCATGCAAGCAGTAGGTCTAGTGGCCAAATTTCAAGAAAACCAAAAGAGACACTTACAAGCAATCAAGAGGATATTCAAATATCTCAAAGGTACTATGGATTTTGGTTTGTGAAACTCAAAAGGTAAGGATTTCACTTTAACAGCATATACAGATGTAGATTGGGCAAGTAGCATTGATGACAAAAAGAGCACAAGTGGTGGTGCATTCTTTCTTGGAAAGAGTCGTGTATCATGGTTGAGTAAGAAACAACCATTAGTTTCCTTGTCCATAGCTGCAGCTGAGTATATAGAAGCAGTATCATGTTGCACACAGGGTTTATGGATGAAACCAATCTTGAGTGACTTTAAGATTAAGAATGACAGTACAATTTCTATATTTTGTGACAATACCAGTGCCATTAACATCTCTAGGAATCCAGTCATGCATTCCAAGACTAAGCATATTCCGATCAAGTATCATTTTCTAAGCGAGCAGGTAGCTAATGAGATTGTCAAACTAGAGTATGTCACCACAAAAGAACAAGTTGCAGACATTTTTACAAAACCTCTTCCAAAGGCAACATTTGAGTTCTTAAGAGCGCAAGTGGTGGTGCATTCTTTCTTGGAAAGAGTCTTGTATCATGGTTGAGTAAGAAACAACCATCAGTTTCCTTGTCCACAGCTGACGCTGAGTACATAGCAACAACATCATGTTGCACATAGAGTTTATGGATGAAACAGACTTTGAGTGACTTTAAAATTAATAATGATAGTCCAATTTTTATATTTTGTGACAATACCAATGCCATTAACATCTCTAAGAATCCAGTCATGCATTTCAAGACAGCATATTCCAATTAAGTATCATTTTCTAAGGGAGCAGGTAGCTGATCAGATTGTCAAACTAGAGTATGTCACCACAAAAGAACAAGTTGCAGACATTTTTACAAACCCTCTTCCAAGGGCAACATTTGTGTTATTAAGGCAGGGATTGGGAGTAATTCCTTCTTTTGTAAGTTACTAAGGAAGGTATGGAATGAGGGGGAGCTAACCTTTGGGTATCTTTTAGCTCCGAGGATCAAGTGTCAAGAGTTTATGACAGTCAAAAGATGTTCAAGTGGCAGTGAGTTGTATCTTGTAGTATTCTAAGGAGAAGTTTATGGAATTCTCATCATAGAAATGAAGATGGATATTATCAGTTTTGGACAAGTAGCTTTTCGTTTAGATCAAATAGATTTCAGGATGTGCAACCCTTTGCCATTGATCTCAAAAGGGAGAGAATCAGTTCAAGGGGGAGAATTAGCAAGCTAACTATTTTCAGGAAGAAATAGTGCAGTAGTAGAGATCGTTGTATAAGAGAGAAATAACAAATTTCTGTAACTATTGTTCTAGTGTAAAGATATGATCTTTGAATGATAAAATCTGCTAAGGGGGTTTGTTGAGATGTGGACAAAAGTCCTGTTGTAAATATTTGCCATCAATGACAACGAGAGAGTTTGTTGAGATGTCATTGATGTCAAATGGTTTGCTATTCAATGTAAAATATGTTCACTGATGTCAAAAAAAAATTGCAAGCAGCTACGGATTACATCAGGGTTGCTATAGATTACATCAAGCTTGCTACAAATTACTTCAGGCTTGCTACGGACTACATCAGGGGTGCTACAGACTACATTAGAGCTGCTACGAATTGGTTCAAGGCCACTACAGAGTTCATCAAGTCGACACTAAATATATTCTAATGATTGCTAGGTCTATCCCAGTTTCGTTTCAATCAGAGCGACCTATGTGAATGGGCTTTTATATAAGCTAATGTGAATTATGTTTTCACAAGAGAATAAATCATTATGTAGCCGATTCTAGAGTTTTGTTTGACCAACCTTCAAGAGATTGTTGAGTATTGTCTTGTATATAGGCAAGATCAAATTGTCCTTCTGAAGTATGAAAATAGAGGAATATATTTCGCTAAGGCACAGAGCAGAGGTCTATTGAGTAACGAATGCCCAAAGGGGCCTGAGTATGAAATCATCGAATGATTCATACAAAATATGCTAAAAGCGATGAGCAAAGAAGGCAAAGAAGACAGAGTCTTGAAAATAAAGAGCAGAGAGGAAAGAAAGCCTAATGTGTCTATTTGATTGATAAGCAAAAAAGTAGCAAAGTAAACGAGAGGTTAATAAGCAAAGAGAGCACAATTGTACCATCATTTGTTGACATAAGCAACTAAGAAAGGTGGATGATTTGAAGCAACTGAGTGGGTGCTTGGCAAAGGGGGTTGAAGCTTCCTGTAGATTGGTATCTACAAATCAGGGAGTTAATGCTTCCTAGAAAGTGGGTGCTTGTTGAATCTTTTTTTCAAGTTGGTCCCTGACTATTTGAGAATGGTGCCTGACTATTTAGGGATGGTGCCTCAAGTTGAGTGGGTGCTCAGCAATCTTGTTAACTCATTGCATATCTGATTTAGGACAAGCAGTCCATGCAGTGATCACTATGGGTTTTCTTCCCTTTAAGAGTTTCCCACCTATATCATGTGTTATGTGTTTATATTCTTTGTTGTGGTTTAATTGCTCTATGGATTTTGTATTGATGCTTGACTAACGAACTAAAGAATTAGAAGAAATTTTTAAGAGCTCACTGATTTACCCCCCTCGGAGGTTGTGCTTCCAACACTACTAATATCCTCAAGTTGAAGAGTTCCTTTTCAAACAACTGAATGATGAAATGAACAAAACGTTCATTCACCCTTTTGAAATTTCAGCCGTTTTCCTTCAATGTCAGTTGGGGATAGAAGTCATACATCATTGCTTTCTCGAAATCACCTCCTGTAAGCAATCCGTCAAAATATCTTTGGCTCGCTATAGCGTAAACAAGATACGAAGTGATATAGAACCTTGACGTGACTTTCACCTCCATTAGCTATTTTTGAATTGCATCACTAATCAACTATCCCCAATTGATATATTGCTTGTTTATGAGGATGATCTAAATAAGTCTATACATCCATGTCTAAAAGTTCTTCGTTGTTTGGCTTCCCACTACCCTGTGCACCAATGTTACCATGTCATTTATTTCATTCTTTAAATCAAACCTTGTGAGATTTTTTTAGTCATGTGGAGAAATGTTTTGGCTTAGTCAACCATCCATTTTTGACTTATTTAGCACACGCAATGCTACTGTCATCCCAAAAACTTTGAGAGGACTCAAGAGTCAAATGTACAAAAGATCCACAATCTAGAAGGTGAAACACATTATCTATGTGCTCAAGAACAAAACTCGCTACCAATTCCCCCGGTGAATCTCTCACTTCCCTTGTCTCTGAGTTTTAGATATTTGCCATGACCAAGACTAGCTTACAAGACTGTACTGAAATCGAGAACATTGTTGCTTGCGCCAATCCACTATCAAAAATGCTTTCACCAAAGTTGATTTTATGCACTGCGTTCATCCTTTCCCAAAACTCGTCTAAGTCAATGTTACCTAGATCGGTATCTGTGATATTTTTCACATTGGACTCCAGTGGCAAAAGAGGTGTCATGCTCTGATATTTATATTTTATGGTTTTTCTTTCTTTACTCGAAATCACCTTTTCCGAAATAGAGGACGAAAACATCAACTTTTACAAGAAAATCGACAATTGAGAATTATTTGCAGAAAAACTCCTTATTTGCAAAAATTGATAAAATTAAATAACTTAAAGCCAAAATAAGTTATTTAAATGCAACAGAAGGCCGTACTTACAAGTTAGACTACCATGCAAATTGCTTCAATGTTTTTTCAATACCACCCGTATGAATTTTAACTTTTGTCTGATCAATTTTCCTGATTGCAATTGTTCCTATTCAATCTCTTTATATTTTTATTTGGTAAACTTCCCCAGCAAATAAAAATGAACTGAAAAAAATTTAAAAATTTCGTTTTCAATTTTAAAATATTATCACATGTTCCCGATTCAGCCAAAACATTAAAAATCAATTACCAATTAATTTTGCAAAACTTCAAACCCTCTGAGTTCACCGAAAGAAATGCGACTTTTTTAATTTTCTAACGAAAACAGTTTAAACTCTGATTTTTTTTTCCAAAAATCAAAACCCCATAAAAATATTTTTTTTTTATTTTAGCAACTCTCAACTCGTTCCATGAGATGTAACTTTTTGAAATTACAATCTCTCTTTTCAGGGACACCACATAGCCATATAATTTTCACTTGCAAACAAAAATAAACCAGAATCTATTCTTTTTAATTCTCTCCTTCCCAAGTCTGTATGATTCTTTTCTTTCTCTAAAGAAGTCAAAAATATTTGTCACTTTTGTGTTATCTTCCTCCAACTATGTGGTCGTACCATCCAATGTTAGCAAATGAAAAACTTCAAAAATAAAATTTTAATTTTTACTTGCTTCCCCTTGGGCGTACAACAGTCGTACGGCTCAATTTTCACCAATGAAACAGCTAAAAAGAATTTTTGATCCCCAGATTTCACCACTCGGTAGGTCATACGGTCTAGTTGTAGAAGAAACAGGAAAAAGAAGTTAAAATTTCCATAAAAACGTGCAAATTTATCCTTCTATACAAGTCACATGGCTAGTCATATGGTTCAGTTCTTTGGCAGATGGAAACATAAATTTGATTTTTAAAAATCCTTTTTCGTCCTTGGCGTCGCCCCACAGCCACTTGGCAAATTTAAAACAAATTTGTCTTTTTCTAAATCTTTATCTTCCACCTTGGGTGCAGTTGTGTCAAAAACAATTCAAAAAATTATGTTTTGTGTCTTTTTATTATTTCAAAAACTTTTTTTGTGGAATCATATGGCGCGTTTGCCGAATGAAGACAAAAATCTTGTTTTTTTTAAAACCTCTTCACTTCCTCCATTCCGTACGGCCTATTCATGGCTGAAAAAGAAATTAAAATAACTCATCCCCTTTTTTTATCTTACTTCTCTTTCGCAATTCTGAGCGTACTTCTCCTCGCAGATGGCGGCTCAAAATACAAATAGAAATTGGATTTTATTTTTTGTTAAAATTTGCCAAAACTCGAACATGCAAGTTAAAAATACTTTTTAGTAGGGGAAATACTTTTAATTTAGCACAACCCAAGAAAATAGCCGAATTTGAATGATTAGAGGAAGAAATAAGTGAAATTGGATGCAAGTTGAAAAATGATATTTGAATTTGCAAAGGCAATTTGCACCGTTGAAAAGAGCAATTACAACGTGGAGGTTTGCATTTACACAACTCAAGGAAGTGTGTTTTTAATTTGCACGATCTGGGGAAGTGCAACTTCAATTTGCACGATTAGTGGAGAAAGAATTTGGAATTGCATGGGAAGGGAAAATTCAAAACAAATTTGCAATTTGCACGAAAACGCAAATTGAATTTGCAATTTGCATAAAAATGAAATTTGAATTTACAAATTGCACGAAACCGCAAAACGAATTTGCAAATTGCACGGTGCTAAAAAATAAATTGGCAAATTACACAATATGCAAAATTAAAAATGCAATTTGCACCAAGCGAAAAAAAGAGTTTGCAATTTACATCGAGCGGAAAATTAAATTTGCAAATCGCATGACTTTGAAATAGGTTGGGGCATTTTGCACAATTTTTTCGACATTTTGCACAACTTTTGGGAAAAGTAACATGCGTTTGTACAACTTATTAAAATTTAAATGGATTTTGCAAATTGCGGGGAAGGTTAACGGCTTTTTACACAGAGGACTCAAATGCATTTTAAAATAGCTCGAGATAAAAAACAAGTTGCCTATGAATTTTTAATTAATCAATTAAATTTAATTAATTAATTAAAAATTTTAAATTTCTCAAAATTATAACTGTTTCGAGCTCAAGTCAAAATTAGATGTTAGTAAAAATTGAATTTCCACTATTTTTTTATTTTTCCAAAACTCATGACAACACAACCACAATCTTAGGCTTGGTCATTCAAACTATCAACAAACTAATGCAATAGTATTTACAGTCATCCTACCAAGGTCAAAGGGATCCCAAAACATCTGGCATTCCATCTCCTTCCCTTCACCTATTATCTTACAACAACACTATGGTCAACTGATTGTATGATTTCACCAATTACGTTTGCAACCGTTAGTTGTCCAAGGTGATATCGCCACTTAGCCGACAATATTGACTAACGAAAAGAAAACTAGTAAATTCCTAAGGTATTTTCAAAACTGAACTTTAATCTTTTTTCTACTTACAAAAATATCTTCCTTGTGGTGTTTCACAACAATCATCATTATGTTCCTCTATAACGTACAAGTCATCAATCGACCAAATGGGTAAATCAACAATCAAGAATCTATATAAATGTGTTGTATGTGGGTGCCTCCAAGTGAGGCACTACACTTTCTTCCCACTTATGAGCTGTATGGAAATAGCTCTCCATTGTCATTCTTTTCCCCGGGACAAAATACAAATTTGATAGACAATTCACCAAGCAAAGAAAACTACTCTACTAGCAATATTTGATTTGTAATTTGCTATCATGTAGATTAGAGTAATTCAAAAAAAAATCCTTTTGCAAACTAAAAATCGTAAATTGTTTGAAACAAAAAAACCATGTTTCCTAACTTTTTGTGGGCTGCAAAATAGCTACATAAATTAAGGAATAAATGCATAAGCAACCAAAGATCCACACATGAAACAAACATATTTACATAGAGAATACCCCTTGTAGGAATTTAAAAATCCACAAAGAAAACTGAAATCCTTTTTATTCCTTTTAAAACACATTATTACAAAGATATAAATATACACGTTGACCATGTAACAGCCAACAAGGTAACTTCGTGTTAAATAAAGACAACAATTTCTTTGTTTATTTCTGTCCACATTCCTTTTGTCCTCATAAATGCTTCCAAGGAATTTTGATGGTTGCTTCTCCTTCAGTTATTTGAAAGGTGAATCAATTTTGGTATAATACATTGCCGCCTTCTTTTCCCTCCAAAGTGGTGCAAAATAGATGTATTGACAAGTGCTTCAATTGCTTTTGACCCAATGATGAAATTGTATGGAGCCTAAAATGGGGATTCTACAGTACAGTAATCCTCTAAATATATAAAATGTAGAAAACCATTCTAAATCCAACACATATAAGATACCGATTCACAAAACAGTCCGGGTCTATGGGCAAAGGTCATGAAGGAGGTTGGAATGGATCTATAAGGGGAACCTACAAATACAATCTCAAAACAGATACAGGTTAAAGACCTTACTAGATCCAAAGTGTCATTAGATGCTAAAGCAAGAGCTATGTGAGATAAAGTTGATAATAAAAGAGCTGAGTAACAACAATGTAAAAGACAGTAATAAAGTAACAAACATGTGCTACACTATACTATCAAATGCATGAGAAATACGACATCTACAATATGGACAAAAGTACAAATGAAAGAGAGCTTAAGGTTAAAGATACTTACCTTAAGTTGAATTGTTGGCACATTGATCTTGTTCTTAGCTTGTATCACTTTGTCAAGGATGGTTGCAGGTGAAGTCAAGATATGTAGGTGAACCCCTAAGTACACCAATTTTGGGGACTCCATAGACTTGGTAAACCTCAAAGGTGCTACTCCTTTCTTGAAATATTCAAGGCCTTTTACGCTAACTTGTACTCAATTGTGTAACCATCTCTTAGCCCTAAATTGTCTTCCTATTCCTATAGTGGATTTGTGTTTGCAAGCAAAGCAAATTTTTTGTGTGTGTACTGAGAAATGATTAAAAAAAAAAAAAACCTTATAAATACAGATTAAATTCCTAAAATTCAAAACTTAGATTTAAATAACCTCATCAGCCTGGCGGATGACATACAAGGAATTCCATAGAAAACATTATATCATCAACCCAGCCAATAATGTCTTCCAAAATAGGGGTACTACAAAACATCATCAGCAGGGTTGATGACATCAAATATGTCCAGGCAATGGGGAAAAGGAGGTTAGAGGACAGAAACCTACGACAAATAAGCTGATGTGGCGGTGATATGAAAGGATAGTCCATGACACGTATCTCACAAAGTTGGTTTTGTCTTGATTTGGCTTATTTCCACTTGTTTTCTCCGTGGTACATGTCCACTTGGACCTGAGTCTTGTATTCCTCCTAGTGTGTTACACAATTTGTAACGTCCAAATGAAAGAGCTGCGCAAGGCTCTATTGATCAGAATCCCAACAAATGGTATATCAAAAAATGACTCAAAGCAAACTTTGCATCCAAGCTTTGTCAATAAATGAGAATTCCACTCCTGATTCCTCAATCAAGTTTTCCTCTACTTGGAGCAACTGTTTCAGTTTTTCTGCAATAATCAATTTGGAATCATGCATAGGTTGGCCATGGTCTTGATTTTCCACATATAATAAATGATATATTTGCGATGATGCATTACAAATCATGCATGCAAGAAAGCAAGTTCTTTTCCACCAGTTGCAATACCTAAAGTCTTTATATGTACCCCACATGCATACATACATTCTAAATCAGCCAGAGCAAAAAAAAATCATTTAGTGACGACTCCAAATGCTTGCCATCAGTAATAGAAAAATATCCTTTTTCATCGAAAGACATGAGAAATGCTTGCAATCACTATGAATTTGATTTTAAAGCTCTAATCACGCGTAAGATTCTATGGTAATAAATTTGATACCTTCAGTGCCTCATTCTGAAAAATTACATTTCACTCAGTCTTTTGTATATTCCCGTTAGGACTTTCACTTTGCTTTGTGAACTAAACTCCAAAATAAATTTAAAAGCCAAAGCAAGTTAGGACAAGTGATTTCAGTAAAATACTCGCTCTAGGAAGTAACCAGCAGCATCAGGGAGGACATGCAGCTCAGTTCTTCTTGCGTATGTGGCCTGAACTGCAGGGTCCCTCCACATTTCGTCAACTAATGGAGCATACTCACGTGTTGCAGCTGGGAAAAAGGCATCTAAATCCCCCATCGCCATAATTTCCAAAAGCCAGTCTGAAAAATGCTTGAGTTTTGGATTGATAGAGTAAATACATCGAATAGCTTCTTTTCCTTCACCATCATCTGTAAAAACAACAAATATATATAACCAAATATAAGTCAAGATTATGCCCCTACGTCTTAAACTAACCACTAGGCATTGATCAAAAGACTATAGCTATAGTAATCATAGCTATAGTAATCCAAATTACATTGTGTCTTCCAAAGTTAAGTGAAATCCAGCCAGAGCACAATAAGTGAAGGAACTTTTTGCAAAAAAATTGACATTGTCCTATATAATTAAAGGGACATTGAGATATGACATCATCAGACCTTTTAAGGCACCGCAGTATGATTTAAAATGCAACTTGAGAATTTTATAACACAAACTTAGTGATTTTCTCTCTGCTGGATGACCTGGCATTTATGCCAGCATCTTATTTACTAATATTGTTGCCTGGGACAGCCTGTGCTGCTTCAGCCTCATTGCAACTCAACACATTAATAGCATTAACTGATCTTATTTATGACCGCTACCAGGGAAATACACAGTACGATCAATAAAATGGTCAAAGTTAGAAGAGTGGATTACAAGGATTATGCACTTTTGTGGTAAGCGCTGCCAAAAATAATATTAACCTGGTGACCAGCATTGATCTAACCTGATAACTTTTCTATTTGAATGCTGTTTTATTGGAATTTCCTGTTGTTTGAACAGAAACTTACTGCTGTTGAACATTGACTACTTCAAGGTAGAGATTTGATGTCAGCAGGAGGTGCATTTAACATTGGCCCTTATTTGACTGTTGTAGTACTTTTTTACAAGCAATTATATCCAGAACTGCTGTAATAACAATGACTTGAATAATCACGGTTAATTTTCAAAAATGCTGATGCCTGTTTTCATAAACACAGATGTAAATATTGAGATTTGGATCCCATTTTGGGCATTTATAAACTGACCCCATGATGGTTCATGCATATAAATTGCCCTGTGAGAAGTAGTTGTATAACTGATTAAATATGAGTCTTGACACATACAAAATGTCCTGTTAATGGTTGATGCCTACAATTCGTCACATGAAAGACTGTCCCTAGGAAGGTGCCCATGGGTTGGGCGGTCGTAAAACATCTCGATGTGAGAAATTAGATTTATCATTTAACTTATAAGATTGGATGTTAGCTTAGATGACTAAAGTTTAGAACTGTTATGTGTAATGATTTGTGAGGCTCAATTTTCACAGTGCTAGTTTTGTACCTTCCACTATTTTGTACTTGCCCTGATATGACATGTATTTATTATTTGGGGCACAAGATGCCTCTTGTGATATTATGTTACTCAAACAATGAATTTTATATATACGATGTTCCTAGTTTACTAACATCGGTGCTATTTATTAAATATATTTCTTTGATATATTAATGAGACTTAACTAATCCTATATGTAAATAATGTAACTGTCAACCACCTCAACTATTTGTAACTTGCTTATGGCAATTAATAGATGAAGGATGCACACGGAATTCAATGTGTACCTTTCTATTTCTCTGTATTCTTTCAACAATCATACTTGCTTACATTGGTATCAAAGCCATTGTTCAAGGAAACCCTAGGTGAGGGTATGAACAGACAACGTGCTGAGTTCGAGGAAACCCTAGTTGGGTGCAACCTGCAGAGATGGAGAATAGGTCGTAGCAGATGTGCAAACCCAGCAAACGTCAAAGCTAGGGCACGATTCCATGCTATGATAGCAGTAGCATAACAAAATTGCCGTGAAGACGTGATTTGCAGTTCCAAACCAAGATATGTGATCAGAACATAATAGATCAAAGGAAGATAAAGACACAAGGGCATGGAAGACTGAAGGCACGCACAGCAAACAGAAGACAATAGATATGCAAACAGAAAATGCAATCTGGTCGAGCAAATGCAAAGAATAAAGTACCACGAACAAAAAAGTTTCAAAAACGTGAACAGAAGCCTCACAAACACAAACAAAAATAGGGCACAGGACTAAGTGAAGTTCCAGTGCAAAATGCGACAACAAAGACACAGTGCAGACTACGACAATCAAACTACAACCAAAATAGTCATCTAGGGCACAGATACTTCTTGTCAACCAGTGACCAAGGCATGTAAGTAATTTAAAGTTTTCAAGAATTTCTGTATTCTCAGCGTCTTCAGAAATTCAGAATATTTACCAAATATTCAACCTGTATTTTTCAAAACTTGTACTTTTCTCAAAAACTATATTTTTTCAGTTGCTCATTAATTTATGGGTCAAAAAAGTGTCAAAAATTGTACTTTTCCTGGAGGTAAATCAATTTTTGAGACGCAAGTAAAAAAGGGTAATTTCCTTTGGAATTGTTGTATTGATGTCCATGTCAACCAAGATAGACAACTGTAGTTGCATAGATTTCTAGGTCAGCCCAATACTGTACTTGTTTTGTTCACAGCCAAACGTTGTATATAAAATGGCTAACAAATAAAACTTGGTTCTGCCAGAAGCACATAAATTAACTAGCAAAAACTACAATGCTTGGAATCATAAGATTTGTACCATCGCGGAATATTGTAATTGCGACAAAATCATTCTTAACACAGAAGCAAGACCGGCGACAAACTTTGATGATTATGACAAATGACATAACAAGGCCTTGTTATTGAAAGTCTCTTTGTCAGATGACGTGATTCCTAAGGTCCAAAATGCCACTCAAGTAAGTACGTTATGGACCAATCTAAAGAACAAATACAAAACTTCATAGAAATGCAAAGTTATGTATATAAAAAATGTTCTTTTCTCTACAAAGATGAATGGGGGTGGGTTTCTATCAGAATCCTTGCTTTGAATGAAAGAACTCCAAGACCAACTATTAGCCATCAACAAAAAGGTGGATGATGATGTTATGGTGGCACTGGTTCTAAACAGTTTGACATCCTATGAATCTTTCGTGGAGGCTCTACCCATGATGACGGAATGTAACACCATGACGTTTGATCAACACCTAATGACAAAAAGTAACACCCTAACATTCAATCAAGTTAGTACTTATTTGCTGCAAAAAGAACACAAGCAGGCACAACTCAAGGAGTCCAATTCCAGCCAAAAAGACACTGCACTTGCTACTCAGTCCAAGGGAAAATGGAAAAGAATTCCATAATCATCGACATCTATTTCCAAATCTAAGGTGAAATGTTATTACTATCATAAAGTTGGGCATGTCAAATATATTGCCAAAAACAATAGTATGATATTTCACATAACAAAAAGTCGAAAGGATAGCAGATGTGGCAGCACTTGACACTTAGTCTGAAGAAGAATATGCTCTCATGGCATCATGCTCCAATGAAACTACTACCAGTTGTTGGTTCTTTGATTCAGGCGCATCTAGACATTTTATGTGTCGCAAGGACAAGTATGTTAACTTTAATACAAAAACAAGTTTTTCTTATTCAATTTCATTCGGTGATAGAAGACCACATATTGTGTAAGGGATAGGAGATATACACATTATATTGAACAATGTTATGACAATCATAGTAAAGAATGTTAGGTTTGTCCCTAAAATGAATAATAATCTCCTATCAAGTAGTCAGTTAATCCTCACATTTGAGTAAATTTATCTAGGAAGAAATATATTGTGTTTGATAACTTGATAGAGTAATAGTTGTAGGCATGGGGAAAGTGGCTTGTATCAGCTCGTTGACCCAGCCACAATCAATTTGCATGCATTAATTGTGTAGGATAATACCATTGCAGCAACCCAACGCTAATATTTCACATACTCCAGTAGTATATCAGCAACACTAACATGTGTTGGCTCACATCAGGTTGGTATTCAACCAATACAAGATTCTTCAGTACGTTAGGGGCCTAAGTGGTTTTACTCCACTCTATAGGATATGCACAAGGATGAAATTCATCAAATGCATGGCCTTGGAGGATAGACAAGATAGTTGTGGATTCTTCTAAGGAACGTGTTCATTTTGCTCTTGCTTTTGATCTTTTCACGATATCAGAACCTCAAAAGTATTATGAAGCACATGGCAAACCTAAATGGGAGACTGCCATGCAAACAAGCCTCGATGAAGAACCATACCTAGAAATTGGTGGAGTTACCTCCAAGTAAACAAGCCATTGGCTACAAATAGGTGTACAAAGTAAATTGCAAGTTTGATGTTACTTTAAATATGTACAAGGCCCATCTTGTTTCGAAAGGTGTTTTCCAACACAAGAGAATAGACTATGAGGAAACTTTTGCTCCCACTACAAATATGGTCACATTTCGGTTGCTTATATCCATAGCAGCTCAATTCGAATGTACAATGTTTCAAATGGATGTCAAAAATGCTTTCCTAAATGGAGATTTGGATGAGGAAGTCTATATGGTGTAACCTTAAGAATTATAGGTACCTAGCAGTGATCATCTCATTTGCAGATTGATTAAGTCTCTATATGGGCTTCAACAGGTCAACAACCCTAGCCTATTAAAATCGATCAACATCTACAAGATTTTGGATTCAGAAGAAGTCTTTCTAATCCAAATCTTTATGGAAAAAGCAAAGGTGATGACATTGTGATACTAATTGTCTATGTTGGCAATCTTGCCATCATAGATAGTGGGGCCAATGCAATTCAACGAGTGAAATCAGATTTGTGTGTTGCTTTTGATATGACTAATCTAGACCTCCTACACTATTCCCTGGGTGTAGAATTTTGGCAACATTACCATCTCATTTTCATAGCTCAGGTCAAGTATGCCACAACTCTTTTCAAAAAGTTTGGAATAACAGATTGTAATAATCTTTCTACACCTATGGAGGTCAAGCTGAAATTGTCATCCCATGATGATTCATCCCTAGTCAATGGATCACTCTACAGAAAGTTGGTGGGGAGCCTCTTATGTCTTACCTCCACATGACCAAATATATGTTTTGTTGTTAGCTATCTTTCTCCTTTTTTGTCTCAACCGAAGCTCATTCATTAGACAACATCAACACGTGTTTTGAGATATGTCAAAAGAACTCTGGGCTTTGGCATCCTATATCAAAGAGTAGAAGATTTCAGATTGACAGGGTATATAGAGTCTAATTAGGGAGGATCAGTGGATGCTCGAAGGTCTAACACCACGTATATATTTTCTTTTGGTTCAAGAGTTGTTTTATGGCAGAGCAAGATTTAGCATACTGTAGCTTTCTCGCATCGAAGCAGATAACAAGAAGCAATTTGGCTATGTCGGATTCTAGTTGATTTGCAATTTCCTCCATCTACACCTACTCCACCATTCTAAAATAATCAAGGTGTATTGAAGTTGGTGAAAAATCATGTCTTTCATTTGCGCACCAAACATATTGAGATCCATCATCACTATATTCGACAGTTGGTTGACTCCAATGATATTTCTCTTCACTTTTTTGCTTCTTTAGATCAGCTTGCCAATCTAATAACTAAACCTCTTGGTCCTATTCTATTTGTTAAATTTTGGGACAAACTTGGAGTTGTTTACTGTTTAGTCATTAAGAGGTGGTATTAAAAATATTGTTGTAATATATTAATGGGACAATCCTATTTTAGTTATATTCTAACTTATGTAATTGTCAACCACCTCAACTGTTTGTAACTTGTTTATGGGATTAATAAATGAAGGATCCACACGGAGTTCAATGTATGCCTTCCAATTTCTCTTCATTATTTCAGCAATCATACTCACATTATTCATTTGCTATTATTAGAATATGTTCCTAGTAGATCTAGATGGTTTAATATTTCTTATTGATATAAATATTTGTCTGATTTTGCTAGTAGAGCAAGCACCTCCTTAACGTGTTATTTGAGCATACGGGTTCTTCAACTTTGACATAATAATATTACCTCATTGAGATAATGAAATGCTGTCTTTTTAAGATTCTTCTATGTGTGCATTGTGTGGTGACACATGTTACTTGACATTGTTTCCATCAATTGCTTCAGCTATCATAGGGTAGAGCAGTGCTATGTGCCTCAATGATGTGCAAATTACATGAGGCCATGTGAGGGAATTAGGACTACGCTAAGCATGGGTGTACCACTTGCATTAGATGTGTAGTATCATATTTTACACCCTTGAATAAATTATAGTCCTAGCTATGTTTTATTAACTAGTTTGGAACTTTGGCAATTTTGGCCAAACTAGCACTATTCACATGTCATGTCCCCATTTTGGACATAAGGTAAAAGAAGAGCCTTAGCCTTGTTTTTAGTGTTTCCTATAGGCTAAGGGAAAGGAGGTTCTAAAAGGAAGCACTAATTTCTCTCTTCAAATGGTAAAAAGGTACTTTTGGTTAAGTTGTTCTAATATTGCATTAAGGGGCCTTTTTGAGTTCATGGGCTAATTTTAGCTCTTAAGTGATTTTAAAAGCAAAAGCACTATTTTCCTTCCAAGTGGAGCACCCCACTTTGAGAAGGGTATTTAAGGAGGTCGAGGGCTCATTTGGAAAGGTTATGCTATTTGGAGATTTGATTTGGGAGTCCAAACACGAAAAAGCTTAACTCACACCTTGAAGAGGAAAACCTTCAAAGGTCAAGAATAATTACAGACGAAACCCTCTAATTCTAAACTAGGGCAGCGTCATTCCTGGGCTGCATTTGGGCTAAAATATTCATGAAATGTTAAGCACACAATTATACTGAGAAGGGGGGTGAATTAGTATAAGTTAATCTTTTATTTAATAAAACTTAACCATAATAACACCATTCACACAAGATAACACAATTAAGAGACAAGATTTATGTAAACCCTTTCTAGGAAAAAAAAAACATAATATAAAATTCTCTTACAATATTTGTAGGCACCAACCTACTGGAGACACCAATCTTTACTATACAAAGAATTTGTAGGCACCAACCTATTGGAGACACCAATCTCTTTAATATGAGGCACCAATCCCTCCAATATGACAACCTCTTCAATAAGAGGCACCAACCTCTCCAATATGAGGCACCAACCTCTAACTCAACAAAGTCTTGTCTTCTTGAGAATAAATCTCCTTCAAAATCTGCCTTGAGTGATCTAATATTTTTTTCTCCTCATATCCACTAGTGTTTGTATGGTGTATTTTTTATTCCCCACACTCAAAAATCTGCTTTTATTGTACTGATTTTACATTTTTTCTGCTTGTCAAATTTACTCCCATTTCATCTTCTTTATATACCATTTCATGTGCCTTTTTACCCAAGAGAGGTGATCCTTCAAAGGGAGTCAGCCTCATTAAAACACATTTATTTTATTTTTAAATCCCCCAAGGGGGGCAACTCCATGAAGAGAGACTTCTTCTTCCAAGGTTGCGTTGATCAAGGCAAGGGTCGGCCAGCATGCATTCATATTAAAATATAATAGATGTTCTTCATAAAAACCTCATAGTTGGTCACCTTTTGCATAGTTAAGCATTAATTAAATAATTTCTCATGGGTCGGCCCATTGAAGTGATAAATCCAGTGCTGCTATGAAGGATCGATTAGTGGCCTTTGGCCTCTTTCTTGGACCAACGATGCCTCTTTGATATCAATGACAACAATCTTGCCAACAATCTTGTCCATATGCCTTTGACATCAATGATAATATTGCCAACAGGAAATTCAAAAAACAACCTTTTGGGGTGTGGCGACTTGGTTGGAGTGGTCAACGTCTTGGTTGGCATCCCATTTAGGGCAGATTTCATCATTTTCAGCTTGAAGACCCCTTGTGAAAGGGCTTTGTGGATTTTATACGGTTTGAAGACCCTTATTTAGGGCTGCATGGAGTTTATAGGGTTTGAAGACCCCTATTTAGGGCTGCATTGCAATTGTTGCCAGAAATAATATTTTTCCAGCTAGGGCGACTGGATTGGGAAGCTGAAATTGAGGTTTTGATAGGTTGTTTCAGGGCTATAAACTATTCTGAATTTTCCTATAATTATTTTAGTAATTATCACTATTTTTAATCATATTTTCCAGCCCTTTTATAGAGACAAAATCGTCAAAATCAGATATTTAAGCTTGCTGTAATTCTTTGTATATTGGCATCTTTGTGGCTGAGTTTGATGGTTTGATTAAATGCCCTAATATTCATTGCAACATTCAGTAAATTTCAGCTAAGGTTTGGATAATCTATTTCAGCATTTTGTGAGATTTTTGGCACCTAGGGTTGTTGGAAAAATCAGAAAAATATTATCTTTGGTTTTGTGATAAAGTTCAGATTTCAGGGTTTGCCCCAATTTGGGGACATTACATCACACCAACATTTACCCATGCCTTAGGAGTTTGTGTATCTAAGGAGTCAAAAGGATGAACAGGGAGTCAACTTGAGTTTGCCACTTGCCAAAACTCGGATGAAAAAACAAGCAAAGAGTACAAGATTGTATTTAGTGAAAAATAGATATTTTGAGATGAATTTAGAACCTTTTGACCAAAAGATAGGACTATGCCCATTTTAGGAGGCTTTATAACAACTTATGTCATTATTTATGGCGTGGAAAGGAGGATACAGATATTAAGCATGGAAGAGTTATGCTTGTCCGCATGCTTTGTAAGGTGGGGTATGGGTTTGTAAGAAAAGTAAATGCATAGGAAGACTTTTAGAGAAAAGGCCAACAAATAGAAAGGGACAAGTGTCACCTTCCCATTGATCAAGGAGATAAGTGTTTTTCCTATAAAAGAATGAAAACGTTTCATTGAGAGTCCCTTTTGCCATTATATTGAATTTTGGAAAGAGAGCTTAAGCTAGAAGGTGGAGACAACGCTTGATGTAGAGAAGGTTTTCCTTGTAACAAGGTCTAGGTGAAGGAAGTTTTGCTTGGTATCAAGTGGAAGATGCAAGGTAGGCTACCTAGCTACTCCCATGAATATCAAGTGGAAGTTTTGATGAGTATCAAATGTTTCTAAGGGTTCGCATGGCCTTATGGCTTCCCCCCTTGTATTTGTTTGATTGCCATGGTTGGACCTTTTGCACCATGTTATTTTTGGCCCTCTAAAGGCTTCGAGATGCTAGATCCCTTCTATTTTACTTGTTGCTTTGACAGCCTTTTAATGGATTTAAAAATGTAATGTTAAGCTGCCCAAACGGGCTTATCTTGTGGGAATGTTGTGTGCCTTCTTTGTGTAGGGTTTGGGCATGGGAACAAACTTCTAAGTCCTCCTACGTGACTCATTTTCATCGGAATGGGCAATAGAGATACTGCCATTTTCCAAAGTCCTCCTATGGCAATGAGAGAAGAATTTGGGCAAAGGGGAGGAATCCCAAAGTCCTCCTCCCAACACATTGAGTGGAGAGTAGAAAATTTTGTACCTATGAGTGATTTATGAGTCCTTTTAAAATCTTATGATCTCTAGTTGCTACTTTTTGTTTCAAGTGCTTTCTTGTGTGTGTTTTTAGTTGGTTTCAAGTGATTTCTTGTCAAGTGGTAGTATGAACGCCTAGCTTGTAATGGAAGTTGCGAAGTTGAGCCAACTAGAAATGCTTTCCCACTTTCACAAATCCACCCTATAATTTGCCTCAACTTTGTTGGTACTACCTATACTAATAAATGGAAGTCTTTGGCTTGGGGGATGCCTACAGAAAGCACCTAATGATTATGGTTGGGAGGCGAGCCCCTCCGTAGTTTAGCCTTGCGGATCACTTTGGAGCATGGATCTTGCAAACTAGTTCTTATCTTATTCTTGTTATTTTTATGTGATTATTGGTTGGTTGTTGAGAACCATAAAATGTATTTATTTTAGTTGAGAGGCATTAAGAAAGAGAAATATAAATGTAATTTTATTAAGCTTGCAAAACGTTGTCACTCCTTGTATCCTTGTTGAATGGGTTAAATTATATTATATGGACTTTGTTGGTTCAATGCATTATTTGAATTAGAAATATTATTTATAAAATGTTATCTCGCTGGTTAAAACATAGGAGTGCAACGAAAAGTTTCCATTTTTGCTTTTAGAGCTTAAAATGGTTGGCAACCCCTTAGGCCCTAAAGGGCTAATTCGTTTTCCATAAATTTTGTTATGTTCAAAGCTTACCTAAATCTCACAAAATTATTTTGTTGCATAGTGGGCTCCACCATGATTGTTTAGCATTTCACAGAAGCGGAATCATATTTGAAGCCATTTTAAGTTTGAAAAATTTACTAAGTTGGAGGATCTAAATGGCCTCGAATCCCTTTATAAAATATATGTACTTTTAGTAATTAATGCACTCAATCAACAAGGCGTCAAGTGCTAAATATGAAATTAAATCGAAATACGCAATTTTTTGGGCCTATAGGATTTTGTTTTGTAATTTTTAGAAGTTGTTTAGAGCCCATGGCTAGTTTTTGAGAATTAAAACTTTACAGAGTAGTATACCTTGCACATGCTCATTCCCTGTAGGATTGCACCCTTTGTGTAGGGTAGGCCTAGGCTTAAGCCGGCAGTCTCCCATATGACCACGCAACCTGTGGTTTAAGGCCCAAGGGGGCCAGTGAATTAGTTTTATAAAAATCACATCAGAACTATTACTCTTCCATAGTGTTATTTTTGGACAGCTCGGTCAAGGCTCTTAGGTGCGGTGACCTGAAAAGGAAGCCCCATAAAATTTCGTCGTCTTCCATATGGAAGTGGTTTCAGGGCCTAAAACCCTATACTTTTCTAGTTATACAAGTTTTCTTTGAAAAGAGGCCTATAGGCCTAAATGACTTTTGAAGGAACCTGGTGACCCTAGGATGGGATGACCCTAAACGAAAGCCCCCTTAGTTTTTCACCCTCTACCACGAAAAATGAATTATGAGACGTGAAAGTTAAAATAAATATCACTTCCTTAACAAACCTAGACATAGGCGTCGATTAATGCCCAAGAGAACCCTGAAGCTTTGTTACACTATTCGAATAGCATGAGGGCCTAATACCTCTTGGAGGCATTCTGAGAAGCCCAATACTTGCAAAACCCACCCAAGCAACTTTTCATCGACTCAAAAAATTAAAATTAAATAAAAATGAATTTAAACAAAAAGCTTGGAGACCCCATTAATGGCAGTCATCCAAGGGCAAGGAAGGTGGAAAGGGGTGACTATGGACAAGTCATCCTCCAAACCTTCCTTCCCCTTTACCTGATTTGAATTTTACAAACTTAGTGAGTGAAGATAAGGGACCCTTTATAGGCTCCCATAAAGATCCCTAGGGTTTTCTCAACATGTCATGATACGTCATTCGAGATAGAATAGAACTAATGGTTGAGATAGAATGCTCCATCCTCAAGGAGCTAAGCAAAATATTTAAGAACCTTTCTTTGGCCATATGAATACTATGAGATCTTTAGTTAAGCCCTTTCCGGAAAAGTGAGTCAACATGCAATTAGAATTAAATTACGACTTAGGGTACAAACAAGGTCCTGTGATTGACCAACATCATCTGGGTACCCATTTGAACCCCATTAAGAGATAGGACAAATCATTCAACCCAGTGGTTGCTCAAACTCACCTCATTTTAGTCGAGTGTTCAATTTAGGCCTTGGGATTGTGGGCCCTGCCAAGTCCGCATAGGCAATTATATTCTAGTTAAAGGTCTATAGGCCTTTTAGAGCAAGTGGGAGCACTTGCACATTGCAATTTGTATCGTCTAGTCATGTGAGTTTGAGTTTATGCATTGTTCGTCTCATGTCACGAAGATGGCTAACCTGCTGAGGATTTGGGTGTGTAGAAGGTGCATTGTACATTCTCAAAAAATATACATGTTTTTGCTTGTTCTTTTCATGCGTTCTTTTGGGCATGACATGATTGCGTTCTTTTCATGTTTTCGGCTAAACAATGAAAATGAGTTGGATGGACTCCCAAACTAGTGATTACATCACAACAATGAATGACAAGTGATCCATAATTAATATGGATAAACCATTACTTAATTTCATCAAGTCATATCTTAATTGTTCCCATAACACTCGATAGAATAGCTTGTTATCTTATGTATTTGCAAAAAACAATCGATGATGCTCTTATAAGTTAATTGCAAGTGCTAAAAATTGAAAGGATCTTAACATAAAGGTAGAGCAAGAAAACTAACAAAAACAAAAAGAAACAGGGCATGCACAAAACAATGATACCTTTGGAGAAACCCAATGTGTGAAAACTCAAAAGAGAGAGGGATTGCATCCAGTTGCCACTATCTCCTTCTCCTATCACACGTATATTGCCATCTAAAGGCCTCCATATACACTCTTTACAGTACCAACAATTCCAAACACTCGTACAAACTCAACAATTTGCCCAATTCCACTTCCCTAACTCACTCCAACATTTAAGTCATGAAATTGTTTCCTAGCAGTTATTTCAAGAATCTGATATCTCTTACTGCCCACTGATGCACCTACACTCTGAGGATTGACATTGTACACACATTCACAACTATGCATGTATGGATACGCATTAATACACCTACACTCTGAGGATTGGCATCGTATACACATTCGCGATTATGTATGTATGGATGCCAAGGAGTACTTCACAAACATTAATTGGTGCAACATCACAAACTAACTTTTCTTTGAAAGGATAGATAGCATATTAGAAGCAACATTGGAGAGTGACATGTAGACCTTTGTTGTTGTAGCAACTAAACCATACCAATTTGTAAGGCTAAGTATGAGGCATGGTTGGTAAATTTAGTTGCTTGATGTTCGTTTCAGAGATGAGGTTTTTCATGCTTTCACCATCAATCAAAAAATCCAAAAGTTTCCTTTGCACCCACATCTACAAATGAAATAAGTGTTCTACTTCAGCATCTTGCACTATTGGTGTAACTTGTGTAGTGGCTATTACAACATTTAGATCCGTGTCAACGATTCCCTTAGAAGGCTTGATTTTATAATCCTCTATTTTTGCCAACGCAAGCAAAACATTTTGGGCATGGCACTTTGAGTTTGAGTGGTTGTTGTTTTTATGTTTGTCACACCATTTACTTGTTTTACATTGTTGTGACTTTGTATTTGAAGAATGAAGTTTCTTCGGTGTAGATAATTTGTTTTGCTCGTCCTTCAGCGTAGACTCTTCCTCAATGGTTGCCACATAGCAATAGGCTTATCCCATCATTTTTACCTTGACTGGCTTCAGTTTGGACTGAATGAATGGTTGTACACCGCTGTGATACTTGAGATCTCTATGTCACCCTAACTCAAAAGAGCCCAATTTTGCAAACAAGTCATTGAAGGCATCGATGGAGGCTCAGACTAATGAGTTATGTCCATGCCACAATTGTTTCCATTGAATGTAGAATTAATCATAGACATTTTTCAGATAATAATCATCCTTCAAGGATGCCAAGAATTTTTCCCGAGTTGGTTCAGATTCTTATGTCTGGTCTTTCTCCAACAAAGAATGGGCTTGCCACCACTTCTTGACAAGTGAAAAAATATTCAGAAATACAATCTTGATTTTTTATTCATCAGTAAAGATATTCATGAGAAATATGGCACTAATTGATCTAACAAGCTATCTACTGAATCTGCATTTATTTTTCCCTAAAACACAGGAACGTCAAGATTTATGCAAAGCCTAGGGGGACTCGATCACTAAAAGATTTCCCTGATTTGTGAGTCGATGGATTCACCCGTTCAAGGTCTTCAATGAACTAATCGAACAAAAATGTATATTGCTCTCAAAGTGATTCTGCAAATCCGTCATCCATCATCTCTTGTATCGCATCTTCTAGGTTCTTTTCTCTTGCCATCTAAACCCTGCTTGAAATGGCACAACTAGTAATCTAATGGGTCACGCAATTTGACTCTGAACTTCAAATATTATGCCCTCATTCGATGTCACATGTACAAACCAGATGAACTGCTCTGATACCACTATCTAGATCCCAAGAGATGTCTAAGGATAAACACCCTAAATAGTTTTAAATATCATTGGAAAACAAAGAAACAAATCGTAGCCAGATTATCTTTCTTTGATATGTGGGAGACTTTAATTCTTTTATCCAAGCCTGCGTAAGTCCAAATAAACCCGCGAACAACAGCAAAATACAAAGCCATGGCCCTCAAAATGAAGAATCCTAAATAAACTTTCAATCCATAAAATCAAAACAATAACCAA
The DNA here is from genome assembly GCA_037957365.1 of Torreya grandis. NCBI lineage: Eukaryota > Viridiplantae > Streptophyta > Pinopsida > Cupressales > Taxaceae > Torreya > Torreya grandis. Next base: position 986,505 of record JARHVA010003306.1, read on the forward strand.
CAAACGTAAGGCCACAATCATTATACAAGGTCAAACAGGTACAACAAACAAGAAGATAACAAACACAGAAAATTTTCAAATAAGAAAACATATTGCTCCAAATGCACCAGGTATTATTATGGGGAATGATGGAAGCCAAAAAATAAGGATCAATCCCACAACAAAGCAACAAAAGTACTTAGTAAAATACATAAATACAAGAAAACAAAAAAATCTCTCCTAATCACACCCTAAAACCAGTGTTTCCTCAAACAACGAACACTCATACCTTTTCAGCTTCCTCGAGTGGTGGCTCTAATACCACTATTAGAAAATGAATGAAGAGACAATTGTGAAAAGCACACGATATATTGATCTGTGCATAGATCTTATTTATGATATGCAAAAATGGTTACAAGAATGGTTACAGAGGTTACAACAGTTATTAGTTTAGACATTAACTAAAAATTAGTTAAGTCTATTACAATATTCAACAAGGACCTCAATACTAGTTTGTTTTATTTTTATTTAGTATTGTTAATAAATAAAAAACAAAAAATTATAGCCCTTCAAAAAGATTGCAATCAAAATAACTTAAATTTTAAATTTTAAAGATAGAAAAAATAATTGGAAATTTTGATGTATTTATCCCAAGAGGGAAGCTAAAGGATCTAATTTACTATTGGTTAAAAAAAAATAGAACATCTAAATTAAAAGTTGAAAAGAAATAGAAAGTTAAAAAAGTTAAAATTAATTGAAAGTTAAAGAAATATCAATATTAGGTACATAGAAAAATTTATCAAGAAGAAAGAAATTATAGCGCAAAAAAAATGGAATGGAAACACAAAGGGGCAAGACCTAAAGCATCCTGAGAAGCAAGACGACAACCACCCATGGGAAACTGAAGAGACTACAAAATAAGTTGCACCAATTAAAGTCATCACTTTCTTATTAAATTAATGATTGACCCCCACAATTGGTTTAAATCTAGACCACCATCCCTAATCAAGTTGTTATCATACGTGCAAATTTCTACAGTTTGTCGTAAACATTGCTTGAAGTAGTGGTCCTCTATGGCCAAAACCTTGGTATTCTCAATACATATATGACGACGAGATTTGAAGAAATGTTCTGCCAAAGCTAACTTGACAAGTGTTCCCTTGTTTTTGTAGTATGCTGCCTTGCTTTGCCTTTGTTTTTTTCTTAATGATCGTTTTCAGAGTTTTTGCAATGTTTAATACAACAATATATTGCAACAAAAATGAAGGATATTGAAATAATATTTTCAACTCAAAACTGAATATTACATTGAGATCACACAACTGAAAATTCCAGATTTTAATATCAGCAAATACACTCAGTTTTTCATCAAAATGATTAGAACGCACTTCATAAAATATCATATATTATCCAACTCCACCATACCCAAAAAGTGTAGCAAACAAAAATACTGAGATGGTCAAGAAATCTTCAAATTGGAGTGTCAAAAGGGGTCACCAATCACCAAGGACAGCAGTAATAACGAAGCAGCAATAAAGAGTGATGTGTGCAGGTCTAGGCACCTCCAAACTGCCCTTGAAACACACCCAAAACCCTAGCGACCAGCAACAAGACTCTACAGTGCCTTCCAGAAGTGTACGGCCAGCAAGGGGAATGGTACGGCCAGCCCAAAGAAGCAATAACAGCAGCAATAAAAACCTTCAAACCCTTGCTCCAGTGATCTCCAACCAATATGTAATGAATCTTCAATAATATCTGAACATCAGGACCTCCAATCTGCTCAATTGTGTTTCCTGAATGAAAACACTAAGAATCCTCCAAACTGTATCTACCAACAGCCTGAAGAATGTTGCCTATGAGGGTTTCCGTCCTCACAAACCAAGAAGCAATCTTCTCCAGAGAGAATAGCAATATCAAATATCATCCAACCTAATGAAAAATGAACTCCCAACACCCTTAAAACCCACAACTTCCTTTTTGGGGGAATAAAATGTTTTTAAATTTTAAATTATAAAGTCCACTTATGTCTCCTTAGGCGCCCAACTTCAATTATAACACTTTAACATTATAATTTTCACTTATGTCTCCCAAGGTCATTTTTATAAAGTAACTTTATAAAATAACATAAGTTAAATATTTAATTTAACTTTATGTTATTTTAAATAACTGCATTGGATCAAATAACATTGAAAAATAGGTAACAACTACTCCCACCGACATCGCTAAAAATAGTATGATTGACAACTAGCTTCCTCGACGCCCAAAATTGACTTACTAAAAATAGTATGAGAGAAAACACCAAAAACACTCCGAAAAAGGGCAATACGCAACTCCCAACTACACCATGTTGGATAAATGATCACTAGAGTTCCCTAACCACACTCTGTTAGCCTACGGGAACGACTGAATAGGCTAACTCAGACAATCTCATGTAAAGTCTAGAAGAGGGCATTACAGTCCGCCCTTCCCAAGATTGCTTGTCCTCAAGCAATCTCAACTCTAGATGTTGTAAAATCTGCTTATTCTCCCACGTCGCATCCTCCACTAGTAAGTCCCTCTACTTGGCCAAGTACTCCTTAATTACCCTTCTCGAAAGAGTCTGCTCTCTGGAATCTATGATGGCCTCTGGAACCAAAATCAATTTACCCTCCTCATCCAAGGGTGGCAACTCTGATGAAGGAACCACATTGTGTCCTAACGCCTTCTTAACCCTAGATACATGAAATACATTATGAGCCCTGCTACTAGATGGCAACTCAAGCTCGTAGGTGACCTCCTCAATCCTCCTGGACACCCTAAAAGGACCATAAAATCTGGGCTTAAGCTTCTCGGCACCACTCTTCTTGAGAGAAGACTGTTTGTAAGGCTGAAGCCTCAAATATACCATGTCCCCAACATCAAAAGTGCGCTCCAAGCAATGTTGATCGGCATATGACTTCTGCTGATTTTGTGCTTGTTGCAAGTTCTCCTTCAAAGATTTCATGACCACCTGACTCTCCTGCAACAAATCTCTAGCCTTAGACACTCTACTATCTCCAAAAAGTAAATCCAAAAAGTTAGGTGCCTCATATCCATAAAGAGCCATGAAAGGTGACATCCCAATGGACATGTGAAAAGTGGAATTATAGTAGTATTCACCAAGATGCAACCACTTAATCCAAGCTCTTTGCTGTCCCGATACATAGTTCCTGAGATACCCCTCCACCCATTTGTTGACTATTTCTATCTGCCCATCTGTATGTGGGTGGTAGCTCGTGCTGGGAGTGAGCTTAGTCCCACTCAACCTGAAGATTTCCTACCAAAAGTGGCTTAGGAACTTGTTGTCCCTATCACTCACTATGCTCCTGGGCATCCCATGCAATCTGAAAATCTCCCTAAAGAATAACTCAGCCACCTATACAATAATGTATGTTGTTGAAATCGCGAAGTATGCAAATTTGGTTAATCTGTCAACCACCACATATATTCAATCCTTGTTTTGCACCTTAGACAACCCTGTGATAAAATCCATGGAGATACATTCCCATTTATGATTTGGGATGGTAAGGGCTGAAGTAAACCAGCTGGATAGGTATGATCATTCTTGTTCTACTGGCAAGTAGGACACTCTTTGACATACTTAAGGACTTTTTTTTAAGCCCTTTCCACGTGAATCTCGAATCTGCCTGTATGTCTTGAAAAACCCCAAGTGACCAGCCATAGGTGCATCATGAAATGCCCTCAATAGTTTCACTTTAAGCTGAGATGAAGGCACCAAATAAATTTTATCCTTATAAATAATCAGCTCATTAAGCACTATATCCCTGTCATCATGAATTGTGCCTACTACAATCCCTGCTGCCCAAAAATCCTTGGCATACTCTGTTGTAATTGATTCTCTCCAATCAATAGAAATCTCTACCAGAGAACATAAGTGAGGCCTCCTTGAAAGTGCATCAGCAACTACATTCTTTTTTCCCTTGACATATACAATGTCAAAATCATATACATGTAGTCTACTTACCCACTTTTGTTCCCTGTCAATGAGATCCTTCTGGTTCATGAAATATTTGATACTATTGTGGTCGGTTTTAATAACAAATTTACCCCCAACTAGGTATGGTCTAAACTTGGCCAAGGCATGCATGATGGCCAACATCTCTCTGTCATAAACAGCACCAATCCCCTCTCCTGATGCATCACACTCCACCTTAAAAGGTTTGGAGAAATCAAGTATAGCTAACACTAGACATGATGACATCACCTGTTTGAAGTGCTCAAAACACCTCTGAGTTGAATCTGACCACTCAAACGCTCCCTTCTTGGTTAAATCTATAAGTGGGGCTGCAGTCTGAGAAAAACCCTTAACAAACCTCTTATAAAATCCACACAAGCCAAGAAAACCTTTACGTTGAGTGAGGTTCGTCGATGGAGGCCAGTCAACAATAGCCTTGATCTTCTCTGGATCAACTCTCACCCCCTCTGCACTGATGATGTGACCAAGGTACAAAAGCTCTGTCATATCGAAGTCACATTTGCACTCCTTTGCATAGAGAGAATCACTATCCAAGATGCTCAAAACCCCCTCAAGATGCTGCAAGTATTCCTCCCAGATTTTGCTAAAAATCAAAATATCATCAAAAATATCAAAACGAATTTTCTCAACTGATTCCTGAAAACCTGATTCATACAACTTTGGAAAGTGGCTGGGGCATTCGTCAAACCAAAAGGCATCACTAGGAACTCAAAATGCCCAAAATGGCACCTGAAAGCCGTCTTCTCTATATCTTTTTCCCTCTTCCAAATCTAATAGTATCCTGACCTCAAATCTATTTTGGAGAAGTACTGAGCACCATGTAACTCATCAATCAACTCATCTATTCTGGGGATGGGATACCTATTCTTTATTGTCTTCTTATTAAGAGATCTGTAATCAATGCAAATTCGCATACTCCTGTAAAACAACTGCCGATGCAAATGGACTTTTGTTGGGCCTAATGTGCCCCATCTCCAATAACTCCTTGATTGTTTTTTCTATTTCATCTTTGTGTTTCTTAGGATGATGGTGAGGAGTGATCATCACAGGTTTAGTACCTTCTTCCAACTCTATGATGTGCTTTATCCCTCTATCTGGTGGCACTCCAAGAGGAATACTACCAAATACCATGCTATGTTTTGATATTAGCTTCTTCTCCTTCATTAGGTCCTTTTATATTACATAATGGTTTTAGACATTTTAAGTATGGTTTTATGTAATTATACTGTAAAAAAATTCAGTGGGTGTCATTGAGATTATTGTAGAAATCTGTATTGAAATGGTTTTATAAAATTTAAAATACAACAATACTAAACATGTAAATGAAATTTAAGAAGTTTGAATAACCCCAAAATATATATATATATGAGACACTCGACTGCCCACTCAATCTGCTCATGTTTGATTAACCATTCCATCCTAGGCCCTCCATCTGATAGGCCTCTATGTACTATCTAATTCCCATTGGCCTCAAACTTCATCTCCATCTTCTAAAGATTAAATGAGAACTCCACAAGGGACTTCATCCAATGCATTCCTAACACCATATCAATATCCCCGATGTTGACCACATAGAATTCATCTATCAATTCATATTCACCTAATTGAATTTTCAGATTTGAAACCTTTCGAGTACAAGAAAGTTTGTATCCATCAGCGACCATTACCTTAAAACCATCATGCTCTTATGTCTTTAGACCTCTCCTAGCCACGAAATTCTCATCAATGAAGTTATGTGTGGCACCTGTGTCAATTAGAGCTATGATTCGCTGCCCTTGTAAAATCCTTCTAACCTTAAATGTGACTGCCCTTTGAATGCTTGATAGTTGGGCAATGGTTCCATCACTCTTCGGATCCTCCTCTGATATATTCTCCTCATCACTACTCTCCAAATCAGTCTACAGATCTGATTTTTCTGATGATGTTTCATCAGCAAAAAAGTAATCTATTTGCTTACCTTTGCCTTCACACTGCGCTTATGCGATGGGTCTCAAGGCTCTCTACAATGAAAGCATAATTTCTTCCTTTGAAGCTCATTCAGCTGATCATTATCCAATTTCTTTGAGTCTTGTTTGGGCTGATGGGAATCACGCTGAAAATGCTTTTTGTCTTTATCTTTCTTATGCATAAATCCCTTGGAATGGAATTTACTTCTGGAAGTAGATGACTCCATATCCCTCACCCTCTTGATGGCTTCTTGCAAAGTCGTTGGATTGAGTCCCTTAACCCAACCACATAAAGGGTCTGAAAGCCCATCAATAAAAAGAACAATCAGCGTCATTTCAAAGATATCTGTAACAAGCACCGAAAGTCTCTGGTACTCCATAACGAAGTTGTCCACAATCCCCCATTGTTTAAGTTGAGCCAATTCCTTAAAGTGCAATTCAAGATCTTTCATATCAAATCTATCTATCAACCTCTCAGTGAACTCAGCATATGTATCAATCCAATCATGTCCCAAGGTAATCATCCCATGATGCCACCACTCGTGGGCAACATCATCCAAGCATATAGCGGCATATTTGATGGCCTCATCTTCTGGCATAGGATTTCGCTGAAAATAAGTGTCTAACTTCTGCACCAAAGCCCTTGCAGTAGTCTTCCATGTGCCATCATAAAATGGAATTGTAAGCCTCCCAACTTTCCTCTGTAAATCATGGTTATGTGCTCTTCCACCCTTGTGTGGTTTGTGCTTTAGTATAAGGTCACAATAGTCTCTGAAAGACATTTCTGCACAAATCTCCAGATATAAATCCCTCCAATCTTGTAAGAACTCATCCTGTAAATCATTGAAGGTGGGTTCATCCCCAACTTGGGGTTGGACTCTAGGTGGAAAGGTAGGCATAAGAGACCTAGAAGAAGTTGTCCTCGTATGCTGACCAATAGGTCTGTTGTTCACAGAATGTCCAATATTCCCATTGTTGTTGTTTCCTCCATTATTGCCATTATTATTGTTGTTCCCTGCCATATGTTGTGTCACTAGGGTTGTCATTTGTGCCAAGGTTTGTTGAAACTCTCGCTGCCCTCTCATCAAATCATTAAGCATATCCCAAGTACTTGGTTCCTCATTTCCCCTGTTATCCCTATCTCTGTCACCCATACTTGTTTCAATTCTTTCTTCACCAGCAAAGGGAATTATAGGAGTCTCTTCAATGTTAGGATTTAATCTGTTTCTCCTCAAATAATATTGGTATTGGCTATGCATCACTCATAGATTGTTATTTTTGTCATATAACCCTTTCAAGATTGCAGGATACACTGCTCTGATACCACTGTAGTATGCGGCCCTGTTTTGCCTTTGTTTTTTTTTTATGATTGTTTTGAGAGTTTTTTGCAATGTTTAATACAAAAATGAAAGATATTGAAATAATATTTTTAACTCAAAACTGAATATTACATCGAGATCACACAGACGAAAAAAACAGATTTTAATATCCGCGAAAATACTTAGTTTTTCATCAAAATAATTACAACCCGGTTCATAAAATATCATCTATTATCCAAATTCAACATACCCAAAAAATGCAGCAATCAAAAAGACTGAGTTGGTGAAGAAATCTTCAAACTGAGGTGTCAAAAGGGGTCACCAATCACCAAGGACAGTAATAACAACAAAGCAGCAATAGAGTGATGTGTGCAGGTCTAGGCGCCTCCAAACTGCGCTTGAAACACACCCAAAACCCTTGCAACTAGCAACAAGACTCTCCAGTGCTTCCCAGAAGTGTACGGCCAGCAAGAGGAATGGTACGGCCAGCCCAAAAAAGCAATAACAGTAGCAATAAAAACCTTCAGACCCTTGCTCCAGTGATCTCCAACCGATATGTAATGAATCTTCAATAATATCTAAACAATAAGACCTCCAATCTGCTCAAATGTATTTTTGAATGAAAACACTAAGAATCCTCCAGACTATCTTCCAACAGCATGAAGAATGTTGCCTATGAGGGTTTCCGTCCTCACAAACCAAGAAGCAATCTTCTCCAGAGAGAATAGCAATATCAAATATCATCCAGCCTAATGAAAAATGAACTCCCAACACCCTTAAAACCAACGACCTCCTTTTTTGGGGAATAAAATGTTTTTAAATTTAAATTATTAACTCCCCTTATGTCTCCCTAGGCGTCCAACTTAAATTATAACACGTTAATGTTATAATTTTCACTTATGTCTCCCAAGGTCCTTTTCATAGAGTAATTTTATAAAATAACATAAGTTAAATACTTGATTTAACTTTAATAAATATATGTTATTTTAAATAATTGCATTGGATCAAATAACATTGAAAAATGGGTAACAACTACTCCCACCGAAACCGCTAAAAATAGTATGATTGACAACTAGCTTCTTCGATGCCCAAAATCGACTTACTAAAAATATTAAGTATGGGAGAAAACACCAAAAACACTCCAGAAAATGGCAATACGCAACTCCCAACTACACCATGTTGGATAAACGATCACCAAAGTTCCCTAACCACACTCTGTTAGCCTACAAGAACGACTGAATAGGCTAACTCAGACAATCTCATGTAAAGACTAGGAAGGGGACATTACAGTTTTACATTAGCAACATGTTCATTGACCCTTGTGTTGATGGAGTGGCCTGTTTCTCTGATATATGAGATCCCGCAAGAACAATCAATTTTGTCCACTCCACTTCTTAAAGTTGGTTCTAAATTATCTTTGGTCCACTTGACTATAATATCCCTTTACCACCGGCAAATCAAACTCCATCGAAGAGACATTGCACCCAGCATTAATTAATTAATTTATTAACAATATTCCTTAATAAAAGAACGTCACCCTTGGGAAGACATACCCTTTGGGGAAAAACATGGAGGAGACATATTGTTTGATGGAAAGCCTTGAAGGTATAAATAATCCATTATGGGAATGGAAGAAGGCATCCAATTCATGTATTTAAGCATTTAATCTTTGTACAAACGTCAAGCTTGCAATTACAATTAAGGACGGAAACCCTTAGTTGTGTAATTTAATCACAAAGACGAAAACTCTTGTCATCATAAAACCCAAGGATGAAACCCCTTGTAGATTAAATACTCTATTATTCGAAAATTCTGAATTAAAAGTTCATTTTATTATATAAGTTTTTATTTCAAGTTTAAAATCGATAATTCTTATAAAAGGCATTTCCAAGAAATCCAAATTCTTGCAATATATTCCAATTTGGAATATTATAGTGTTATCAAAGCTTTCCATCCTGCCAGCGTGTGGAATAAAAATCATATGCAAGATAACAATAAGAATATTTTGTACTACGAAAGAAGAAATAAAACTAACGAGGCAAGCCAGCCAAAAGGAGACATGGAAGATGATAGAAATATTGAGAGGGCAGATAAACTTATCCAAGGCCAAGAACAATTGGCAAATATAGTGGCACAAATGGCCCATACCATGAAAATGATGATGAATTTTAATACTCAAAAGGCAGAAACTAGTTCGCCCATCTCTGAGCTCAAGTGTAAAACAGACACCACATCATCATATTGGCATTGCCAACCAACATTCATTCCGACAGAAGAATCAGACAAAGAAATTCCAAAATCATTTAATGAAGATCTTATAACTAGCTTCGAAGCATATCAATCACTTCCAGAGGGAATCCAAAGGGGAATTACCCTACAAACTTATATGCCAATGAGAAAAAATGGAGGTGCATCTCAACCTCCAGATTCATATGCTCGAGAATTTTGTGATAATCTTAAATCTGTGAGGCAAGTTGACCATAATCAAGAAGTTCCTTCTAGAAAAGATAGTGATAGGAATGAGAGATAAATTCAAAAATACTGGCGTTGCGAATGCACTAAACCGAAAGGGTCCAAACACACCTCTAAATGTACTGTAAAGTACAGCAGACTAGAGAAATCATTGTGAGAATAAACCAATGCAACTTTCAAGGGAAAACTTTTGCATGTCCCCTGGTTGTCATTTGGGTACGCATTCACCTTCCACTGAGTGCAAAGAAAGTATATCAGAAATCTATACCAATAGCGAGCTATGCAACGCTGAATATGAGAGAAAAAACTTGGCAAATTTGAACATGAACGAGAAATCAAATTTACAAGAGGTTTCTAAGGGGAAATCAAATTCCATGTGTCAAGAGTTAGCAAAGTCAATGATGGCGATGCTCCTTCCACAAGCATTGCCCTTGTGCAAAGAGTTTGAATCAAAAGAGGAAGACTGAAGAATTACTAGACAGGGTATTGAAGTTACACCCATGGATTTTCTAGAAAACTTTACACTAATTAATAAGCCACACTATAATGGAGTGGATAAAATGCCAAACCTGAGGAATAATGTGAATCGTATAGCCACTAATTTGTATTGTTCATCATCAAGTACCTTCAGCGCACATTTTTCAATGAATTTTGGAACAGAAAATGGTAATGATATCTGGGTGCTTTCAGTGATGAATCTCTACCAGTCAGCATTGGCAACATTTCTTCGCTGCATGACCATCATGTGGAAAGAAATTGTTTATCATTTGACAACATTCCAAGGCATTTGGTTGAATTTGTGTCTCTAAGAACAGAAAATGATTGTGGCATAGAATTTTTCAATGAGGATAGGTTGGAAATTAAAAACTGCAGAATAGTATCACGGGATCTGCTAAATTTCTATAAACAAAGGTTTTTTGAAATCCAAGAAGATACTATTATAGACAAATTAGATATTACCAGTTCTAGGGCTATGTCTGGAAACCCTCAAACCAGCCCTTATCTGGAAGATGTTTCTGTCAGGGCAAAGAAATCAGATGTAAGTATGATGGAAAGCCATTCACAAACAAAAGTGAAAGTAACTTTGAACTCGAATGGCACAAAGTTTAAGAATGAAAAGGGGCTCCTATTGTCCCATTCCCGTTAAACTCCACAAGTAGCTATGATCCAAATTTTCAATCAAACTTTCCTACTATCTCAAGGCCTTCAAGCACAATATCCAAGTCAAGTGTCTCGAGAAAATGTAGTCTGCAAAAGCAAGAAACAGAAACATTTCTTCTCCTCTATATTGTTTGGAAAAGGAAAAAAAATGAAGTATTTAGCAATCCCTCAGAATACAGATCAAAACAAATTTTATGAAAATTAGGACAGTAGGATAAAACTAAACACAATCTATACCAGCATAAAAAGTAGATAAGATTTCTAGTTCGATGGATCAAGACAAGATTGTGGCCCAAGATCACGAAAACTTAGAGAGATCAGCCACTCAGCATTTTGAAGAAAGATATCTACATAAATGATTTCAAATGACTATCTCAGGTTCACAAGAGTTGAATGGCAAGAAGATAGATTCACAAGAAAACTATTATGGTTATGATGGTACAAGGGATGAAATTCAGTGTTCCTCATTTGTTTCAGAGAAACAAGTGATTCCAATGGAATAAACAATTTTATCATCGAAATTCAGGTTGTAGCTCCAGATCTTACGTTCTATGATAGCACAAAATGGTCTTCAGCAAATAGCGTGGTAGGAGAGCAGCTGCTCCGTACTACGATGGATTTTAATTTCATGTATACTGTAAAGGAAAATGATAGATGGGTTCGTGGACTTGTCAAAAGGCTTAATATTGGAAATGGTCCGGATCTTGGCATGCTTGATCTAGTAGTTATATCGAATGACTATTCTTGTATTCAGGATAAGATTACTAAATCTGGAAAAGGAATTATAAAAGCATCTGCTCATTTATTGCCATTTGATCATCGGTTAATAGTGGAATTTGATGGTTCATTGGACAATTACCACAAAGAACGAGATCCTTTCCCTGATTTAGATTGCTTTGAACATATAAGAATTGTCCATCAGCAGTTGTGTTTTTGTCAAACTTCAGCTAACGAATTTATCAAGTATGTTGAACATATATCTGGTTTGCCACCAGAATTACGTCTCAAAAATCTGCAGAGACTTCACAGGAAATTCCAGTCAAGGGAAATAATTAGCTTAGAAAATGGAATGAATAGACGGTGTTACACACACAAAGAATGGTCATGTGACCCTGGTATAGTTTCAGCAGTATGGAAGCTAGTTGAGTTATGTAATGATGATAATGGTGCTGGTAACATAAGAGATTCGGTTGCAGATTTCATTGCAAGAGTTGGTGTTGGTGATCCATATAACGTTGTTTCCCACTTGATGATTGCAAAGACAATGTCTCATGTTTTCCAAACAAGAAAAGTGGTGATATTTATATTAGCATCAATCCTAATAATGGTGTTTGTGAAGAACTAGTGAATGCTATCATTAAACTTCTACAACAATATTTATTGGACGATTTAGTGATGATAGTGGATATCGTGGCAAATGCTCTTCGGGGTTTGTTTTCAACTAAGAAAGGTTAGAAAGTTCGTCAATCTCTTGGATCTGCTGAGAGGATCTATATTGGAGTGCAAACAAGAGGGGTCGATCTCAAGCTTGTAAAAAGCCTATTAAAAGAAACACGATCAACATTAATTGATAAAGTCGTTCCTTTAGAAGATACTTCTCTTCGGCAAACCTGTGGAAAAGAATTCGAGTGGATCTGCCCACTTGTCTATTCTCTTATCATGCAAAGGATATAGTTCTTCAACAGTGTCAAAATGTTGCGCTGGATAAAGCACCTCTTGCAGAATTTGATTTTCCTTGTATCCTTGGAAATTTGACAAGGAGAAATGATATTAACATACCTGTTTGCAAGCTCGTTGCAATTCTGATTGAGGAAAATATTTTTATTGAATCAAATGAAAGTTTACAATCTGTCCAAGTTGGTTTTGGATGCAATGAACGAGCTTCGTCTTTGCTATGTTTTGATCTGTTGGAAAGATTTTCCTATTGCGGATGCCACATGGGAAGGAGAGACCATTTTAGAGCATCCCAGCTTACAATTGCTTGAGGAAAAGCAATTTTGGGAGAGGAGGATTGTAATATCCCTTTACCACTGGCAAATCAACCTCCATCAAATCACAAGTCTTGAAGAGACATTGCAGCCAGCATTAATTAATTAAATTATTAACTGTCCTTAATAAAAGGATGTCACCCTTGGGAAAACATACCCTTTGGGAAAAGACATGTAGAAGAGACATAATGTTTGATGGAAAGAGTTGAAGGTGTAAATAATCCATTATGGGAATGGAAGAAGGCATCCAATTCATGTATTTAATCATTTAATCTTGAACAAATGTCATGCTTGCAATTACGAATAAGGACGGAAACCCTTAGTTGTGTAATTTGATCACAATGACAAAAACCCTTGTCATCATAAAACCCAAGGACGAAACCCCATGTGGATTAAATACTCTTTTATTCGAAAATTCTGAATTAAAAATTTATTTTGTTATATAAATTTTTATTTCAAGTTTAAAATCAATAATTCTTAAAAAAAAGATTTCCAAGGAATCCAAATTCTTGCATAATATTCTGATTTGGAATATTAAATTGACCAGTCTCTAAAGTTTTTAGTGAGGGAGAAAAGTAGTATGGATGTTCTTACTCTTTAGAAAAATTGCAATTTTATTATAAATTCCCTCTACACAAGGGAGGAAAGTTGTAGGTCTATTAAGGTTTTCATCCATAATTCTCGATTTAACATGCATGTTCCCAGTAGATTTGAAGGCTCTAAAAATCTGTTTGTCTTTGTAACTATTCTTCTTGAAAACCTTAGTCAGATGTTTGATCTCATCCTTTAAGTGATCATCATGACAAATTCTCAAAGCTCTCGTGGCACAGGTTTTCAATAACCCCATTTTTTGGAAAGGATGATGGTGTAAATTTGTGTAGATAAAGATCAGTGTAGGTAGATATTCTATTGACCTATTGGGAGAAAGAATCATCATATTTCCTAGAGAGGAGGATGTCTAGGAAGGGAAGTTTTCCTTATAATTCAAGTTCCTAAGTGAACTTGATGGTATCAACAACCTTATTTAAGCGGTTATGAAAATCTTCTAATTTTTCTAAACCATGCGATCAGTTGACATGTGTGTCATCTAAGTATCTTTTCCACCAAATAGGTTTCAAAGGAACGAAGTTTAGATCTAAGTCTTTCAAAAACTCCATAAACAAATTGGCTACAATTGGGGAAAGAGGAAGCCCATTGCGACAACTTTTGTTTGTTCATAAATGACCCCTAAGAAAGAAAAGGTGGACTTCAAACAAAGAGCTACCAATGAAGAAGTCTCCTCATCAGTGTAACTTCTTACCACCTTTATTATTTCATCAATAGGAACCTGAGTGAATAGTGACATAACATCAAAGCTAACTAGAATCTCCTCGCTAGAGACATTCTTGACCTTGATAAAATCAACATAGCCCCTGGAGACTTTGGTAAAGGGAGTTCTAACTAACAATTGTTTTAATTTGTTGTCCAGGAAGGACGCTGAGGCATAGGTAGGTAAGTCGGTGGTGTCTACGATAGGTATGACTGGACGCCTTTCTTGTGTATCTCTAGTGTGCCATAAATTCTAGGAGTGATATCTTTTTTAGGAAGGAGATGTTTCTTAATGTTTTCATCCAAAGAAGATTGATTTATGGCTTTCTTAACAATTCTGAAGATTTTGGCAACTAGGTTAGAAGTTAATACTCTATAGCTCGCAGTACTTTGTAAGTGGTCAAGCATCTTCGACTTATAATCACTCTGGTTTAAAACAAATGTTGCATTCCCTTTACCTGCTTTGGTGATAACAATTTTATCATTCATATTGAGATTCTTTAAGGAATTCCATTCTTCCCTAGAGATGTCAGACTTTGGGGGTTTGGGTTTCCTTAAAGCCATAGCACAACCCTGTCTAAACTCCTCAATGATCTCTAAAGGTAAAACCTTTAACATGTTTTCAATCTTAACTAAGAACTCTTCTCTAGGCATATACTTGGGGGTGACTGCAAATCGAAACCAAATTTTTGGAACATTGAAAGAAGGGGGATCTAAAGGAAAGCTAGATAAATTTACTACGAGTTTGCTCTCCCAATTATCTATAGATCTATGGGAGAAAGTGCCCACTATTATTTGTCCTTGAAGAAAGCAAGTTTTCAAAGTTGTTTAATGGTGCAATATGAAGGGGAAGAATGTCATTAATATATGGTTTTCATCATTAATAGCAATCTTATTTTCTCCTAATGTCGAAGGAAGGAGGGAAGAGCTAAGTTCCAATGGGGAAGACATTTCTAAAGGCACACCAAGATCAACAATATCAATAGAGGTAGTTTTAATTTCAACAATGTAAACCGGCTTAAGCTCCTGAATTTCAAGAAGACAATTGGTTCAAGAAGAGTATGTACGGTTAAACGAGCCACCAATTAAAGGAACATCTAATTTTAGATATTTGGTTGGTAAGGAAACAAGATCAGAGTTGGTTTTAAAAAAATTAAAATAAAATAAATTAGTATTGAGGTCCCATAATTTAATAACATAAGATTATTTAGTCCCCATTTAATAATCTACTTTACCCAACTGTCCGACATCACAAAACTTCATTGCTAATACCTTTAAAATGAAACCTGAGTCTGCAATCTAGCTATATTTTTCTCTCATCCTGTCAATAGTTCACAGAATGTGATCCAAAATGTTGATTTAAGAAAATTACACGATTCTAACTATAAATCGTCATTCTATCTCATCGACTGGAAATACTCTCTCTCTAAAGGATTTGATATTTTACGATGGATGTTGATACCCACATATAATAGCTTAGAATTGCTTAAAGCGTATATCAATAGAGAGTGCCAAAGGCCCCATGCTATATTTGAGATATCCCAACTGGACGAATCAAAGATAGACCACTTTACTAAAGCAAAGTTTCCAAATGGCCCTCTACATTGAGCTAGTTGTTAAGAAGACATAAAAAGAAGGTAGAAAAGAGACAAGGGCAAGGAATTTACTTCGGAAAATATAGAGTAAAGATATGATTAGACCAAGTGTGGGGATCAACGTTTATTAAAAGGTCAATTCTATGCTTGGAACATATGAAGGATAAATAAAATCTTATTCCTCCTTATTTCAAAAAACATGCATTTCTTTTATCTTTGAAGGCCAAAGTAGTCACTACTAGTAATCATGGCATGTTTTAAGTAATTCATACTAAACCTTTTATGCAAAGCTTTGCAATCATCATGGTGCATATCTTTTGTGGCATAGGAGACTAGGGATATGTAGGCTTAGGGAAATGAATCGTAAGCGAAAATGAGCCTTGGGAAACTTATTGAAGGATATGGACTAAGAAGCTAGAGTTCATGGTTTTAAAAGGAAGAGTTAAGAAATCAGTTAGCAGCAAAAACAAATGGGATGCATAAACAAAGGCATACAAGTAGTCAACTTCAATTTTGTAAGGATAAGGGCATGAATAAGTGTTAAACAAAGGTCAATGGAGGAGCCAACATATTAAAATCTAGGTGAGCATGACGCATAAGAGAATGTGGTCAAGGACTTGAAAACCTTGAAAACACAAAATAAGTTGGTCAAGGCTTAAACTGCATTAGCACCTCCCTTACAGTGATAGTGAATATAGCCTCGAGACCCAAGAAAATAAGAGATTCCATTTCAAGCAAAAAGGTCACTCTGACTCACACATCTCTATAAGTTGTCTCCCATACATAGGTATATGGTTCGTTCTATTTGGTTTTAATGAGATCACTCTACGACTTGAGTAGAATAACAACAATAGATCACAATATGATTGAAATAGAGTTAAATATTTCAATAAATGATGAGCCACTTTGAGGGGGCAACCTCCACAAACTTCCAATAAGAATGGAATTCACAATATGATGATCAAATATTAACCGCTACCTCCTATATACCCTACTTATGCTATGAAGACTCCCTGCGGCCAACCCTAACACCAATATGAAGCTACAGAAATAATCATATGACTTAATTAAAGGTTATGCTAACCACACATATCCCAATACATGTTATAGGCTAAACGCATAGCATGCTCCCCCTTCAAAAAAGTGTTGTTCTCAACATTGACCATCCACGGATGCTTATGTATGAAATATTCATCCTTCCATGTGGCATCCTCTCTCGGAAGGTTCTTCAACTATATAAGATACTCATCGATCACCCTCCTCTGTAGCCTCATGAAGCAAGTGTGTATAATCTCCTCTAGTTCCAAGATGATTCTTCCTTCTTCATTAAGCTCAGGTAACTCCGTCTAGCTGGGAATGTTCTATCCAAAATAGGAAACATGAAATATTGGGTTTATTTTTGCTCACTGAAGTAGCTCCTCTTAGTCTTGAGTGTGTTCCTTAACTGCTCGAACCCATGGTTGTACCTTCAAGGATGGGGCAATGGTTGGTGGTTGGTAGCCCTAAAATGCCCCAAATGGAGACATTTTGGAAGACATATCTCTTTTAGGTGGAAACTCTATTGGCATATTCTAAAAAACAATTGAATGTTTTTCCACCCTCAATAGTAGGTTCCAAGGCTCAGAATTAGTGCTAACCATGGGTTGAGGTTGCATAACATTTGGATCAGGACTAGGATATTTTATAGATCCACCTTGATAGGTCGATACCTTGGTGATTGGTATATGCAGTTGTAGAGTCGGTTATGAGACTAGTAGATTTTTTATGGTATCCACATGAGAAGCCAATTGCATACTAATGCTAGCTATATCTCCTTTCATTTCATTGCACATATCTTTCCATTACATTGTGCATATTCTCCATATATCCTTCTATTTCATTGCACATATTCTCCATATCTCCTTTCATTTCAAGCTATATGTTGCACATATTATTTTCCAGATCGTGCACTTTGTCATCCAACAAAGAAAACATCATGTTAGAAATCACTCTTGATCTAAACTCTAACTCTATCTCCTCTTTGTTAAGAGTTTTCGCTAATGTGTATGAGTTCTTTCCTTGGCCTCTAGTTTGTGCAGAACTTGATTTGAGCGAACTTTGACCAACCATTTTCAAAATTAGGGCGGCCTCAAAACAAAAACTTGAAAGAATAGAACCCCTATAGATTTCGAGGGGCTTTTTCAAAATGTAAAGAAAGTAGAATAAATCTTTAAATTGTGGCTTGTAGAGAAAATTTATGAAAAACCTTAAAATAACAATAACTCGCTCAAAAATGATCACAGAAAGTTGAAAATTGGATTGTAGCTTCCTTGAATATTTCTCCAATTTCAATATTAAAAAATTGTAGAAAAAATTCACAACAGTTTACAAGATATAAGCGATTCTTCTAATTTAGGGTTTCAACCATAATTTCGTCCAAATTGAAGCTCTGATACCATTTGTAATGAGATAATTATACCACGTGAGTAGAATAACAGTAATAGATCACAATATAATTGAAATAAAGTAGAATATTTGAAAAAATGATGAGCCCCTTTGACGGGGCAACCTCCACAACCTTACAATAAGAACAAAATTCACAATATGATAACCAAATATAAACCTCTAGCTCCTATATATACCCTACTTATGCTATGGAGACTCCCTAGGACGACCCTACAACCAATATGAAACTGTAGAAAAGATTATGACTTAATTAAAGGTTATGTTAGACTAAACCTGGCCACACGTCACAATACACATTATATAATGCTAAGGAAGTAGCATTGGTTAAGACCCATCTAACCCAAAGCTCTAGCAATCAAGGATGTAACTCCATAAATCAATATCCAATATAGCATGAACAAAGCACTATCAAGACCCACTGAAAGCATAATGTTCACCAATATGATGGCATCCCCCATAGAACAAGTTAGTATCTTAAAGGCCATGTTACCGCCGTCAAAATAAATAACATCTAAATATGCTAGGGGAAAAAAAATCATAGTTACCTAAACTCTGGGACAAGGGGATGGTTGGACAGGGTTTCTAGGTCAAAAAATTCCCAAATTTTGGGGACAGTTAACATTAAATATATAAAATAATTTTTTTTAAATAACTTAAAGAAACTAAGATAATCTAATATTCAAATTATAAATTTAATGCTAAACAACATCAATAAATTACTACATCAACAATAACATGATAAGTCAAGATGTCAATATAAATCGTCAGTCTTAAATTTCATGTCTATTTGACCGTCATAAGAGAGTCTTTCTTCTTGCTTGGAGAAAATGATCTTAAAATTGTGATATCTTGGTCATGCGGTGGAGTTTGAAGCCCGATTCTTTTTGTCCAAGAAAGATTTCTTCAACCCCGATGCAATGGTGTAGTTATATTGAGACCATTGTCACCAATCAGAGGGAAATGTGTGAAGAATGTAATTGGAGTCTTTAATCAATATGCTAGGAGTTTGTCCAATAAATGTATTTAAGATACTTGTACTAGAATTTAAGTCAGTAAAATATATTTTAAAATGGTGACATCATAAAGCCCCAAAAACATCCCTTAAAAAGGGGGAAATTTCAAGAACATCCTTAAAGCTCAGCGGGCATGCCAGATCTCCCCCTTTTATCAAAATTTGGAATGTGTTGTAATGAAATTTTGTATTAAAAAGGAGAATTGTTCATGAGAATTTGTATAGGGGGCAAATTTGGAATATGTTGTAATGAAAATTTGCCATCCAAATTTCACTACACATTTGAGCAATTTTCATTGATTTTAATTGTTCAATCTTCTATAATGCAATATTTGACTCCACTGTCCAACGGATAAGGGAACGCTCTCCACAAGTACACATGGAATGGATTTTGTAGATGGCATTCGTTGGCTCAAGCTAGAAATTAATTGACTCAATTAATTTGTTGATTATTTTTAGAATTAATTAATTTTAATTAAAGTCTTAAAAGAACATCAAAAAGAGCGCCAACGTGAAGTGTTAAAAGAACATCAATAAAGAGCACCAAGGAATGGCTATGAACTTTGAGTCATTAAGTAAATTAATTCTTTTTAGAATTAATATTGTATTGTTAATGCAAGACCAAAAGTGTGTTTAATGTTATAAAATGCTCAAATAATAAAATCAAAATATGTGCAAACTCTATTTAGAGGAAATTAACTCTAAGTTGAGCTAGTGCAATGAATGGCTTTCCAACTTCCTTTGTGGGTGGAAAGATTGTACAAAAAAAAAATCCTGATCATTGATATGGGGGTTTTTTTTTCAAAGATCTTCGACAAGAGTTGGCTGCAACTTTGAGTGTGGGCTATGTACTTTTCCGGATTTGAGCAATGGATTGCAAGCAAACGAATGAGATCAGTTTTTGGCTTTGTGGGTTTTGATGTTCTTTATATGTGAATTTCATATTTATGTTCATACATAGAAAAGCCATTAAAATTCTTGACTTTTATTGGTTGTGTGCAACTCATGGTGTTAAAAGACTTTGTGTTGGAAACATTGTGCATAAGCTTTGTACCAAGCGTACCTAGCCCGAGTTTTGAGAAGACTTTGTGCTTCCAAGCAAGTCTTTTGTTCCCATTACATATGTTGCTCCTATTTCCATTTTTGTACAAGAGGAGGAATTTCTAGCCATTTTATTTAATTCTAAGTTATTTCAACAGTTCTCTGCATTTATTCCACCGTGGGTTTCTCACCTTCACCTCCATCCTCCTTCATTCTTCTCTCGTTTCTAGCTTCTGCCATTATCCAATTTTGTTTCCTTTCTGTGTTTTTCGATTAAAAGTACACCAAAAAAATCAATTATCCTATGAGGGAGTTGTGCTTATCAAACGCAAAGGAAAATCACCATCTCGACTGTGATTTATCCATTTGTTACAAAATTTGTGTCTGAGCCCATTGGGTGAGTCATTAAACCAAGAAAAACCCAAGCAACAAATTTTTGTCGACTCTATTGGGGATTGAACGATGCATTCGATTTCAAAAATTTGAAGGGAATCTTCCTTTTTCAAACGAAGATTGACGACTCTATTAATATAAAGCCCAAAAATGATGGAATGCAGCCCATCCTTTTGATATTTTGAGCTTCACCGTCACTTCCCAAAGTCTGATTTGTGATTGCAAAAATTGGTTGCATGGATAGTTGTTGGTGGCAAAGAACAGAAATAAACAAAAAATAAATCCTAGAGGAGCCCGGACTAAGGGCTGATTAGATTCTCGCAAGTGATAATACGGCAAGAAATGTTTCCCTCTTTATATCTATTTTTGAAGAAAATCCAATTCCTGACATTGTTGATGATCCCAAGAGAGTGCATTTTTGAAAGATTTATGTGGAGATGTACAAATCAAAAGGAGAGAAATTTGCCCACTTCAAAACTTGCACAAGGTGGAGCAAATACAAGAAGAAGCAGCTCTTGGTGTTGGGCATGAAAATTGAAAGGATCTTGACAGTCCAGCCCCAAAGATAAAAATTATGGAAGAATGCGTTGAAAACATATTTTCAGCTTTCTTCCAATAACATGAGACAAATCATGAGCATAACGAGCTACACACCAATCAACATAAGACATGTGGTGATGTTGAGTACAAGCACACAAAAATGCTTTAAGGAAAAGCCAAGTAGCAATCAGAAAAAAATTTCTAGTAATCTTGAGTACCGTGAGGTTTTGGTCCCAAGCCCACCTTTAGAGGCGTCTAAGAAAGATTTGGCTCAGCCATTCATGGTAGAAGATGCACAACAGCATCCACAAATCAACGTTTTTGGAGGTATGTCTCACGTTGTTTGCATTTTAAATTCCAATTCAAAACATACTCCTTGCATTCATGAGCAAAATGTGTGTCATGCATCCTTTTATGAACGCAGGTAATGTTTGCATTCCAGTTATCCACAGTCAAGTATTTGAGTACATACTCATCTTCCCACCCATACCTCATGTTTTTCTATAGATACAATTAAAACCATGTTTCGGCTGTTGCTCATAAATTTGCAAGCGCTATCTTCATCTTGCCAAAAATTGTCCTGCATGGACTCATATTTTTCTCAACCCATGAACGGCCATGTCTAATCTTGTTGTTTTTCCTTTCCATGGTTTACTTTTCTGCGCATTTTTGGCTTGTGTATTTCCCTTTTGTTTTCTATTGTGTATGTGTGTGTGTTCAATAAATGCAACAGCATGATTGTAGTCTTTTCCCCTTCGCCCGTGTTTGTCACTTGAGTCCACAAGGTGTTTCTGAGCAGTCTTCTTTGCCAGTGAACCTGTTGTTTTGGTGAAATTGTAGCAAGAATTTTGCATATATACTCGCTCTGGAGCTGTACATTTGGCCTTCATGTGCGTTCCTAAAATCAAGAGAACAAGGAGATGTATACATTCATAAGCAAGTGTGATGCATGTTTCAAGAGACTTGGTAGTGGGTCCAGTATAGATATTTCCAGCCACAGGTCTATTGTTCATCACAAAAATCTGGATACATTTTTAGCAGGCTATTGAAAATAATATAGTTTGCACAGAGAATTTTCAAGGTTTCCCCTTTTGTCAAATGGGCAATAATGATGTGGCTTGGTACAAAAAAATTAAAGACACTGCAGAGATGGCTCTAGAACAGTGGCCCAAATAGAAGTGAAGCCACAAGCAGGCCTTTTTTAGCTTCACCTCTCACATGGTCAAACAATGATGATGATGGATACGTATTTGGTATTTTATACATTGCTTCCATGTTCAAAATAACCTGCAAATCTTTTGGAGAATCAATGAGGATATAGGTCTTGGACAAATGCAGCAGGTGCTTTGTAATTTGTATAATCTTTCAATAAGCCCACAAAATGTTTTAAAAATTGAAGCGTATGGCAATGAAATTTCAAGATACAGTGACATTCAATCTTCTCAATGACTGGTCTACAATTGCAACCAAGGTGGGTCTGTGCATGGTCCTCTTATTCACATTTTCTGCCTATTCAGATGTTGGGTCTGTGATTAGAGATGCAGGGACCAAAACAGTATGTTATTTAACACTTGCAGAGCTAGAAACAGCAAATTCAATGTTCTCGAGGAAAATCGGACAAGGTAGCTTTGGGCCTGTATACTATGGTACAGAAAAAGATGGAAAGGAAATTGCTGTTAAGATCCTGGTACGTACATCCACTCATGGGACACACCAACTGGTAAATAAAGTTGCAATGCTATCAAAAATACATTACATGAATTTGGTTCCCTTGATTGGATATTGTGAAGAACAGTTACAATTTAATACAGCTCCAATCACTTTTCAAGATGATAAAGAATTAGTTAAATCAATGGTGGATCTGACAGCCAGGCCTGATTTAGATGCACAAGAAAAAGCTGTAGTGGAATTTAAGAGTCTTATTCAACTTAGTGATGGAACTGCCCAAGTTATGATATTATGTTCAGAAGGACAAAAGCATTGAGCAGCCTTTATGAGGGGCAGATGAGACTATACAGATTCAAAATAGTGCATTTCTGATTTCTGTATTGAAACAATGGGGTTTGCTTGGCTAGTTTGTGTCTTCAGGAGAGTATGCAGCTGCTGTAAGTTCATTATATGTACATCACTTTCCTTGGTAATATCTCCAGAACTTATGGCACAGCTTGCAATTATTTCATCAAAATGTCTCTTAAATGTAGAAATGGATCTTTTCAAGGACACCCGCTCTTAATTTGATTCTGATGTTGCTGCAAGGGCTGCCTTTGTTGATATGTATGTTAAGTGAAAGGGTGTTAAGTTTTCGATGAAATGGAATGACAGAAAGATAGAAGATGTTTGCAAAATGAAGTGTGGACCTGGAATTGTTCACTTTGAAGTCCTGTGGTGGAGCAAGAACTTGTAACGTTATGAAAATTATTGTGAAAGATGCTAACTTGTCAATCATTTCAAATAAGAGCAATGTTCCTATAGAGATCATTGGCAATGCTAAGTGAAAGGATTGGAAATATATACAGCCATGTACTGATTATAATGCCAATAATGAAGATATAGTTGATGAAATAATTGGCAGGTTGGAAAAGACATTTTTTTAAGGGCCTGAAAGAATGCAATTTTATTATACTTGCCACAACTTAAGCATGTTGGACGTGCATCACTTTGGTGCATTTTGTCAAACGAATCGCCTGCCTCTAAGTGGGCATTGATAAACGAAGATGATGTCAAAGGATATGGCTGTTTCTCTTTTCATAAGTGTCATTAAATAGAAAACAACCCACGTTAAACTAAGGTTTGCATTTGAATGTTCAGATCAGATGCAGGAGCATAGAAGTGGGCAGACATTCTAGGCAACAAATTCCATTCAGAAATTTTGTCAAACAGGTCACGTGCCTTTCATGAGCTTCTACATTCTCCATACACCTCCAAGCAACCAAGTCTCGTGGAACATGATGAATGTAGGATATAATCTAAAAAGGCCAACACATTTGGTAGGTGTATAACGTGTATGCAAAAGGTTGAAGGGTTCAGTCTGACGGAATACCTGAACCAAAACAGTCCAGGATGCAAACTTTCATTGTGGCATTTCATCAAACATGTCCCAGGTGCTGCAATTTCACTGGGTTATTTTCTCAAACAGTTCACGTTCCCTCACACTTCATCCTGCATTAAGTTTGGCAGCTTATGGTTTGGTAAAAGCAAACTTTTTTCTACGAACATTGAGGAAAACACAACAGATGGCACTTTCTTTGCATCTTGAACAGAATGTAATTATATGAAGAGAATCTGCTGATAACAACAAAATGTATTTAACATCAACAATAGACAAATGCATTTGGAGCATTCACGATAAGGATGACAATACTTTCTACAGAAATTGACTCCAAATTGTTCCCGTTGGCTACAGAGGAGTGTTTTTCAACAGTTATGGGCACCAAAACTCGTTGGGCATTTTTTCCAACAGTTTGCATGCCTCCAAATAAGCTTAAGCTTTCATAGAAGGGTCAGAACCAGATCTTCAACTGCCTTATGAATGGCATGGATATCCTTATAGAACTCAGATATTGAATGCTCAGGCCCTGATGTGAGCATGCCAATTGAATACTGGATATCTGAAATGAAATCTTTGCATGTGACGATACAATGAGTTTGAAAACGAGTGACTATATTGCACAGCCTTCCCTGCCATGACTGTTGGACATACTTGTCTCCAATATACAATTATTTTAGGATGGATATTATTGACAAACTTCCTTGATTTAAATAAAGAAGAAGAAGATAGGATTCAATCAAACAAACAAAACACTTCCACAGCAAGGAATGGAGCTCATCATGGAATGCATTTAGCAAACTTGTAGAGAGTTTCCAGCACAATGAATGATATTCACACATAGGCGACTCAGTATGCACAAGTTAAATACAAAATTAGAAAAATCATCATAAGATATGAATGCAACAGACTGTTCCAGTAGGTAAACAGGGAAAAAATTTAAGGCAAGGATCTGACTCGGCAGCGCATGTTCATTCTATATTGATTTTGATAGGCTAACTAGCAGCTAGTTGGCCGGATCGGGAACGAGAATGTGTACTACACAGCATCTACAAGGAGTTTCAACACAGAAATACGCAGAGTGTACAAGGCAATGATCTACCCTGGAAGCACATGTTCATTCCCATACGAATGGGACAGGCAAACTGGCTACCAATTTACCGGATGAAGATAGACAAGAGTGCTACACGCTATCCATGGCACGGATGAGGCACTGATCACCAACGAGAAGGAAGGGGAATGAAGTGTATCTGAATAAAGCATACCCAGATGTATGCTAATATAGAGTGAGAGACATATGCAAACAAAGTAAAACGCAGAGAAGGAAGGGGAATGAAGTGTATCTGAATAAAGCATAACCAGATGTATGCAGATACAGAGAGAGAGACATACAGACAGAGATTAAGCAAGCAGGAAGATAGAGCACACAGACAATGAGAAGGTGAGCAGTTACAGATTAGACTTGTAACAAAGAAAATTGAACTGGATTCACTTGTGAATCCATCTTGTACACTGGAGTTGTAGCTCCATAGTTTAGGTAGGTTGGTGCCTACATACAAACTGGGTTGGTGCTCAGTAAGGAGATTGGTGTCTCCTAAGGATTGGTGTCCTTGAATGTAACTAGTGAGATTTACCAGTAAGGCATTTTATTATGAGGCTGGATTAGAACAGTTGATTCTAGCAACTGATTCTCATCGTGGTTTTTCCTTTCGAATTTTCCACATAAAATTTGGTGTTATGTGTTTCTGTGTGTGTGTGTGACTTCTGCATTTGTTCTTTGATTTACACATGAATTTACATTTTCTGTAAAATATTGTTAAATGGACTAGTTTTAGATCATCTATTGATTCACCCCCCCTCTCAGTAGATAGGTGTGTTCAACAATTTTCTTAATCTAATGAAGGTGGAGTCCATTTCAAAAAGTTCCACCATGCACCCATCCCCCAATTGGGTACATCCACAAGAACCACACAAATGTGGGCAAATCAAAAGAATTTTTTGGAGATATGTCACACAAGAATTCAACGACTTTGGCATACATCAGGGCAAAATAAAAATATGTACTATTAGGTCAATTTGATAATAATGCTTGTCGCAATCTGGTAGCGCCACATCCCCCTTCCCACCTCTCCCTTGCCACTACCACCAATCCTCCTACTCCAAAAGTTTATTTTAGGAAGGAAATACATTGCATTTTTGTTTTAAATATTTGAATGTATCATAAACTTGCCATCAAATTTTTTGATGTGCCATCTTTTTAACATCCAAGGGAGTACTTCATTGCCAACTTCCATGGCATGTGTCTCACCTACATAAAGGATACTTCAATTTAAAATATCTATAAACCTAGGATGAAAAACGTATCTATCTTTTCATTTATTATATTTTTTATTGGAGCATATACCCTCTATTTCATTCGGCATTAACCCTTTTGAACATTCGAATAGATTTTTCACTTGCTCCAATGAAATTTCACTTGGATGTTTTTTGAAGCAAATTGTTCAACTGTTTTGGACCTTTGGTTGTTTGTTGTTTCACAACTCTTGTTAAGTCATTATACAAATGGTCCTGAATGGCATCTACAAATCATGAATGAATGTATCATGAGTCAAGAAACTCAATATTGAATATAAAAATTTCCCAACCATTAAATGACCAATTACGTCAAAATATGCATATGATATATATAATGCTATAAATAATTTATACTACATAAGCTGTAATTCTAATAAGTCAGTACCGAGCGAATACAATATAGAAGAGAGAGAATAAAATTAATTGGAAACCATTGTCAAGCACACATGATTGAGTCAAAATTAGAAAAAAAAAACCAATCTAACATTATGTTGCTTGTTGTGATGGCATATCACGAATTGCTGCAACCTACAAGCAGCTCCTTCATGACAACTTGTATGCCTAGATTAAATTCAAGCAGTAAAGCATTAACTTGCTTTTATGTTTTTCCAAAAGCATCTCTCTTGATTCTCAAAGAAATTTGTTCAAGTGAAGGTGTTACATCATAACCAATCAACCATTAGCCATGAAAAGGCGATGCTTCTCAAGCACTTATTATCATGATCTAATATAAAACAATGTCACTGAAGTGTTAGAGGCTATCCTAAAAGCGCAAAGCTAAAGAATAATGGCAAATACAAGATTTAAACCAAACAAAAATGCAACCATTATAGTTGGTTAAATAGAACTGTCATGACCCCAGTTTTGTCCACCATTTACATGGAAATGAACTAAGGACAGTAACCAGATTTAGTAAGAGATCCATTAGAAGCATGGTTGCTTTCTTAAAGTAATAACCCCTGTTGCACCATATATCTGTTCAGATATTGGAATAGGACTTGGTCCTAAATGCTAAATAATAGCAATTGTGTATTGTACTAGACTGGGTTTAGTCATGTTTTGGTTTTGTTGCCAGGACTTGGTGAAGGTCACTTGGACCATCCTTAATAACTAACAGCTTGGACACTGTTATGACGGGATAAACATAAATGCAATAGTGATGTGAGTCCTTGCTGCTCCCTCAACCTGTGAGAATGAATCAATGAGTCTCAACGATCATATTTGTGGCCAGTTAGCTAATCTTATTGTGATCTTTTTATTACTAGTAAGAGAGTATTGTATTATGTTATTGTCAAGGGATACAGATCTACTCCTTGATGCAGGGGCATCACCTAGGAAGCTTTATAGTTTGATCAATTTTGGCTTGTTCAAGTAGTCTTTTGGGCCTTAGTAGACATTAGAGATCAATAAGGATCATATTCCATGCTTTGTGTACTTTCTTTAGTTCATTTGATACCTTTTAGGAATTTCTCGCCAAAACTGCCATTTTAAAAATTTGAATTCCTTTTGAGACTTTTATCGACTTTTGCATGTTCTTGTGAGGTTCTAATGATGTAACTGTTGTCAATCAGACTCGCACCCTTGTGAAGGTAGTTTCAGGTTTTCACAGTCTGCTGAAACATGGAAACAATCATAGGTTGTGGGTGGCCTAATCGGCAGATTGAATCTCTAGATTCTAAGGGCTAGCTCCCTTTGGTGTATCAATTAGGATCTCTACTCTATGCTACAAACTACCGGAAAAAGGGCAAAAAAAAAGTGAAAGAAAAATCCTATCTAATGATGGTGATACCCCTGAATTTTGGTTCATCCACTCAAATTGAGCTCCTAAAAACACTGATTAGACAAAAAAAGACAACTTTCAATTCCAATTGACTCCTATGCATCAGTGTTTCATGAGAAGGTTCTATCTAGTGATTAAAGCTTAAGGGAAATGAGGGAATAGCCCTGATTCAAAGCACTAACCAGCCACTTACATCTGTTGTAACTTTAGCCAAAATTCATCAAACACAGAACATGCCCTACACAATCTAATCAACTAGTAAATAGGTAAGAATCAGGACTTGACAAGGGAGAAAAATTCTATCATATATGCAAATCACTGACATAAATACACTATACCAGCATCCTGAAATCTAAAAACAATCTTATTTATCTAAAAATGTTACAAAACTCAAATTTTGGCAGAGACTGATCTTGCCAAAAGAGGGATCCTCAAAATGGCAAAAAAAACCAACTTATATAGAAAAGGCATACAAAAGCCAAGAGATTGGCACTGAAAATAGAAGAGGAGATTAACTCCCACATCACCCCAAGTCCAACTCCAGCTATGCCAAGATAACCAAGCCTTCAAATAATATCTTTTTGTCTTATGCCTTGCATTAAAAGCTTTTTGGCATTGAAAATGATGGTGAGCCCATTTCATAATCCTTATTTAGAATAAAAATTAAATTCTTCAAATGTGCATGGATCTTTGATAATTCAATTCTCTTCATGCATGATGCTATGCCGATCTTCAAAGAGAAAACTCCACTTGAAGTTGAGTTAGAAGTGTTTGAAAAGGCTTTGATTAACAAGATAAACAAGAGTGCATGCATGAAATTCTATGTTAAGCTCTCCTTGAACAAGCATCCAATGTTAAACTCTTCAAGCCCTTCATGCATTTGAGTCTCCCTTTTAGAATT
The DNA here is from genome assembly GCA_037957365.1 of Torreya grandis. Taxonomy (NCBI): domain Eukaryota; kingdom Viridiplantae; phylum Streptophyta; class Pinopsida; order Cupressales; family Taxaceae; genus Torreya; species Torreya grandis. Next base: position 1,015,801 of record JARHVA010003306.1, read on the forward strand.
GAGAGAGTCGTGCTTGAAGGCGGTAGCATGTCTTTTCCAAGTCTGAATAATTTGATTATTGCATTAAAAACTCGACATGCTCCTTACTGCAATCTAATCTTGCTTGGACCACTTTGCATGATCTGAATGTGAGTTGTAGATCACGTCATCAGAGTCAATAAGGGAAGTCCTCGTTGTCTTCTACTGATTGCCTGTTGAAATCTCACTAGTTGAATGCGTTTATGCCACTTGTCCCTGACTAATTAGTCCTTCAAATTTGCACTGAGTAACTTTATATTTCCTTTACCCTTCTCTGTTTTGACCAATTACTGTGGGCTTTTTGTTTAGGCTCTTTGTAAAGTCCTCTTCTCGGCTTTTCTTTCTTTCGGCCTTTTCTTTGGACAAAATGTTCACGGCTTCACTCTTGGATTTTTCTTTTTTTTGGACAATTTGCCCAAGAGAATTGTTTCTTTCTTTCCTTCAGACTTTCCCTTCGAACAATTTCTCTGAAGCGTTTCTCTTTATGCACTTTTCCTTCGGACAATTTGTCCGAAGGAATTCATGTAAATGCCTCTTCAGCTTTTATGAAAATGCCCTTAGGGATTTTTGACAAGGACCTTTTCTTGCAGAGTTTTTGTCTCTTTCGCTTTGAACAATTCCATCAAACAAAAAGTCCAAAGGAAATTAGGTCTTCGGGTTTTTTGCAATAGACAATTCCTTCGGACAAATTGGAATGGTCCTCTTACCCTATGGAAGAATCGAAATGGACCTTTTTGCCTTTGAAAAGACCCTTCGGATTTTTTGAAACTGCCCTCTTGGAGAATTTCTTCGGAGTTTTTTCCTGACAAAAAATACCCTTCGAAAAAGTGTCAAGTGTCTTTCGGAATTTTTGTAATGGTTCCCTTTGTCTTTGAAAATGCCTTTTTCTGAAGGGCAGATACCCTTCGGCTTTTTTGAAATGCACCATTTAGAAGTTTGAAAAGTCCTTTCAGATTTCTACAATAGACGCTTCGACAAAATTGAAAGTATCCCTTCGGACAAATTGGAATGGTCCTCTTACCCTATGGAAGAATCGAAATGGGCCATTTTGCCTTTGGAAAGACCCTTCGGATCTTTTGAAACTACCCTCTTGGAGAATTTCTTCGGACATTTTTTCCCGACGAAAAATACCTTTCGAAAAAGTGTCAAATGTCTTTCGGAATTTTTGTAATGGTCCCCTTTGTCTGTGAAAATGCTCTTTTCCAAAGGGCAGATACCCTTCGGCTTTTCTGAAATGCACCATTCAAAACTTTGAAAAGTCCTTCGGATTTCTAGACTAGACCCTTCGGCAAAATTGAAAGTATCCCTTTGAAAAAAATGGAATGGTCCTCTTGCCCTTCAAAAAAGTTGTAAAGGACTTTTTCGAAGGAAAAGAACCATTCGAAAAAGTTGTAAAGGACCTTTCGGATTTTTTAACAAAGACCATTTCTTGCGAAAAGTACCTTTCGGAAAAATTGGAATGGTCCTCTCCGAAAAAATGAAACCTTCGGATTTTGTGAAAATGGACTTTCCTAAAAGAAAAGAGCCCTTCAGACTTTTTGAAAGTGTCTTTTCCAAAGGAAAAAGAACCCTTCAGAATTCTTGAATGAGCCCTTTTTCCGAAGGAAAAAGAACCTTCAAAATTCTTGAATGAGCCCTTTTTCCGAAGGACAAATACCCTTCGGCTTTTCTGAAATGCACCGTTCGGAAGTTTGAAAAGTCCTTTTTTTGAAAGAATTGTACCTTTAAACCTTTTGGAGATGCCTTTCCGAAATTTTGAACTGGCCCATTCTTTGGAAAAGTTGAAAAGGCCTTTCTGGATTTTTGAAAATGTCAATTCCTTCGGGCTTTTGGAAAAGCCCAATTTCTTCGAATTTGTTGAAGATGACCCCTTCAGGAAAATTGCAAAGACCAATTCTTGACACTTAGACAAAAGACATGGTTATGCAAGTTTTGAATGATAAGGGTTGCAATTTGACTTGTGCGGTCAAAATTGTCAACAGTAACCTTGTGTATCTAGGGGTCTTTTGAACATAGGAATGGTTCTCGATAGTTTGACACTCTTAGGCGTAATTTTCATATTTCAATATTGTCAAATGTCTAAGATTACTGAGTTGTTAAGACATCTACGTAGGATTGGAGGGAATCAAGTAGTTAGAGATCTTTTAGGAGTTTAAAAGTGGGAAATGGTTCAAAGAGCGTCTAATTTGAGGTGGACAGAGGTGGAGAACTTCAAGATAGATCAATACAAGATCAAGATTCCAAGAAACACTGCCTGTTCTTGCAGTTTTGTGTATGGACAGTACATGTGTTTGTGACAAATGAACAAAAAGATGTTTGAAAGAATCTCTATTGAATCTCAATGATTTATACAACTATAAGTGATGTTTTTTTGTTGTTATGCATGATTGTATTGTGTTCCTCTAATCATTTTTCAAATATCAAAGTGACAATCTATAGTACAGTCAAATTGTAAGCATCCCTATTTTGCATAGTCAGGATTAAAGTTTGCAAAGCTTCTTGAGATAGAGTTGAGTGTTTTATGAACATTGTGAGTCAAGGACAACTATGAAGAGTCTCAATTCCCTTAGAGGAATCTTTGAATCACTTTCAACTGAGAAGATTTAACTCATGTTTCTATTCAAATTACACAGTCCTATAATATGTTTCCAGAATTCTAAAAATTGGCCTTGGAAAACCTTATGGTGATTGTTCATGCACAACTAGCTATTGTGGAAGGTGAAGTGAGGTAGGGCAGACCTCATCCAGGTCTTAGAAGTGTTTGAATTTGTTTAAAACTCAATCTAACCCGTTTTGTAAGCTCTTGGGCTTGTATAGCCCTGTCAAAACCAAGACTAGGGTTTTGAATTAGAAATTTGAATATCTATTAATTCTACTAGCCATTTTTTGTGAAACTTTGGATTGTTATGTTATTTTACACACTCTAAAGGATTCTAGTGGTTTTGAGTTGGTACATGACCGTACAATACGGAAACCCTGAAGTGATCTTGAATTAAGCCTAATGGAGACCTAATTATAGAAAGGTTGTGTGAATTAGTAGACTTTCCTTGAGAGTTTTGACTTGCAACTTTAAGTGAAGCTATAAGGGGATAAAGGGTATCTAAAACTGGTGTTAGTTTGTTGTGAACCTCTGTAGTTTGTTCAAACCTACAAGCTTTGTGCCTAAGAAGGGCTACAAAAGACTAGGCCTTAGAAAGAAAAAACTTGTATTTGGATTGTGCAAACTCTCTCTCTGCATCAAATTGGTATCAAAGCACGTTGTACACCTGAAGGAGGCTTGAAAGAAGGTGAAACTCCTTGAGGTCAAAGAAAATTTGATTGTTTGTTGATTAGTTGGATTGAGAAGCCAAAATGCCACCTCGAAGAAACCCAAGAGGATGTGGAAGAGCATGCATTCAGAAGGGAGATGCAATCTCGGAGGAGTTGACAAACCTAAGGATAAGTTTTAATGCAAGGCTTACAGTGGTAGAGGCCAATCAGAGAAGAGGAGTTATAACAGGGGACATAAGTGACAGAGAAGAGCCACAAGCTCCAGAGGAGGAATAAGAAGATGAAGAGCAAGAGGAAGAAGGAATTGATAAACTACTATAAGTAATGATGGGACAGGGGTCTGAGCCAAAGATAGAGCTTCGTAATTAAGTAGGTAGTTTAGATGGAGAGGAACTCATTGATTGGATTACAAAGTTAGACAAATATTTTGACTATGAGAATGTACCAGATGAAAACAAGATCAAATTTAATTGCACAAAACTAAAAGGACATGCAGCGCTTTAGTGGGATTACATACAAGATGAAACAAAGAAGAAAGGCAAAGCCAAGGTCAAATCTTGAGACAAAATGGTAGCAAAATTGAAGGCTAAATTTCTGCTTAATGACTATCATACAAACCTCTTCAAGAAATTGCAAAATTTGAAGCAAAAAGAGATAGGCGTTAAGGAGTATTTTACGAAGTTCTACAAGTTGACAATCAGATCAAGACATGTAGAAAAGGATGCGGAGAATATTGCTAGATATCTTAATGGGTTAAGGTATAATCTTCAAGATGAACTCAACCTAATCGGTCCAAAGACACTTGAGGAAAGTTACCAGTATGCTTTAAAGACAAAGGACAAGCTAAATAGAAGACAAACTCACCAAAACAACAGCAAGGGCAAAAGTTATAGAAGCAAAGGACAACAAGGAGGAAGAGTTACATCTCATGGAACAAGTTCAGAACCCAGTAACTCTCAAGAACATTCATCTAATTCATGAGGTGGATTCAGAGGAAGGAGACCATACTTCAGAGGAGGATACACACAAAGAGGAAGAGGATTTATTGAATTCACTGATAAGTGTTTCAAATGCAACAAATTTGCAGGTCATAGGTTTTGGGAGTGTCTAGAGGAACCTCAAGGCAGCAACTCTAGGACTGAAAGTAGAAATCAAGTAGTCAAAGCAGAGAAAAAAAATGTGGGTTCTCCATCTCATATAGAAGAACCAGAAGTTGGTGAATCTTTGTTGATAAGAAGGGCGCTGATAAAATCACCCAAGGAGAAATAACCTACCCAAATAAAGACACTATTCAAGACAACTTGCAAATCTCAAGGCAAGTGTTGCAAATTGGTGATTGATTCAAGTAAAACTGATAACCTAGTGTAAGTGGAGATGGTAGAAAAAATTGGTTTAAAGAGAACGCCACATCCAAGCCCCTACAAGGTCTCATGGCTTTAGAAAGGGCAAAAAGTTCTTCTGAATGAACAACGTTGGGTAGGTTTTTAGATTGGGGGATACAAAGACAAGGTACTATGTGACATGATGCCAATGGACGTATGCCATGTGCTCTTAGGGAGACCTTGGCAATATAATAGAAAAACTACTCATGATGGGAAAAATGTTTACACCTTGGAAAAAGATGGAATAAATCACACACTGTTGCCTCTAAAAGAAGAAGAAAATGCACAAAAGACTAATGCAAGTGTTATGATGGTGAGTGAGAAAGAGTTCTTGAATGCTATGAACGAGAGAGTTGGGTTTTGGAGTGGTAATCAAATTCAGGACTGTTGTAACAACCACCAAGTTGAATGAGCTACCTCAAGATGTACAAAACATGTTGAAAGAATTTGTTGATATTGTGGTGGATGAACTACCTAATGAGCTGCCACCTATTAGGAGTATTAGCCATCATATTGACTTTGTACCAGGTGCAAGTTTTACCTAACAAAGCAACCTATAAGATGACCCCTCAAGAGAACGCAAAAATTAAGAAGCAAATACAAGACCTCTTGAGTAAAGCACTGATCAAACAGAGCCTTAGTGTATGTGCAGTAGTAGCTGTACTAGTTCCAAAGGAAGAAGGATATTGGAGAATATGCACTAATTCTAGAGCAATCAACAAGATTAAAATAAGGTATAGGTTCCCTCTTCCAAGAATTGAAGATTTAATGGACTGTTTGAGTGGTTCTAACTATTTCTCTAAGATGGATCTTAAGAGTGGTTATCATCAAATTAAAAATAAGGAGATGAATGGAAAACTGTCTTTCAGACTAATGAGGGGTTGTATGAAAGGCTTGTTATACCATTTAGTCTCACTAATGCCCCAAGTACATTCATGACACTCATGAATTTAGTCTTAAAACCTTTGATTGGTAAGTTTGTCATTGTATATTTAGATGACATACTGATTTACAGACCAAGCAAAAAAGAGCATCTTCTGAGCGTAAAGATGGTGATGCAAAAGTTGCAAGAGAGGTTATTGATTAACCTTAAAAACTATTTGTTTATGAAGATAGAGCTGGTGTATCTTGAGTTTGTGATTTCCCAAGGTATTTTAACAATGGACAAAGACAAGGTGAAAGCCATCATTGATTGGCCAACTCCCAAGACAGCCTATGAGGTAAGAAGCTTCCATGGCTTAGCAAGTTTTTATAGGGAGTTTATCAGAAATTTAAGTGGAATTTGTGCACCCATTATTGACACTATAAGAGGGGATAAAAACAAATTTATGTGGACTGATATTGTTAAGAGAAATTTTTAATTTCTGAAAAAGAGAATCACAAAACAACCTATGTTAGCACTCCCTGATTTCAACAAAGTTTTTCGACTTGAGTGTGATGCAAGCAGGGTGGCTATTGGAGTTGTCCTAAATCAAGAGGGCAGACCTGTAGCATACTTTAGTGAAAAGTTAAATGAAGCAAAGAAAAAATATTTTGCCTATAAACTAGAGTTTTATGCCATGGTTCAAGCCTTAAGGAAGTGGAAGCACTATCTAATGTTAAACGGGTTTGTTATATTCAGAGATAATCATGCACTTTAGTTCATAACTAATCAGCCCAAGCTCAGTCAAAGGCATATGAAGTGGGTGGAGTACTTGCAAAACTTCTCTTTTGTCATCAAGCACAAGAAAGGCCAAAGTAACAAAGTAGCAGATGCTCTAAGCAAAAGGTCTTTACTCATAATAGAGATTCAGATTGAGAGTGGGGGAATAGAGTCACTTAAAGAGTTGTATGAAATTGATTTAGACTTCCAAGAAGCATGAGGCTTGCAGGCAGCAAACTACTAGAAACAGAGAACCTTGCATAGAGTATATGTTACAAGATGGTTTGTTGTTTGAGGGAGTTCAACTTTGTGGGCCAAAGAGTTCCATGAGAGAGAATCAAATTAAGGAAAAGCATTGTGAGAATTTAACAGGGCATTTTGGCCTTGACAAGGCTTTAGCACAGTTAAGTAGTCATTATTAATGGCCTAAAATGCAAACAGATGTAAGGAACGTTGTGGAAAGATGTAAAGTATGTCTATTTGCCAAAGAAAAGAGCACTAATGCAAGTCTTTATTAGTCCTTACTAATTCCAAATAGACCTTGGGACTCCATTAGCATGGATTTTGTCATGGGGTTACCAAGAACTCAACTCCGTTTTTGTAGCGGTGGACAAATTTTCAAAGATGACCCATTTCATATCATGCAAGACAGCTAATGATGCTACTCATGTGGCTAATATGTTTTTCAAGAAGGTGGTTAGATTACATGGAATTCCATTGAGCATTATCTTAGACAGAGACACTAAGTTTTTGGGGCACTTTCGAAGAACGTTGTGGAAGAAATTAGGAACAAACTTGAACTTTAGATCAGCTTACCACCCTCAAACAGATGGCCAAACTGAGGTGGTTAATGGAAGTTTGGTAATTTGCTGAGGTGTCTAACAAGGGACAGTCCTAAACAGTGGGATTTAGTCTTGCCACAAGCAGAATTTGCCTATAATGACTCGCCCAACAGAAGCACAAGAATGAGTCCATTTCAAGTTGTCTATGGTATGCACCCAAGAGGAGTCTTTGAGTTAAGAGACCTAGGTAAGATGGAGAAAAGAAGTGCTAAGGGAGAAGAGTTTGTTGTTGCTATGCAAGAGGTGCATGAGCAAGTTAAGAAGCAATTGGAGTTGAATGTGGAAAAGTAGAAGCAACATGCAGATCTTAAGAGGAGAGAAGTCGGTCTTCAGGTTGGGGACATGGTGTTAGCTCATTTGAAGAAGAAAAGGTTTCCAAAAGGTGAGTATAATAAACTGAAAATAAAAAAGATTGGCCCTTGCAAGGTCATTAGGAAGATCTCCAACAATGCATATGAGATAGAATTGCCTAGTGGTGTGATTATCTTTCCCATATTCAATGTTGCAAACTTGTATCCATTCAAAGAAGGGGATGAAAGTGATCAACTAGCTGGGAATGAAGAAACAACAGTCCAAGAAAGGGCAAATCAGTTGCCACAAGCAAAGAAAGACCTTGAACTCATCTTGGACAAGAAGGTCAGTAACAAAACTAGAGGCAAGGAGTATTACCAATACTTGGCGAGGTGGAAACATCATCTTATAGAGGATGCCACTTGGATAACTAAATCAGACATCATCAAGCATGGTGGTACACTTGAAGACCTCATGAACAGGAAATCATAAGTCAAAATTTTGTTCCTAAGGAGTATGATGCAGGAGCATCACCTAGGAAGACTTTTGCTTTATAGTTTGATCAATTTTGGCTTGTTCAAATAGTCTTTTGGGGCTTATTAGACATTAAAGATCAATAAGGATCAAATTCCATGCTTTGTGTAGCTTCTTTACTTCATTTGATGGCTTTAAGGACTAGCCCACCAAAATTGTCATTTTAAAAATTTGAATTCCTTTGGAAACTTTTAGTGACTTTTGCACGATCTTATGAGGTTCTATTGATGTAATCTCATGGGTTTAGGGGTATTTTGAACATAGGAATGGTTATCAATAGTTTGACACTCTCTTAGACATGATTTTCATATTTCAATATTGTCAGATGTCTAAGATTACTTTGTTGTTAAGACCTCTACGTAGGATTGGTGGGAATCAAGAAGTAGTTCGAGATCTTTTAGGAGTTTAAAAATGGGAAATGGTTCAAAGAGAGTCTGATTTGAGGTGGACAGAGGTGGAGAACTTCAATATAGATCAACACAAGATCAAGATTCCAAGAAAGACTGTATGTTTTTACAGTTATGTGTATGGACAGTACATGTGTTTGTGACAAATGAACAAAAAGGTGTTTGAAAGTCTGTTGATTTCAGTGATTTCTACAACTGTAAGTGATGTTGTTTTGTTGTTATGCATGATTGTATTGTGTTCCTATAATCATTTTTCAGATACCAAAGTGACAATCTACAGTACACTCAAATTGGAAGCATACCCGTTTTGCACAGTCAAGATTGAAGTTTGCAAAGCTTCTTGAGACAAAGTTGAGCGTTTTATGAACATTGTGAGTCAACGACAACTGCGAAGATTCTCAATACCCTTTGCAGAATTTTTGAATCGCTTTCAACTGAGAAGATTTAACTCAGGTTTCTATTCAAATTACACAGTCCTATAATATGTTCCCAAAATTCTACAAATCAGCCTTGGAGAGCCTTATGGTGATTGTTCATGCACAACTAGCTATTGTGGAAGGTGAAGTGAGGTAGGGCAGACCTCATCCAAGTCTTAGAAGTGCTTGAAGTTGTTTACAACTCAATCTAGCCCGTTTTGTAAGCTCTCAGGCTAGTACAGACCTGTCAAAACCAAGACTAGAGTTTTGAATTAGAAATTTGAATATCGATTGAATCTACCAGCCAAATTTTGTGAAACTTTGGATTCTTATGTTATTTGACACGCTCTAAAGGATTTTGGTGGTTTTGAGTTGGTACATGATAGTACAGTACAAAAACCCTGAAGTGACCTTGAATTAGGCCTAATGGAGACCTAATTATAGAAAAGTTGTGTGAATTAGTAGAATTTCCTTGAGAGTCTTGACTTGCAACTTTAGGTGAAGCTCTAAGGGGATAAAGGGTATATAAAACTAGTTTTAGTTTGTTGTGAACCTTTGTAGTTTGTTCAAACCTACAAGCTTTGTGCTCAGGAAGGGCTACAAGATACTAGGCCTTCGAGAAAAACTTGTATTTGGATTGTGCAAACTCTCTCCTTCTGCATCACTCCCTAAGTATCTAGTTGGTTAAGCATATTCTAGGCCGGTACCATTGGCCTTCTAAATAATGAAGCCATAATCGTCTTTGTGCATTTTAAGGACTTATAGAAAAATGTCCTTGTTTGAGGTTTACCACAAATACTTTTATTTGGTTTTATTTCGGTAAATAAATCATGGTAATCACGTCAAGTTCATTTTAAATTTAGTCATGATTAAAAAGAAAAGAATTCAAAAGCCCAAGCAAGGGCTTGGGGTGCGAATTAATTGGAAATCATTGGACTATACTTGAGTCAAAACAAGCAGTGATAAAAGAAAATTATAAAAGATGAAATAGTGATGGAAAGAGAATCCTTGTCTTTGCCTTTTGGTGGCACTAGGGTTTCTATCTTGTGGTAGAAGCTTCATTGCACCACTTGGGGGAAATAGAGGTTTTTGGGGGCGTTGAGGCAGCTAGGAAGGTTGAGTTGCATCACGAGCCATGCCAAGTGTTGAGGAAGAGAATTTGATTTCGTTTTGTCTTGGTATAGCAGGGCATTTGGTATTTATTTGTTTTGTTTATTTTGCATAAGTATACCCTCTTGCAAAGCCATCATTTTGCCAACAGTTGGAAAATGCACAAGCAGGGTTGCATGGCCATTCTGGGAGACTGTGACAAGAAGTTTTTAAGGCGCCATGGAAGCCAAGACAAGCCAGGGCATGTGTATCAAGCAAGTCGCCTTTCCTCCTTTAAAAACTCTTGCATGTAAATTTATTTGGTTGCATGATGATGTTTTATTGTCCTAGTTAAAATATAGGTCCAAATGTGCAGGTGTAAATCTGCCTATGTAAACCTATAGCTTAACGAGGGTAAATGCTATTGTTACCTTAATTCGAACCCACTTGTAACTGGCTAGTAATATTTTGATTATGCTAGGTTGGGCGATGCATGCTTGTTTCAAATGGCTTAATTTGATGCGTTTTGCTTGTAATAAATTTATGAGTTGTTTTAAGTGCTCTAACCTGGGTTGGATTGCCAAATTTGGGGTTTTCCTTTAGGTTGAGGCGTAGTATGGCTTATGCTTTCTACTTGATTAAAATTCTACATTTGACGGGCCTCCCATTTGGCAATAAAAATCTAGGTTTAGCAAGTGGGTCTATGTTGGTTATATTGATTGGAATTTGATTTCAGGATAAATTAAAATGACTTCCATTTTGGATTTTTACAAATTACAAATGTTTAACTGTGTTTTTACCACCATGAAAATTATTGAGACTCTATCCAACCATTTATATATTTTGGGGACTTTGTGGTGATGTTTTAGTTGGATGTGCACAGTTGCTTTAAATGTGGAAGGTTGTGTATTTCATGTTCTTAATAGTTATTATGCTAAACAGAAGTCTTTCCTTCCTTGGGAGGTCAATTGGTATTTGATATTTATTATTTTATGATTAATTCGATCGATCATACATCATTAACACCATTTTGATTTTAAAATATGTCCTACGTATCTCGTCTTCATTAACAGACTAGGTTGATCCCCCTAAACATTAATGTTTGGGTGCTTACAATGACAAGAATTAACCTTCAGACAAGTCGTCTTGAAGCACATTGCCTTAATGGTGGGTGAGTGTAGTCTCCAATGCGGTTAATATTATGCATTTAATTCCGTTGAAAATTATTTTGATAGGCTTAATTGTGTCACGACATTCCAATTGAAATCCCTGAGTGTATTGTTTCTTTTATTTTCTCGAATTATCGAACTTCCATGTTCTTGCTAGAATTTTATAGTGATTGGGTAAGTTTGAAATTATGTTTGTTGATTGCAAAATTCCATAACCTGGAAGTGGTTGTTGGTGTGAAACATTTTTGTAATGACTGAGTTTTCTAGTTACAATTGGTTTGACTTGTTTGGGTGAATCCAAGGTTTATTGATTGTACTTTGAGCCAGCTGAAGATTATGCATGGGCTGAGTGTTGTCATGTGGGTGAGCTATCTTTTGATTTGTACATATCTTGTACCGTTGTTTTAAACCTGAAGTATTCTCTTGGGTGCATAATATTTAAGGGAACCTTGCATGATTGTTTTAAGTTGTTTGCGTGCATTTTGTGGCCATGGAAGAAGCATTTCTAGTGGTTATAAGATATTGAGTTCTTTCAAAATATTAAAAATTGAAAACTCAATAGTTTTTTAAATGATGTTAAATGTGTCTTGAGCCCAAACTAAGTGTCAATAGGCTGCTTGCATGTGCCATGACCTGTGTGGTGAATGCCTACTTTCGGAGCTTGAACAAGCTTTTGGTACATGAAGCTATTACCCTCTTTTATGTTTGTTGGTTGCCCACTGGGTCTCGATAACTATAACCTTTTTGTCTTATTTGAATACTGTTGTTGTGTGACATGTTGTTGTATAGTGTTTCAAATCGCCTGTTGGTATATGATATGCTTTATTGCTTGTATGGATATTTGATTTGCAGTAGTTGTAACGACTAATTCTTAATCCCTGCAATATGTTGTGAATCTTATTTTATCTCATTAAAAGTGTGAGATTAAATGATTGGTCTGCTATTCTTTGTTGGTTTTTCATATGGTTTAGATGTATATGTTTACGATGTTTAAATGTAGTGAGGCATTCGGAAAACAAGAATGGGTTATGTGAATCAATTGCATGTTGTAGCAAGAAGAAAAAGTGATTAAATGCACATAATGGTGTACTGTTGTTTCTTGTTGAATTGATAAACATAGGTGCATTCTTAATCTTGCAGTGGCAACGCATGTTGTAAATCAAATGACATGTTGTATGAGATTATGTTATATTGAAAAGAAAGTGAAAAAGAAAAATTATATATAGTTATATAGTCTGTTATTGGTATGATTGAAGCCATTTCTCATCCTTAATTGTTAAGGGCTGCCTAGAGGCATAATCTTGTAAGAGTGGTTATCATTATTGTTTGTCCTTGTATCGGATATTCAATGCTTGTCAAGGTAAGATATGTTGTTAACTTACCTTGGTATACGTATTAGCCACATGCCAATTGAGTGGCTCAAGCGAAAGTGTTTTGTTATATATAATTGAGTTTATGTGAGTGGTGATCAGTTAGATCAATTATGTTATTCTTGCAGAATAAATTGCCTTCTTGGAGATGTATTATTACCTTATACTGATAAGCATTATATTTATCATGTTGCTATTTAAGTTATCATGCCAGACGATTTTATAGGAACAAGGTTACTTGCCAGTTTATACTGACATCCAAGATGCAAAAATTTCAGTATGCAGGTGCAACAGTTATGCAAAAGGAAGTAAAGCTTGTCTAGGGACTAAAAGTGGATTTGTTAATAGAATCCTTGTTGCTTCTTAAGCTTGCTCTGTTGTTCAATAAACTTAGCTCGAAACAATGAACCAGCAACAAGATTAGTATTGATTGTTATTTCTTTGTCTCTCATGAGAAGTCCTGTTTTGACATGTTAAGCTTTGGGAATTGATACAAATTCCAGCTGCTCCTATATGCTCATTTAGCATGCACTATGTGGTAGTAAAAATGTTTATAAACAACATTGTTAATTATAGAACCATAGCTTGTATAAGTTGTCTATTTTTATTTGTAAACAGGAAGAGATGGTGTACAATTTTTAGAGTTGTTAGCCTTGTAACCCAGAAAGGGTAGTGCTCATTTCTTTTAACATACAAGTGCATAGGATGCACCTTGGAATATTTAGCCATGGGCAATGGTTGGTGAATGATCTTGTTTCCACTTTGAAAAGTTGTTCAGTACTAGTGGTCATCTCATGGTGTTAAGGAATGAATGCTCCATAGATGTGAAGCTTCTAAGAAGGTTTTTATACAAGTTGAGAAGTGGCAGTAGTAGTCGTATTAATTTATGTTTAGTGGGTAAATCCCCATAATACACCTTGCTTATTCAAATCATCAAATGTTTCTATATTTTTGAGGTTATGGAAATGCTATTTTGATTACCCTAAGTGCAATATAAAACTCATTTGGGAGGAATGAAAAGTAAGATCTGCGGATTCAAGTTTGAAAGTGTGGTATAATCAATTTAACAATTAGTCTTCCATTGGAACTCCATCCAGGCCCTACAACATAATATGAGCAAGGAAAAGAGCGTAGGTGGAGTTAGTTGTAAAACTTGATTCTCTTGGAGGGCATTTCATCGTTATTCAAAGGGTCAGATGAATGTATGGATGGAAATCATTCCTCTAATTTGTTTAATCCTTAATTCCCTAAGGGCGCACTCTTTTATTGGTAATGATAGATCTCTAACATTCGGGGGAATGCTATTCATGTAACCTGTTGGGATTTATAGTGTAAGAACCCTTATTTCAAAAAACAAAATGGGTAGAATTTGGGTTCATTTCAAGAACGTTGAGAATATAAGTATATGTCCTGCTGATCTGAAAACCTGCTTCTGCTCATAAAGATTATGATCTAACACAAGACAAACAAAGACCAACTTTTGTACAACATGTTCATTTACTACAATGTTTCAGAATACAAACACAATATAAGGGCACTTTAACCATGGATGACTTTTTACACGAACATTTCCGGAGAAAACCCATTTCTCTATCTTTACCAAGGTGTTGATCTAGAACCGTATACGATATGTTCAATAATTGACAGATGATACTAAGAAAAAAAAAACTATTAACCAATGGAAGTATATCAAATAATCCACTTATGACTATATTAGGAGGACAGAAATGCATCATGGTAACATTATGATGTCAATTAAATAGACCAACCCAATCCTTTAATACTCCACATTGCATTGCAGATGTTATTTATACCACAGTCAATCAAATTGATCTCCATTTCAACATTGGCTGAACCCGGAATAACAAAGGTTATAATGAAGGATATGTTATACAAGACTGTGGCACACATACTTTTACTATTGGAAGTATAATGCCTCTTAATTCAAGAATATCTCCCTTCTACTCTTTTATGCATGAAAACATACTTACATGCTCAAACTTTACAAAGGAACGGATTTCATCAATGCAAAATGGAGAATTATGAAAACCGGAGAAATAAAAAACAAGATTTAATGACACAAACAAAAGTGGTAAAGTAACGGTGGTGGCTATGAAAGAAATGCCATATCTTAAATAAAGACAAGCATATACCATATTGATGCCAAAAAAATTTTGAAAGGGATATATCAGATAACTAGCAATGAACCCACTTGGGAAAAGCAGATAATATACACTAAATTATGAATATATACCGTACAAAACTATGTCATATCTATTTATATTGTGCAGAAAAATAAATCCCTCTCCACTAAATGAGACTCTCCTTGCACTTACTCCCAACAAGAAAACCTGCAGAAGAAATTTGCTCGTGTACTTCATGACCTCTCACATCTATCAAGCTTTCCTCCTCAAAACGCTCACGCCCCTCAAGTAATATGCTGAGGTATTTGTATAAGTTGCTCTGTATCATTAGCTTGATAATTTGCAGCTCCTCCTGTGAAAATTTGTCGTCCTTGTAGAGAAATTTTGCCTGCCAATATCCAATAGAGAGATCAGATGCAATTCCATTCACCTAGCTGCTGCAATTTATTCACCTGAGAGTTATATTTGAAAGCTAAGAATAATAACATAGTCATCCATGAGTTAGTGAGTTTCCAAAAAGGAGCATGGAGATCAAATTTCAACTATCCAATACCAAAATAACAAACATATAATAGTGCTAGTTCAATGCAGACAAAGCAAGTCAAAATGAGGATGATATCCCGAAACATGTCCAGTATTTAGTAAGAAGAGGATCAGAGGTTCTCAATGATGGAATAGCAGATTTGGAATTCCCCAAAAAATTGGATCCTGCCCACAAGAGGCTTCTAGAAAAGCATTTCATATGGTGCATCAAAAGCCAGTCCTGCTATTGTGGGAATAGGATTCTGCAGCAATAGTAAAGGAAAGATGAAGCTTTGGATTGCCATGGGGCTGGGTATCCAAACAAACAACATGATCAAGGATATGGCATCAAAATAGGGGTGACTGAAGCTTTAGACAAAAGGCAATGAATGCCTCCATGTGGAGACCAAATCCAAAATCCTTTGGGCTCACTTAGCAAACAGGACGAAGAGCACACCAATGAATGGGAGATTTAACTGGCTTAACAAAGGACATTAGGGCTCTCAGATAGAAGGGAAACTATACTTAACAATGATAACAGAAAATAACATACACGCTAAATGGAGCACAATGAAATATAATGCAAATAGAATCATCACATCACATATAAGAACACAACATAGCAAATAGGGTATTTTCATTTTCAGTACATGACGAATGTATCTTAACAAAATGGGTCAGGCCTACCTCACAGAATTATCTAGCAATAGAACACCGGTTGGAGATCCATACCACATTCCATTGCAAACGATCCATAAATACGATATTCAGTTGAGTAAGTGTGATGGTTGCAATTAATAAACATTGGAATCTACCTACTCGGCGAAAAAATCAAATAACCTATAACTCCTCTAATTACATCATTGCTCAACTTAAACTCTTTATTAACATCACTATAATCCATCATTTATATATTACATCAAAGAATCATGTTAATAAGCCTAAATATATCCCACCTTTAAGGGCAGTCATCATTCTACACAGCAACGGTATGGAAACAGGGAGATGACAATGTCGGTCGCAATCTTAGGTATCTTCAAAGGCAAGTTGCATCAGGAGCGAGAATCGGAGGGAGTGATAGTCACGTCATCGTTTGGGCTCTAAGAATATGAGTTGGAGAAGGTGATGTTATAGCTCCTACATTTTACTAGGCCAAATCCTCCTTTCACTTGTATAACTCATTTAGCATTGTCTTTGGGTCTCCATGAAGCTTGGTGGTCTTGGCATCGAACTCTACCCTCATAAAATTATAATCTGACTACTTGGCCTTAAACTTCTTCTGTATCCCACCTTCCCTATTGCAAGCTGAGCTAGTTGCATCAAAAAGTTTTCAACTTTGTTGGAAGCAACATCACTTTGCTTCCTTGACAACTCTATCTAATACCATGCATTCCTTAGCTGAGAGTCCTTTACTATTGATTGCTTTTCAAACTTAATTTATTTCCTCAACCTCCAAACCTCCATGGTCAAGTCAAGGGCAGTCTACTCTGTCCAGGGCTGCATCACCTTTGCCGTTTCAGCCTGTTAAAAGAGAGTAAATGAATATAAGCCATAAGGTTAATGACTCCATAGTAACTACCCTGTTGTTTCTGCACTGTGGACTAATGGACACTCTGCCAAAATTGAGGATTTTTAATATAATTTTCAACCTGCTCCTCCATCTTGTATCTTGCATCCACGCAAAATTTCTACGCCATACTCATCATCATCTTGGCCCTAATCTGCCACTTTGCCATGTTTGAATTCCTTATCTCAACCCCCTAACCCAATATGCAATTTTAATAATTGTAGGTGAAAGCTTGCCCCACTCATAAGGATTCCTCTTCATTTACAGAGAAAAAGTAGAGGCAGAAAGAACCAAATGTTGCTGCTCCATAAGGGTATCCTCAGCCATTAGCATAGCAATTAAAGTTTGCACCCCCAACGGTGATGTAGGAGCATGCTCTGTCCAGTCAGCTATCCTGCAAAACCATAAAAAAAACATCTTTGTTTGTTGTGGGCCATTTTTGGAGGCCACATACATGTTAGGAGCAGTTAGAGAAGCTTGCAAAAATAGTCAAGGGTGGGGGATAGTAGCAAGGGTATGTTAGGGGACCAAAAACATCATAAAATCCTGAAAATACATAGCAAATGTGAGCAGCACAAAGAAAAACGGGTTTTTTAATCTTCAGAGCCATTTTTAAAGCAAGGTGTCCATTGGAAGTTGAAGAAACATTTCTGGGATGTTGTGGGAAAGATCCACAGACCAATGGCAAGGTTATTGGCATTCCAACACCCACAAAGAAAGACAAACTCAGGCTGCTGTGGAAAAATAGGCATTTTTCTTGATGCTTGTCAGAAAATTGGCGTTTATGGCAAGAGGCAAGAAAGAAAACGGAAAAAAAGAAGAGAACCTTAGGTCAGATGAAGGTAAAACGTTCCTGAGGGACCAACAAAAACAGAAACTTGAATATTTGCTGTTCGGACCAGCAGAAAACCATAAAAAAAGTGAAAAAAGGACAGAAAAGAAGTTTTCTTTTGGCTTGGGAGCAGGGTTGTGAGGGTTAGAGAGTTTGGAGAAGTCTCAAAGGGTGCCCAAGGTACCAAATAAAGGTCTTGGCATGGAGAACGTGATGGAATTGAAAAAATTCAGTTTGAGCTATCCTCCTCTGCATACAAACTGTTTTTATCAAAACAAAGGCTTTTTTGCAGGGTGAAGATTACGGAGTTCAGAGAGGTTCCAGGTGAAATGGAGTGTAGTTTTCACATGCGTTTTTCATTCTATTGAAGGCTAAATCTTCAAAAATAGAACATCAATTTGTTTCATGGTGAATTTTAATTGTTCAATTTGAGGCTAGATGTTTGTAAAAATGTCAAATTCATGTTTCTTGTTGTCTAGTCTTATGTGATGGCTGAAAGGAATTGTTGGTAGATTGTTTTGATGTTTGAAAGCCTAGAAAATGTCAAGAAATAAATTTAAAATTTGTTCAACAAGTTTTTGCTTCATTTTAAGCCTCTTTCCATGTGTTGAAACAGGTGAAAAAGTCTTAACTTACCATTGAAGACAAATTTGACATAAGAGCTGAGTGTGATTGTTCATGGCTGTTAATAAGCCTTTGATGGACCATGGATCAAATTTAAAGTTTCATTATTCTCTTTTTGGGTTATTTAAATCATTATGAGGATGAAGTATGCATGGTCTTGATGTGTGGAATTAACATTTAAGGTAGGTGTTGTTGAGTGTTTCAGTTGGAATTTTTTGACAAGCGGCAAAGTGATACAGAAATTAAATTGACCCTCTCACTTTGACTGCATCAAATGGTCCCTCCATATGATTGGACAACTATAACACAAGTCTGGACAAATACAACACGTCTGAACAACTATGACACATGTCCTAACAACTTTAGCTCAGTTCCAACCATGGGATCACCCTCGCATCAACATAAATAAACTCGTACATTGTCTTAGCCTATCCCTCTAGTTCTAGAATGGTCTTCTCAGGCATAATATACCCAAGCTCAATGTGCTCATAAAGAATTTGTTTATCCTTGTCAACATTCATGTCAAAGGGCTTAAAAGATATCTCAATAGCATCATCTAGTGTTCAATGAACAATTGTTGAATGTAGTTGGGCTAAAGTCCCCAAAATAGTATTGGGCATGTGTTCAACGAGCTTGGGACTTATCGTCCACAGCGGTGTAGAAGGCAAAGGGGGGTGAGCCAAACCTCCCATGGTAGTAAAGTACTATAACACCAATTTCTTGCAACAAAAATAACATGAGGGGGTGTTTCCTGAGGGGTATGACGCTTTGAGGGATGTGCTCCGAAGGATACCTAGTTTCCACTAATCAACTCCACTCCTTACAACTCCATGGAGAGTCATCATTATCCTCCTCATCCCTATCATTTCAATCCTTATCATCATCATAACCTCATTTATTGCCTTTGTCCCTATCCACCTCCACGTTTCCTTGCAAGTGCTCCTCATAAGTATCTTCTCCTAGCTCACCTTTAGAGTTGGCAAAAGTTTGTGCCTCCTACTTTGCATTATCAAGTTTTTCCACGTACAAGTTCACATCATGAAGTTCTTAATCCTCTAAAAACTCCTCAATAATAAAGCCTTTAACCTCAACCCCTTTCTTCTTGAAGGTAAGTTTCTTTGCAATCTTTCACTTCAATTCAAAATGGCATTGTGCTTGATCAACCTCACACATTGCGGCAATCCCTTCCTATAAAATTTCAAGCACCTTTTCCCTCAACTTGGTATTTTTTGGTGTTTTCCCATTAAGACCTTGGGGGTGCATCTTCAATCACCAAGTAATCCCACTGATAAATTGTTGGTTGCCCTGGACGTTTGAAATGAGCAAGGTATTTCCATCTCCTATGAATACAATCCTTTTCACATGCACCATGTCATATAAAAGGGCTGATGCATGGAGCAACATGTAAAATCCATTAGAGCATTGTACCAAGACATCCCTAAATTTATTCGGCGAGAACTCATCCCAAAAACATCTCTCACCCTTCATGAACTCTTGCATGTAGCATACCAACCACAAGGCTAAGTCTTTGTTACTCGCTTCCCACTAGTTGCCAACACGTTAAATCCTAAAGGCATTGTACCTCCCCATTCCTCATGGCATAGCACTACAAACTTGAATTGTCATGCATTATGCTTAAACAGACTTCCTCTAGAAGATCATTACTACAAAATTCATTAATGAAGCGTTCTTTCTCATTTTTTTAAATATCATACCTTCTTCCCTTCTTCCCCTCACTTGGAAGACCAAAAGCCCTTGAAATGTCCAGGGGCTCCTAAGAGATTTGAAGTCATTGCCCCTACACTATAAAAGTAAATTGCCTAGTAGCCGCAACAAAAAATTTGAACATCTTTATCAAGATGTCCTTACGAAAGTAGTTGTTATCAAAGACGAGCATCGAAACCACATCAGGTATTTGTTCACTAGTTAAACTCTCCATGAGGGGATGTAGTTAATTTTTATACCACCAATGTAGCATAAGGTGTTCGCAAGGAAGATACCACTACATGTCTTCTCGTGACATCTTTCACTTCTCCTCCTCCTTGCATTTTCTCATCTTTGGAGTCTTTAGTAATCACAAAGGCTCTCCTTATCTTTGTCATCCCTTCGACAGTTGGCATACTGGTGACAAGGAAAAATTAGCAATACCTTTGCCTTTCTCCCTGGAATTTGCATTCTACACAGTCCAACTATAATTCCCCAGCTTCACCATGACTTTTGTGACTATTTGGAACCCTGAACACTAAATAATGACGAGGAATGGGTTTCAAGGCTCTTCAACCTCCCAACTACGTTCTCCTAACAGCCACTCACTACAAAATGTCTTAGTGTCTAAGTCAAACATTTCAAATGCTACCTCATCTTCCCATTCCACTTCTTCCTCAATGCCCTAGCCAGATGGTTCAATATGTTGGACACTTGTTGGATGATATGGTGTTGCTCCACCTAAAACTACACTATGAACAATCCCTACCAAAGACTACTTAACCCTCTCTATTTCCAAAAGGTGTAGTCAATGGCTTGGATTATGGGATATCCAAACACTAGCCTATCGCACTCCATGACTCATCAAACCTTTACCTATGAACTTGAAAACTTTCTTCCGACAGGATGATGGTTGATTGCTACAAATCTTCAACCTCAAGTAAATGAACTCTCAACACAAACTCAAGAAATTCCACACATCATTAAATCACCAAAGATGTGGCAAATATAATTTGAAAGAAATTCCCTTGGACTCAAAAGTGTCAACCTCAATGTGGTGAGCTGCAACATTAAAGTGGAAGGAAGTGAATGAAATAATTTTTTGGGGGCAGCTGCAACCAAACTGTATGTGTGGGAAAGTTTGGATGAGTGAAAAATTTGTCGCAGATAATTTACTATTTCCAAAAGACCCTCCCTAGATGGACGGACCAGTCCAAATAGAGGTCCCTTTGTTGATAAATGCCACAACCCACAAAGATTGGTCATTTGGCCCATAAGGACAAGTATTTTGGCCAAAATGGCCCTGTCAGTATCAATGTCATGGGTGAATGTGTCCAAATTGAAGTACCACACAGGACACACTAGACAAGTGGTCGCCCAAACAGATGGGTGACTCTGCATAGGTGAGATAGCCTTGACGAATGAATCCCAAGCATCAAATAAGATGCCTTTTGTGTCCTCTTTCCTATTAATCAACACATTGTGTTGACTCAATCAATGATCTGCATCTTGGCTTAAAACGTCTTTGCTTCTCATCTCTTTCCTTAAACCTTGTGTCCTCTTTCCTCATAAACTATGTAAAAGGGCCCCTTTTATTGTAAAAACCAGACCTTCCATACAAAAATATAGTAGACTTAGATTTCTTTGCTCTCTTCTTGACCTTTCTTCCATTTATTATACAAAAAGTACTAAGTGTATTGCATTCAAGTTCCTTCCAAGCATTCATGTCTATTGTGCATCCTTCCCTAGATAATACATGTCCTTCCCTACATTTATATGGATTTCATTACAAACCCTTAGCTGAAACGCTAACTAATTGCCCATCCAATGCTTATATTACAACAGCTTGATACTCTCGAACTTCATGAAGCCAAAATAGTCCTTGACGTATGGATGGAGGTGGGTAGTGGGTCGAGTGAAAAATTGACAACTCACGGCCTTATCAAAGTATGTAGAAAAAATGGCAAACACACAATAGACACAAAAAATACTTCATTCATTTCTTCAAAATTTAGGAAACATTCAAAACAATACACATCTGACTATGCTCAAATCATAGTGAAATTTCTTACCACCTTGGATGTCTCGAGCATTTTCTTAAACTCCTAATGCACTCTTACAGCCCTTTCCCCTGCTTACTACGAGCTCCAAAGCTTTTATTCTCTGGAAGTAACTACTTCCAAAGACCAAAACAACTAAACTTTATTCACCACCTTCTCTTTTGTGGAACCCCTTTACATTATCTTACATGCCATATATTGGCTAGCATGTGTTACAAGATCTACTGATGTGAGAGAGTTTAGATTGCAACCTGAACAATGTAATTGTGCAAGTTACATGACTAGTTCAAAAGCAACCAATAACTATTACAAAACTCATGGAATGCAAGTGATCCCTGCCATCTTCTGAGATCCCTGACACAATATGATGTTTCAAGACCAACGTTCTCTGAAAAGACATCAATCATGATGTTCTTGCTAAGCAATGCCACCAAGAAGTGGTGGGTTGGCATCACTTCAGTTTTTGCCAAGTTTATGTTGGCATATTTGAACATGACAATGATGTTGGTTGTAAGCTTCCGCAATGAAATTTGCCACAAGTGCAGCTTATGTAGTGGACTTAGATTCAAAACACTTTTGTTTCGTAAGGCATCAAAATGTTGCAAAGCTCACAAAGACGCTTTGGGACAATGAGGGCCTACTTTGTTGGTGTTGGACACTCTGTCTCAAGTCTCCCCGATGTCTCCTTGCGAAATACGCACTATTGAAGAATTTGTCTAGTTAGAACAAAAACTATGTAAAACTAAGAATTTGAACTTCGCAAGGTACAAAAATAGATTTGCAAAGTAGGAAAAACTTGCAAAGTTTAATCTTCTTAGACCCATGAAGCATATTTGGTCTTGTAGAACAAGAACAAGCTTGTGAAGCAAAACCAAACTTGTGAACCTCTCCTGGGCTGGCAAAGCTCTCCTAGGCTTGCAAATCTCACCAAGGCTTGCAAAGCTCAAAAATGCTTGTGAAGCTTGACTTGGCTTGTGAAGCTCCAAAATGAACTGTGAAGCTTGCAAAGCACAAGAATGACTTGCTAACCTTGAATCAAGCCTTGCAAAGAACAAATTCTTGAGTATTCCGCTACATTCTTTGTCCATAAAAAGTTAACTCTTATGAAAGATGACTATGTCAACCTCAAATGCAAGACAACTTGAAGATCTAAGAGTGCTCCTGCATCTAAAAATCCTTGGAAATTTGATTGTGAGCATGATGCTCACAATTGAGGTTTGGGAAATAATTGTCCTAGCCAACCAATTTCACCAGGTTCAATCTCTAAAATCCATGAATCCTCCTTTGGTCCCTTGTTTTTCCAACAAAATAAATACTCTTTATACTCATGTTTCCTTGTCTTCGCCCCAACTCTTTCTTCCAAAATTTCTCCAATCTCTTCACACTCTTCTGGTATTTGAGTTCTCAAATTTTCAAGTTGTTCTTTCCTCTTCTTCAACACTAATATACATTTGATAAGGATATAAATCTGCAACATAAAAAATTGGGGAAATATCTAATCCTTTTGGCAGCTCTAGCTCATATGCATGATATGAAAATCTTCTCAAAATATTACAAGGCCCATTCTTCCTGTATTTCAACCTCTTGCATGCACCTTTTGGGAACCTCTCCTTCCTAAAATGTATAGATATTGAATCTCATTTAAAAAATGACTCCTTTGTTCTCTTTTCAGTTGCCTTCTGCATATACTGTGCAAAAAGCTTAGCGTCTAGACTATTCTCCTTTGTTGTCACATTTATCAAATCCATTACCCCTCGTGGTGATCTTCCATACACAATCGCTAATGGTGTTTTCCCAACTGACTTGTTTACTAAATTGTTGTAGGCAAACTTTTCTTGAGCTAACATCATACCCCTTTGGGTTAGCTTATTTTCAATCAAACGTCTAAGAAAATTTCATAAACTTCTATTCACAATGTCGTTCTATCCATTTGTTTGTGGATGATACCTTGAACCATACTGCAACTTTGGTACCCAATTTCTTCCACAATGTTATGAAAAAGTGACCCAAAAATCTAGTATCCAAGTTTGACATTACACTCTACGGCAACCATGCAATCTAACAACTTCTTTCAAAAACAAATGTGCAACATTTGAAACATCCTTGATTTCTTGCAAAGAATAAAATGTGTCATTTTTTAAGAAATTTCAACCACAACAAAGATTGAATCGCTGCATCTTTTTGTCCTTGGCAAAAACAAGTGCAAAATCCATAGTCAGCTCTTCCCATAGTTTTTTTTGGTGCTAGTAACACTTTGCACAACCCCGTATTCCTACGTGTTCCCTTGGCCAACTAGCATACTTTGTATCTCTCCACATATTTGCTAATATTCTTGGCCATTTCTGGGCAAAAGTACCTTTCCTTTAACAACGCCCGGGTCTTATCTCACCCAAAGTGACCTCCTAATCCTCCACCTTGTAACTCCTTGATCAAATTCTCCCTCATTGATCCTCTAAGAATGCACAGTTGTTTTTTCTTAAACAAAAACCCTTATTGGATGATACAATTAACATATAGGCTTCTATCTCCTACCTATGGATATTTCCAAGCTTCTACAAAGCCTACATCTTCCTCATACAACTCTTTCAAGGTATCCAATGCAATCGTCTCCACTAACATTAAATTCAGCACAAAACTGCCCTGCTTACGGCATCAACTACCTTATTTGGCTGCCCAGATTGTTTATAAACTTAAGGTGTTGGTGATCATTACACAATACAAACTCTTTAGGGAGAAAATAATGTCACCATTTCTTCAATGCATGGATTATGGCATAAAATTGTTGATCATAAACATTTTTATTTTTATTTTTATTTTATTTTATTTGCTTCGTTCAACTTCTCACTAAAATATGCAATTGGTCTTCCCTCTTGACACAAAACTGCACCAATTGTTCTTCTACTTGCATCACAAAAAACTTGCAACACTTTATCAAAATTCGGTAAGGCTAACAAAGACTTATATGTGACCACCATCTTTAACAGTTTTAAACTATTCGCAGCTTGAATTATTCACTTGACCAATCCTTCCTTATTCACCCAATCAAAGGTGCACAAAGTCCACTAAAGTTTCTATGAAACATCCTAGAGAAACTTACTTAACCATGAAAACTCCTTACCTTGGTAGCATTCTTTGGTGTAGGTCATTCCAATATTTCTCTGACCTTCATTGGATCCACCTTCAGTCCTCATGAAATCACAAAGTCTATTTGTAGCATCAACTGTCGACTTGAGCAATTATTTCCTCATGCACCAGTCACAGGTGCACATATTCCACAAAACTTTCTAATAAAATTCCTACAAAAATTTGCTAAACCATGAAAACTCCTTACCTCAATAGTATTCTTTGGTGTAGGTCATTCCAATATTGCTTTGACCTTCTATGGATCCATCTTAGGTCCTTGTAAAATTGCAAAGCCTAGGTATTTCCTTTATGAATGAACTCTTCAAATTTATCAGAAGCGTCTCCTGATTCAGCTTCTCTAAAAATTGTTTTACGTGCACCAAATATTCCTCTTTTGTCCTACTCAAAATCAATGTCATCTAGGTACACTACAACAATGTTTCCCAAAAACAAACTCAGAACTTCACTGACCAATCTCATAAATGTACTAATGGCTATAGTTAGCCCAAATGGCATGACCAACCATTAAAACAATCCTTCATCCTCAATGTAGTCTTACACTCATCTCCTCCTCTTATCTTATTTTGATGGTAACCGTTCTTCAAGTCAATCTTCGAGAAATATTTTCCTCCACTCAAATAATCTAACAAATCATCCATCCTTGGCAATAGGATTTGATACTTAATGGTGAATTTATTGATAGCTCTTAAATTTGTACACAATTTCCATTCTCCATCCTCCTTTGGTGTAAGCATTGTCAGAACTACACAAGGACTCAAACTTTCTCTTATCAAACACTTGTCCAACAAGTCTTGAACTTGCTTGCAATTCTTCACTCATAAGAGGACTCGTTCTATGTGCAGCCTTGTTTGGCAAACTTTCTCCAGGAATCAAATCCATATGATAAAAAAATCTTTCTCACATGCAGCAACCCACTTGACAATATCTCATATTCTTTCAACAAATCTACCACTTCCTTCGGCATTTCTTGTTTATCTACTTTTTGTTTTGCCTTTGGAAAGACAGCAAAACATGTTAGCAAATATGAACACTAAAGGAATGAAGAGAAAATTGAAATGCACACAATGAAGTCAATGTGCATATCCTCCTTTTATTGCGCAAAATGTAGCTACATACAGTTGGGGTAGTTGATAATTACCCATTAGTTAAAGGACTAACTAATATGTTAATTAATATATTTAATACCCCATATTAATGACTACACTGGAAGCACTTCCAAGTTTGTCCCAAAATTTTACAAACAAAATAGGACCAAGAGGTTTAGTCATTAAATCTGCAGGCTACTCTGTAGAATCACAGAAGTGAAGAGAACCATCCCTAAAATCAACCAATTGTTGAATGTAGTGATAATCGATCTCAATATATTGGTGCTTGCATGAAATACCAAATTCTTCACCAACTTCAATACACCTCTATTGTCACAAAAAAGTGAAGTAGGTATAAGTTGAGATAGTTGAAAATCAATCAGAATCGGCCGTAGCCAAACTACTTTGCAATTGGCACTAACTATTGCCTTCTATTCTGCATCGGTGGAATATATAGCTACAATATGTTAAACTCTTGCTTTGCCATGAAACAACCCCTGAATCAAAGCAAAATATGTACCCAGTGCTAGACCTCTGACTATCTACTGATCCTCCCGAATCAAACTCTGTGTAACCCATCAATCTGATATTTTATATGCTCTGATATAGGATGCCTAAGTCAACAGTTCCTTTGGCATATCTCAAAACATGTTTTTAAGTTGTCCAATGAATGAGCTTCAGTTGAGACAAAGACCGAGAAAGATAGCTAACAATAAAACATAGATCCGATCATGTGGACGTAAGATATATGAGGTTGTCCACCGTGTGTGGAGGGATTCATTGACCGGTGATGAATCATCATGCTCTGGCAACTTCAGCTCAACCTCCCTAAGTGTAGAAGAAAGATTTCAATCTGTCATTCCAAACTTCTTCAAAAGATTTGGGGAATACCTGACCTAAGCTATGAAGATGAAATGGTTATGTTGCCAGACTTCTACACCTAAGCAATTGCGTAGAAAGCCTAGATCAATCATGTCAAAAACAACACACAAATTTGATTTCACTTGTTGAATTGTAGTGGCCCCACTCCTTGTGATAGCAAGATCATTAGCATAGACAATAAGTATCACAATGTCATCACCATTGCTTTTCACATAAAGAGTTGGATCAGAAAGACTCATTTTGAATCCATTATCTTGTAGATGTTGATCAATTTTAATATACCAAGCTCTTGGACCCTGTTTAAGCCCGTATAGAGATTTAATCAATCTGCAATCTAGATGATCACTCCCAGGTACCTGAAAACCTTTAGGTTGCACCATGTAGACCTCATCATCCAAAGATCCATTCAAGAAGCACTTTTGACATCCATTTGAAATGGTTTCCATCCAAACTGAGCTACTATGAAGAGAAGCAAGTGAAATGCGACCATCTTCGCAATGGGAGCAAAAGTCTCCTCATAGTCTATTACCTCTTATTGGCAAAAACCTTTTTGCAACAAGACAAGCCTTGCACTTATCCAAATTACCATTGACTCTGTACTTTACTTTGTACACCCATTTGCAGCCAATGGGTTGCTTCCCTGAAAGTAACTCCACAAAATTCCAGGTATCATTCTTCATCAAGGTATCATGGGACCGGAAACAAGGTTGTTAATTTAGCAGAGCATGGTCATTTTTCTCTCACTTCTGACCTTTGTATGATACTTGAGTTGTGTGTTAAACAATCCATTGGATGTAAATGAGTGGACAAAATTGGTACTTTGGACAAGTGCATGGCTCATCTTGTTGCGAAAGGCTTTTCCAAACAGGAGGGAATAGATGAAGATATGGTTTCTTCTCTACTATAGAGTTGGTTTTTACTCTCACTAATATTGCGGAGTTATTTTTTATTCCCGTTGATACTATGGAGTTGCTTTTTACTCCTACTGCAAAGATGATCACATTTCAGTTGCTTCTCTTTGTAGATATTTTAACTTGGTCTTCAATACTTGACAATAACAAGCTTGACAAACATTTACCACGCATACCCTGAGCACATAAAATGGGTCCTAATCTGCTATCCTCTTACACTTGCATGTTATCCTATGCGTTGACCCTTCCTGTCTACTATTACACACCTACAAGAACCTCATTGTTTCAAACCTACTAAATGCCCTGCATAGAAATCTCTAGACTTTCAGATTAGTCTGTGTGCACACAGGTCAGTTTCCCTAGAATCAACATTTGATACTGCCCTGATATGGCTAGTACAGAACCGCTCCTAGCAATAGCTATTTTCTAAAATCAAATCTCACTTAGGGTCGGCCCATTTGCCTAGCTTGGCAGTGGCATGAAAAATTACCTTTCGACTCATATATAATAAACAAATCAAAGTCTCATTCAAAAGGGACTTGGCACTTATCTGAAAGACATCTATACACAATTCCACATTGAGCAAATCTGTGATATTCTTCCCAAATTGCAAACCTATCACTAGGAGCAATCGCAAGCCAAGTCAGAAGTACTCTAAAACCAAGTCAAAGCAAGCATTGCCGAATATCAAAGCCATATCACTAGCTGCATACATATGCTGAAAGAGCACAATTGCACCATCACACTAGGTGAAAGAACTACGTATGGCTTGATTTCCCTCCTCTAAGTATCAGATACATAAGCAATGGTCAATCATCAAATGAAAGTGATTGAGGTCAGCTCAGCCCATTACACTTTCCCCTTTTTATGGCAAGTTTCTAGCCCTCACAAACACACTTACGGATTCCCGATAAAGGAGGCTCATTTCTGGAAATGTGTGTATCATCAAGATTCGGGATCGCAAACACAGAGCAAACAAAGAAGTGCAAGTGACCATACAGTCATTGCTCCTTAGTTCCTCACAGATCAATACTGACTAGCACATGTCAATATCGATCGGCGATATTGACCCAATCCAACAGAACCAACCCTACACAGATAGAGAATCAAATCTGGTACCAAACAAATCATAAACCTACTTTATCCTAATTTTCACTTCCATAAAACAATCACAGTCATGCAAAAAATCTAAGTATTCATCCCTTTGTTGTACTTACTATATTTCGCATCTACCACTTATCAAATTATTGCAATCAATCTCAATATTTTACATTCAGATGTATGCGTGAATGTTATATCTTAATATCTAAATAACAGCATGATACATCTTACGTCCAAACGACCAGATCTTTATTTTGTTGTTGGCTATCCTTTTCCATTTTTGTCTACACTACAGCTCCTACATTAGACAACAACAAAATGTAGAGGACTACAGATTTCATGTTGATAATTAAAAATCAATTTGTAAATGTAATGATTAAACTCATTGGTCCCACTTTGTAAAATTTCATGACAAACTTGGAGTAGTATGTTAAATATTCTTGTGTGGAATATTGTTAGTTGTTATGTGAGTCGGTTGTCCAACTCACTATCTTAAGAGTAGGAGATAGAATAGGACTCCTTGTTCAAAGGAGATCCTATTGCTCTTTATTTGTATGTTATTCCATATTATAGTTATTTGAATCAATCATGTTTTTGTTTGAGTTATTCTGGACCAAACACTTTATTTGGTATCAGAGCGTTATTATGAGATCCTGAACTTTGTTTTTTATTTTATTCTTTTTAGGGGTGCAGGGCATCAGATCCATCGTTATTCATGGTTGCCCTTGTGTATGGAGTTTTATGAGTTTTCATTGTCACGTCATATGAAGTAATTTCTTGCAAGACCTATTCACTGTTGCCTACAATCCTCTTGTATGATTCGTATTAAACAACATAGTCCATATACTTCAGGTTCCAATGTGAGAGGAGTAAAACCCATTTTTGTGAGACGTTTTCATGTGTCCTCAAGGTAGACATTTTCCTATAGGCTCGGCGTTGGACTAGCTTTTTTTCTATAACTGATCTTCAGGATAGTCAAGCAAAAACCATTACTAATTTGTTGTGATATGACAGACTCTTGCGTGCAACCTAATTCGTAATTAACCCTTGTGCTTTCTCATTTGTGTGCATCGCCTATCACGACTCTGCCAGATCATTTCCCTAACATCGCTTGCCATGCTCCAACATGGTTTGTTGTCAACAAATGCTTATGTTTTGCGCTCCACTGACTTCATTCTCAAACTGTTTGGTTGTAGCCGTAAATCTCAAATAATTCCCATACTTCATGTACATTTAGATAAAAAGGGTATTATCAATTTTAACATGTATTAAGTGGTCTATAATGTCATAGGTTATAGTTTAAACATTTTAGGTTGTTAAGTTTATTATAGCTTCTAGTATTTTTGTTAAAATCAAAACTTGGGCCCTTATTAAGTATTTTTATAGTGTTGTTTTTTAAAATAAGTGTCCTAAAAAAAAACTTTTTTTTAGCATGTCATAATTGTCAAATTCCTTATTGTAAAGGATGCAGTATCCATTGAAACCGACTTCATGAGTCATCATTTTGTTTATTTTTAAGAATGGACATTCCATTGAAAAAGTATTTTGGCCTCAATTTTCACACTTAGAAAGTAAAACTCCAAAGGCAGTGAATGAACAAAAACTTATTGGGAATAGTAAGCAAAAAAGAAAAATTGCCTACAAAATAGAATAAATTATTGGAATGGCAAAACAGAGATGATAAAGCCAAAGCATTCACTGATCTTGCTCTCTCAAATAACTGGGAGAACGTATATGTTTTATTAACTCTTGCAGGACAAAGCAGTACAAAGTACAATAAGGTAGGCACACGGCCGCATACACAACTACACCGAGTCGGGCACAACCGACAATGTTTGGCAATTACTCAAATGGTTA
This sequence comes from Torreya grandis, assembly GCA_037957365.1. NCBI lineage: Eukaryota > Viridiplantae > Streptophyta > Pinopsida > Cupressales > Taxaceae > Torreya > Torreya grandis. The sequence continues at coordinate 1,046,664 of JARHVA010003306.1, forward strand.
CAATGAACAATCTCCTCCCAAGGTCTGATTACTCTCTACCTGGTATAACCTGGCTTCACGAAATCTAAGACCACAAGAGCTGACCACAACACCCGCATGAAGATGCACAAGTAGATGCCCACTACCCACAACAACACGGGGTCAGAAAGCACAATGCTTCGCTTTATCATTTTGACAGTTCAGACTTGCGCTCACTCAAATCACTATGCATAGAAAGGCTGTTGTTCGCTTGATCGCAATTGATCACTTGGGAACATTGGTAATGGATCTATTTTGAACTAAATTATGTAGACTTGGAAAAACCATCCACAAAAATCTTGGATAATGTGAATAAACCATACGGTGCTAAAGCACTTAATGCAAAAAAAAATCTGATGTTGGAATTATTCAGATTCAATATGAGTGTTGGAGCTACAATGTCTAGTCACATTAATGATTTGAGATCTCTCTTAAGAACTAATAGAAGTCAAAGGTCCAGTTGAGGATAAGGAGGCAAAAGCAACACTATTAAATATTATGTCTTCCAAATATAACAATGTTTTTTTTACTTTGGCCAAATGTCGTCTCAGTGTCTCGAAGATAGATCTTTGCTCTCTTACCTAAAGAAAAAATAATTGTTGTTGAATGATGGCAAGAAATAAGGCTGGTGCATCCTTCCAAGTAAATAGTGCTATAAACAAGTCCTCTAGAAGAAAGAATCTTTGTCATTATCATAAGCAGACATGACATCTTGTTATGTATTGTAAGAAAAGAGCGCAAGATCTCTTAGATGGAAAACTACAACAAAAAGCCTTACTTGCTAAAGAGTGATTGGGAAGAATATGTTTCCTACATTAGTGGTAAGGACTCTTGTCATCCTAGTGATGAAGAATATATCTAATAGTGTGTGTGCTTGAATAAGAACAAAAGAGCATTTTTGTTCACGTGTGGTATGTCAAAATAAAACAATGTCTCTCTCCATTATGATGATAGAGTGAAGGATCATCTTGTTGTAGCAAACATGTACTTGATAAAGACCTTGACTAATTCGGTTGATGCGTTTGCATGACTTGGTTGATGGGTCCCATTCATGAAACATGTATTCACATGAACAGGTTGAAGGGCCCCTATTCATGTTAAATGTAGTTCCCGCAGTCTACATGCATGTCATTGTCGTGTTGAAGTTCTGTGACTGCACGCTACAGTTCTTTAGTATGAATCCTTGACATAAATTCTCACTAGGGAGGAATGTTAGATATTCTAGTGTGGAATATTGTTAGTTGTTATGTGATTCGGTTGTCCAATTCACTATCTTAGGGGTAGGAGATAGAATAGGAGTCCTTATTTATAGGAGATCCTATTGCTATTTATTTGTATGTTATTCCATATCATAGTTATTTGAATCAATTGTGTTTTTGTTTGAGTTATGCTGGACCAAACACTTTATAGTCTTTGGTTTAGTCATTAACGGAGGATGTTAAAGTTATTAATTAGTTGTTTGTTAGTCATTAACTAATGGTTAGTTATCAAGCTTCCTAACTGTTCTAACTTTCTTTTTGCTTAATAAAATATCAACCTTCCCAGCTGTTCTAACTTTCTTTTTGCTTAAAAAAAATATGGACATACAATTGTATAAGTGTGCCTACCAATGTTAGTAAATATGAATGCTGAAAGAATGAAGAGAAAAACCGGAAGGCACACATTGAAGTGCATGTGCATCTTTATTTTATTGTGCAAAATGTAGTTATATGCAGTTGGTGTAGTTGATAATAAACCATTAGTTAATGGACAAATTAATATATCGCTTAATATATTTAATAAAAATAAATTGTTTCTTAAGAACTGTCAAAAATTCTTCAACTGAAAGCAACATCACTGAGCTATTTGATGCTTCCATCATAGGAAAGAATTAAAACATTATACTGTCTTTGGAAATCTGGAAAGTGGTATTTCTCCCATTATGTAAAGTACTCTTGTCATACTGCCATAGTCTACACAAGAACACATGGCAAGCATCCATCTGTATTACATCACACCAAACTTCATCATGAAAGCTTCCACTGCGTTAGTTAACTTTGCATTGTTTGGTAAAGGTTACTTGTTGGGCTTTCTGCAACCGAGAAACCTTATATGGAATAGGATGGAAAATACACTGCAATCCCAAATTCTGCACCATCATAATGGAAAACTAAATTTTCAGTGCTACTACTATCTATAATCAGCATACAACACTTACCTGCCACCTTGCACTTAGTTTTGAAATACATTTCTTCTGCCAAGGTTCGCCCTCTTGCTTTTTTGGCATCAACAAAACTCTACGCATCATCAAATTTTCCCCATTCTCTGATTTTATTGGATAAGTCTCTTCTACTTCTGCTTTCTCTACTTGTGCTACATACACTCTCTTCTCAGTTGTGTTTTCTTTATCTGCTGCAAGGCATTCATATGCTCTATGTCCATGTCCCCACTAGAAACAAGGACTAATAAATCCTCTACTTCGTCCTTTGTTTCCATATCCTCTTCCTCTAGGGAAATTGTAACCACCTCTTTGATTTTGTTGTGAGGAAATAGATTCTTTCCCTTCTTTCTTTGCGTAAGTTTGGCCTCTTTCAGAGGATTGCCTTCCACATCCTCGAGCATTTCCTTGTTTATTTTGATATCTTCGTGACAAAGTTTTCTTCAGCCCTCGAAGCATATTGATAGGCTTATTCTACAAAACGCGGTTTTGTAATACCAAACTCATCTTGTATGGATAGGCGGAGACCATTTATACACCTTAAAACAAAAAATTCATCATCTTCTAAACGACCTACTCTAATAGTCAGCGAATAGGACTCTATGTAATCGTTTACTCTCGTCCTTCTGTTTCAGATTTTGTAAGTTCTTGAATAAACTTCACTAATAATCAATTCTAATTTCGCAAACATTATATCCCAAGACTTAATCTCATCATTACCTCTTCATACTGTTTCCAGCTGCATGTGATACCATCATTAGCATGCATGTCCTTTAAACTTAGTGAAGCAAACTTCACTCTATTAGGAGCATGCATGTCCTTTTAACTTAGTGAAGCAAACTTCACTCTATTAGGATCCTCAATTCCTTCATGGTCAGTATTTCTCTAACTTTGTTATCAAGTCTATCAAATCTTCAAGGTTCAAAATCATGCAAAAACTAGGGATATCTAATTTTGGCTTACCTCTAATCTTGGCAATGCCATTGATGAATCAATCTTCCAATTCCTCTTCCACCTCTTACAGGTGAACTGCAAAAGCTTCTTCATCCTCACTTTCTTCAACAACTACTACTTTTTGTTGCATAGTCTCCATAGGCTATTCTACAAAATGTAGTCTTGTAATACCAAACTCACTTGTATGGATAGGCAGAGACCATGTATATCCCTCGAGATCTTTTCTTCATTGTCTTCTAAATGACCTGCTCAGATGGTCAGCTTATACAACTCTGTGTAATGGTTTACACTCATCTTTCCGCTTCAGATTTTGTAGTTTCTTTTCAGCTTCACATGATCCCATCATTAGCATGCATGTCCTTTCAACTTGGTGAAGCAAACTTCACTCTATTGGGGCCCTCAACTTGTTCGCAGTCAGTATTTATCTAACTTTGTTATCCAGTCTATCAAATATTCAAGGTTCAAACTTCCGCACAAATTAGGGGTGTCTAAATTTGGCTCACCTCTAATCTTGGCAATAGCATTGATGAATCTATCTTCCAATTTCTGGTCCACCTCTTATAGGTGACCTTCCAGAGCTTCTTCATCCTCACTTTATTCGACAACAACTCCTCTTTGTTTCACAGTCTCTATAGCCTCTAGTGTACTTGCAATCCTCCAAACAATTATAGCAGATCTGCAACCCTTGGTGCCCATCCTCCTCTTCCAAGAGGTACTCCTCTTTATTGCATTTCAAACTCTTCACAACTATCAATACAAGAATTGAACTTGCTTCAAACTCAACTAAGCCTTTATCACACTTTAAACAATCAACAATGTAGGACTCGTCCAACACTAACTCTCTCTATTCAACTCAACAAGGCAAGACTCAAAACCTTCTATGAGACCTGATAACGGAAAGGAGGATTGTGGATAGAGTGAGCAGCTGACAACTAACAACCTTATTAGAGTATGTAGAAAACAATCGCAAACACACAATAGGAGCACACAACTATTTGTTCATTCAATTATTTTGTGTTTAAGAGACATTACATTCCAATACACAACAAACTCAACTCGGCTAACCTCGCAAGGCAGCTTCCTTCACACCTTGGCCGCCTTAAGTCTTTTCCTTACTCCAATGCCCACCTACACCCCTTTCTCCGACTTAATACAATCTCCAAAGCTCTTATTTTCTAGCCAAAACAACTGACTTTTACTCCTCAGACCCTTTCATTATCTTACATATGCAATATATTGGCAAGAATATACGAGATCTATTGTTGTGAGAGAGTCTAAATGCCACTTGAACATTCTTATTGCACATGTTATACAACTACTTCAAAAGCAACCAGCAACTGTTGCCAAACTCATTGCATAGCAAGTGATTCCTGCCATCTTCGAAGATTCCTAGCACAATTTGACGTTGATAGACCAAAATTCTCCAGCAAGCCATTGATCAAGATTTCCTTGCTAAGCAACGCCACCAACAAGTGGTGAGTTGGCATTACTTCGGTTGTTGCCACATTCCTTGACTTGTTGCCATCTCTAAACATGACAGTGATGTTGGTTGTAAGCTTACAAAGTGAAATTCACCACAAGTGCAGCTTACGTAGTGGATTTAGATTCAAACTACATCTACGTAATGCATCAAAATGTTGCAAAGCTCGCAAAGACGCCTTGGGATGATGACGACTTACTATGCTGATGCTAACTCATTCCTTCTCACAACTCAGTGTCTCCTTGTGAAATACACACTGTTGAAGAATTTGTCTCGATAGAACTAAAAATGCAGGAAACCAAGAATTTGACCTTCATGAATTAGAAGAACAAAAATTGCGAAGCAAGTTTAGTCTTCTTAGGTATACAAAACAGAATTGGTTGTGCAAAGCAAAAACAAGATTTTGAAGCAAAACCAAGCTGCTAAAGATCACAAAAGCTTGTGAAGTTCTCACAGGCTTGTGAAGCTTACTTAGGCTTGTGACACTCCAATAGTCTTTCAAAGCTCGACAAAGTTTGTGAAATTCACCCAAGGTTGGAAGCTCGCCTTGGCTTGTGAAGCTCCAATAGGCTTGTGAAGCTCAACCAGGCTTGCGAAGCTCTTGTAGTTTGGCGAAGCTCCAAAATGAAATGCAAAGCTTATGAAACATACAAATGACTTGCGAAGCTTGAATCAAGCCTTGCAAAGAACAAATTCTTGCATCTATCACTACTTTCTTTGCTCAAAAACACTTACCTCTTATGAAAGATCATAATTTCAACCTCAAAAGCAAGATAGCTTAGAGATACAGGGATGCTCCTTCAACGCATAGCAACTTTAACTTCATCGGTTTAATTTTTCTCATTTCATCATAGTTGAAGACTAGGGTTTGAGGCATGAAATTCATCTATCACAGATGATAGTCATGCTAATACTTGTCTCTTATGTTTGACCTCAATAACTCATTTCACATTGAATCCCTTCTAATCCAATACTCAATCACGCTATGTGATTTGTCAAACTCCATTGGGCGCCAAGCTTATTGTACAAGTTTATACACAAACTAGGAATTGAAAATTCAACAAGCTCAATGGTTTCTTTCCCATACATAAAATAAAACCTTGGAAGGTAGTGTGTCTTGTCATAGCTAGTAAGTCGTAAGGAATGTCCTACACTATTATACTTAATCCATCTAATAGTTCACAATCAAGATCATAACATAGGAGTTGCACTGGGAAAAGGAATCTTGGTTACAATCCACATCAAACTTTAGGATTTTTTGTCTATCACTTGGAGGTTTCAAGATCGTTGTATCTTTTTTTTGTGTCAGTAGTGGTCTTGGCAATCTAGGTCGTCTCCCACTTTTATGAATCAACTCACCCTGCCTAGCCTCAATTCATCTTCTAATTTGTACAACCCATCTCCACTAGCAGAAACAAATGGATCATAAACATGTTGGTTTCCAATCAGCACCATCGTCCCTGATGCCCAATCTGTAGACTCCCACGAACAAGTATGTGGAAAATCGTCTCATGGTACCTAGTCTTTCTCGGTATTGGTCCCTTCCCGCACCTTTATCACAAGCCTTTCTAAAAGGGCAGGTTCCTCTACCTCTTCCTCACCTCGATTGACAATCCTCCCACTATAATTGGTTACATCCTCAATGATCCTCCCACTATAATTGGTTACATCCTCAATGATCCTCCCACTATCCATCTCATTTTCCACGAGGATCCTCCCACCATCCGTCTCCTTTTCCATGGCAGTCCTCTCACCATAGGCCTCTTTCTCATTGACAATATCTCGCACCATTGACATTGATCATCTCTTTATAATAAACTACTATCTCATCTTCAATGTTGAGTCGATCTTCAGAAATTTTGTGGTTCGCTTATATGTTGTTGTTTGCCATGGTACGGGTCACAACTCTCTTCCAAGTTCAAACATCGGTCAGGTCATTGGTTCCATCATTGTCACCATCATTAATAGTCTTCTCCCTTGATCTCTTTATGCTCTTTTCAACTATTGGAAAGCAATAGATTTGATATTGCACTAGATATTCCAATCGACAATTCACCAATAGAGATATTAGGCAAAAATAATAATGTAATTATAAAACTATTCAATGAATATGTTCCATACACTATAAACCATGCTTCACATAGCTGAAATTCAGGCTCCAAGAAGTTCAAGAGAGGAAAGTATAACACTTAGCAAGTACATCCAAAATACACCATTTTGAGCCTAGAGATAACCCAATGGTGGAAAACCCCGACATTTAAGCATGTTTTTATTTATTAGATGGACATAGATGTTTTATAGGTATATCACCCACTATTGGAGCTCACACCATCTATTCTTCTCCAACCTATCTATATAAACATGTAACTATGGAACTGAAACAAATGCTTCCCCAATACATCTTAATCGTATTTAATGGATTTTAGGTGTTGCTTGGCCTTCAAACTCCTTCCACGTCCTCGATAGTTATTGGATTGAAATTGTAACTACAAAGAGACCATATGCCCCATGTCCTTCCCGTAGGTTTTCATATCTGAGACACAATAGCCACATATGACAATTCACTTGATACACCTTCGCAACCATCTTTTGCCTCCCATTGACATTTTGTGTCAAACTTTCGATAATCCATTTCAAACTGCACCTCCCCTTCTCGAGGGTGGGGGGGCAAGGGGTTAGTCCCACAAAAGCTTTAGTTTTGGAAAAAGCATAATCCTTTTACCTTTTCCTCCAAGTACTCATTCTCCATTTTATTTGCTCTTGAAGCCACTTGATCTTGGTTTGCAATATATTTCTTTGCAAGAATTTTGATTCCTTCCCTCGGGCCTGATAAAGTTATAATTAGCTATTAGTTAATGTTTAACTAATGAGCTGTTAAGAAACCTTTCGAACTAATGTAACCACTTTGTGATTAATAAAAAGATGAACATAGTATGTCGAATACCTCTATTTCCCTCCATTCTCTCAACATTCATTTGCTAACATTGGTATCAGAACCATTGTTCGAGGAAGCCCTAGTTAAAAGGGTACGAACAGCAAATTGTCGACATTCAAGGAAGCCCTTGGAGTAGGGTATGAACAGCATGTAGGGGTTGTAGAGAAAGAGACGTATCGGGAATAAAACGCAATAACACAACAAAAACGTTGGCAAACATAGGCAAAGCAAAAGCAAAAGAGACATTGAAAGAAAACGCCATTAACAACTCGTGAAGAAAAACGACGAACCAAAGAGGTCGACACGAATAGCAGAGTGGATCAAAACGTGTGTTCAAAAAATGAGGGTAGAACGTGAGGGATACGACAAATCCAGTCTGAAACACACAGTCACGTCTAAAATGCATAGAAGGAAGGTGATACAATAGCATTTTCATGTCTGAAATGCACATAAAGGTCATACAATCACGTTTTCACGTTTGAAATGCACATAAGGTGATATAATCACATTTTCATGTCTGAAATGCACAAAAGGAAAATACAGTCGCATTTTCTTCATTCGGAAAATAAACAAAAGCAAAAAGTCATGTTTAGGGCACACATTCACAAACAAAAGTGAAACAATCACGACTTGTAGAATCGCGTCACTTAAGGCACGGGATGCCAGTAAAGATCTGAACAATCTACAATGAAAGACACAGGTAGAAAGGCCATCGATTTGGGCCATCAATTTGAACGAATTGAAAGCCACGTGCAAAAGGGTAGGACCATCGATTTGCATGAAATTTATCTAAACAGAGACCAACCATTGCAGATTTGCAGTCATTGTTAGGGCACGGAGTTCAAACTGAAAGTGATTTTGACCAAAAAAAATCAGATATTTTACTATCAATAGCTCTTTGATCCTTAACATTCCATGCATAAGCAAAGTTTGAAAATTGACAAGACAATACCTCCCCAATTGCACTAATTTTTTGGTCAAAAAAATGTCAAAAATTTGTACTTTTCCTGGTGAATTAAATTATGGATCAGAAAACCATAGTTGCATTGATTTCCAAGTCAAAAAATAGTACTTTTTTTGTTGCATTAAATTTCGGGTCAAAATTGTACTTTCCAGTTATATTGTTTTTCAAAGTGTGAAATGGCCAACATACAAAACTTGCTTCTACCAAACGCGTAGAAGTTAACTAGCCATAACTATAATTTGTGGAGTCATAAGATTTTGACAATCGCAGAACATCATGATTGTGACAAAATCATTCGAAACACTAAACCAAGACCCACGACAAACTTTGCAGATTATGACAAACGTCATAACAAGGCCTTGGTGTTATTAAAGTTATCAATGTCGAACGTCATGATCCCTAAGGCCCATAATGCCAATGTGGCAAGTGTGTTATGGACCATTTTGCAAAATAAATACCAAACTTCACAGAAGTACCCTAAAAATCTGTTATTTTCCACAAAGATGTCAGAGGATGAGTATTTGTCAGAACGCCTACTTCAAATGAAAGATCCTCAAACTAACTATCAACGATCAACAAAAATGTGGATGATGATGATGATAAAACAGCACTGGCTCTAAACAGTTTACCATACTCCTATGAATCTTTCATGAAAGCTCTACCCATGATGACGGAAAGTAACGAAAAGTAACACCCTAACGTTTGATCAGGTTAGTACTTATTTGTTGAAAAAAGAACACAGAATGAGTCTAGGGTTGGACAAGCAGACAATGCATTACTTAATTAGTCAAAAGAGAAGTGGAAACATATCCCTGCTAATTCATATTCTAAATATTAGGTAAAGTGCTTTTACTGTCATAAAGTTGGACATCTCAAAAAAGATTGTCAAAAGCAACAAAACGCACTTTCCCCAAAAAATAGTCGAGCAGCAAATGTGGCATCAATTGACGAAGGATGAGATTCTGAAAAAGACTATGCCCTTGTATCATTATACTCAAAACATAGTACTTCCAATTGTTGGTACATTGATTCCGACGCATACCGACATTTCACATGTTTTAAAGACTAGTATGTCATTTATTGCAAATTCAAACCTTTCTGATTAAATTTTATTAGTTGATGGTCAGTCTTATGCAGTAGAGGAGATAAGAGACATTAGCATAGTATTGAAGAATGCTAGAAAGATCATAGTAAGGAATGTTAAATATGTTCCTCCAATGAAAAAAAATCTCTTATTTGTTAGTCAGTTAACGGAAAGTCCCAACATTGTTGTACATTTCTCTCGAAAACAATAACTATGTCTAATGTCAAACAGCACAGAGTGGTTGCCCTAGGCATTGGGCAAGGTGGCTTGTATAGACTGGTTGACCCTGCTATAGTCAACATACGTGCACGTGTGGAGGGAGACTCCACCATACAAGATGTGCAGAAGAATGACATTTCTTATAGGCTTGTTGCCCCTAATCCAATCAACTAACATGCACTACTGGTGGAGGGCATATCCACTATAAAGGACGTGCAAGAGGATGCAATTCCTCTAAAATCTCAATTGCACGCACAAGCAGTTGTGAAAGGTGCACCAGCAGTTGTGCAGGCAAATGATATGTTGAAGTCACAAGGATTGGCTCATATTGTTGTGAACGAATTTTCACAATAGAAGGGAATAGATGAGAAGATGGTTTCTTCTCATATTGCGGAGTTGGTTTTTACTACCACTATTACCAAGGAGTTAGTTTTTACTTTTCATACTGCAAAGATGATCACTTTTTAGTTGCTTCTATGCACAACTTAGATTGGTTTTTTTAAACGGACATATGGATGAGGTCTTCATGGTGCTTCTTGAAGGCTTTTGGGGTGGTCGTGGTCATTTGGTTTGCAAGAATGTTAAATCCCTGTACGGACTTAAATAGGCTCCACGAACCTGATATACTGTGATTGAGCAGCATCTCCAAAATTCTGGATTCAAAACTATGGAGATCGGGTTGCATTTATCAGCAAATGATGATATATCACCAGTCAGTGAATCACACTACAGAGATTTGGTGGACAGCTTGACACATCTTATATCCACATCGACAGATTTGACATTTTGTTGTCAAATTTAGATGTTTCAGTGTAGACAAAAATTGAAAAGAATAGCCAACTAGAAAACAAAGATTCGTCTGTGTGGACATAAGATCTGTCAAGTTGTCCACCAATTTGCTATAGTGTGATTCATTGACTAGTGATGGTTCATTTGTTGATGGGATTGCAAATCTCATGTTGATATCTTTAGAACAATCTGTAAATGTAATGACAAGTATTTGGTCCCATTGAATTTGTAAAATTTTGAGACAAACTTGGAGTAGTCTATGGTTTAGTCATTAAGGGTGTTAAAGTCATAGTTACCATATTGTCCGAATATGGTTTGTATATTGTTCAGACTGAAATTTTTGAAGAAAACAAATTTGTTCGGTCAAATTCGTAATGTTTTTGAATATTCATGTTTTTAATTAAAAAAATAAATTAAAAAACAATTACAACAGTAAAATGCATTTTTACGCCGCCCATGGATCCTACCGTCGATGAAAGCCGCGCAATCTCAAAAATATATCAAAAACCCTAAATGTTTTTGCCGAAACTTCCCATTATGCTTTAACTGTCTATCCTTCACACTAAGGGGGAGCTCTGAAACGCGGCAAACAAAGGTTTTAAAAGAAAAAAGATCACAGTTGCAGTCTTGCAAAGGCAACGCATTGAACGACAATGACCAGACACTGGCACAGCAAAATGACACAAATAGAACCTGATCCTTTATGTCCTTGTTCCTTGGCGTATTTGTTTGCATTGAGAATCTAATAGAAGAAGATGCAATAGCATTTCCATCCTTGCTCCTCATCTTAGCCCTACATACCATCCAGAAGCAGACGAGCTCTAGGGCAAAACAATCGATAAATTAAAGCACTTAATAATGCAAAAAATTTAGAAGCTTTTACGTGCATACATAGTGTCGGGTGAGGTAAGTAATAAGTTTTAGGGTTTTTTTTGTATATTTTAATTTTACGTTTATTGTTAAATTTTTTGAAATTTTAATAATTTCAATTTTCAATTTTAGTAATAGTAAATATTAAACACTATATAATTATTATTATAGTATTTAGACCTTTTTTTAGTTTGAAATTATTTAATTGTATTACTATTTTAAGTTAGTTTAAATTTTATTTTTATGTTAATTTAAAAAAACAAAATTGTGTATTTAATTAGTTTTAATTTAAATTTTATTTTTATGTTAATTTATAATTAGTGTGCATTAAATTTTATACTATAAACTTATAATTTATAATTAATAATTTAATGATAGTTTTATTGAATATAAAAATGATAACATTTTGCAAGTCCAAAGCTTCTTCAAGGAGTCACTAAATTGCAGAGCAAAGCAGTTTTAGACTACAAGGTTGAGCAGTGCTAGTGCCAAACGGTATTGGGCAGCGAAGGAACAGTTTTAGAATACACAAGATTGCGCAGTGGGCATTTGAGCAATGAGAGCAAAAATTTCTTCTTACAAACAGCAAAAAGCAAATTTTCAGTCCATCTAAAGACTTCAGCATGTCAAGCTGCCCATCAGAGATGAAGTACATCGTCCAGAGAGATGATAAAGGTTTAAAAAAAAATGAGATGCACCTTGTGCAATGAGAATATCACGGGAAGTATAGCCAGAGTTCGCTACCATTACCTTGGAGGTTCCCTAAATGTGAAACGTTGTGGGGCGGCAAATAAAAATTCACAATTCAAGTTGCTCTCCATCAACATTTGCCCAAGAAGTAGAAGTGGAAATGGAAGTGGCGTTCAAAAGTCACAACGTTCAATGAAGGCAATGTAGAGGCCACAACAAAAGCATGATGTAGACAGGTTGGCAACTAGATTGTTTTATGCAGAGACCATTCCTTTCAATGTCAACTGTTCACATTTCCAAACCTTCCTAAATGTGGCTATTGATTTTGGGAAGGGTTACAAACTACCTTGCTATAAAGAGTAAGAACTAGTCTTCCTAAAGAGGAAGTGGCAACCATATCTACTGAGCTAGATGGACTAAAAAAAATTAGAAAAGAACAAGGTGAACAATAGTAAGTGATGGATGGTTCAATTCAAGAAGGCGGCCCTTCCTAAATATTTTGGCAATTTCCCTTGATGGTGCTATGTTTATAACATCAATTGATACAAGTAATGAGCAAAAACTTCTCTTTTCATTGCCCAATGCATTGAATCAACAATTTTGGAGATAGGAGAAGAGAATGTTGTTCAAATCATTATAGATAATGCACCTAATTGTAAAGGAGCAAGTGATATACTCATGGATAAATTTCCTCTTATATTTTGGACACCATGTGTTGCACATGTATTGGATCTTTTACTTGAAGATCTATTAAAATTGAAGTGGGCAAGTAATATTGTGATTGAAGAAAAGCAAATTTCTAAGTTTATCCTCAATCACCGCTTTACATTGAATTTGTATCGTTCATTTTCAAAACGTGAGCTTTTATCCCCTGCTGAAACAAGATTTGCTACCAACTTCATTACTTTGCAAAGCGAGGTAGAGGAGAGGACAGCATTGAGAAAAGTGATAGTTATTGAGGAATAGACGGAGCCAAAACTTTCCAAGGAAGCCCATTCAAAAGATATTGAAAGAATTATCTTAGGGGACACATTTTGGGAGGGGGCCAAGAAGATCATAATGGTGTTTGAGCCTCTTGCTAAATTTTTTAGAATGGTTGATGGCAATCAACCTTGCATGGGTTTTGTGTACAAGGGAATGGACATAGCAAAGTAAGAAATTCAAAAGTTACTTGCAGGGAATGTTGAAGAAGTCAAGCGCATTTGGGAAATTGTGGATAAACGATGGTTCATGCTACATCATCCTCTACATGTGGCTCCTTGCTATTTAGATTTTAAATTAGTAGAAGTAAATCATACGGCAGAGGAAGATAATGAAGGGTGTAAAAACAACAATACACAGGTTGCTTATTGATGAAGAGAAGGAAGCAGCGAGGCAACAACTAATTGTTTTCAACAACCAACTAAAAATGTTTGGTATCAAGGAAACAAAGGCAAGTAAGGTGAAGTGGGAACCATCTAAATGGTAGCAGACTTATGGGGGCTCTGCCCCACAATTGTGGCTAGGCATGCAAATCTTCAGCTAGTGTTCCAGTGCTTCTGCATGTGAAAGAAACTAGAGTACACACGACTTAATCCACACTAACAAGAGGAATCGACTAGGAGCACAAAAGTTATCTAATCTTGTATTTGTTCATAGCAATTTACGAATGCTTACTCACTCTTTTGCAAATGAAGATGACAACTCTCACCTTGGCGAACCATGCTTTGGAAATGAAGAAAATATTGTTGTTGATGAGCCTACTAGTGTAGGATTAGATGATGTTGCTAGTAATGATTTTGGTGTGGATGCAAGGTTTGATGCTGCAGATGTTTAAATTTCATTCCCATTTTTAGTTAATGCTGAAAACTTTAATGTTAAACAAAGTATATTTCACAATTCTCATTGTTATATTTTATGATGTATGATGTTGAACAATGAAAATTGAAGTTTTAAACTCTATTAGATTTTGCTATCATGTGTTTTCAAATTATTTATGTTTATGTTTTACAAGTATGTATGATATATTTATTTTTTATAATTTATAAACAAATTCGTAACCGAACTTTTTTCAAAATTGCGAACTTTCAAACTTTTTTCCCCTTCCGAACTTTGCGAACTTGGTAACTATGGTTAAAGTTATAATTAGCTATAGGTTAATGTTTAACTAAAGAGCAATTATGAAACCTTTTGAACTAATGTAACCACTTCGTGATTAATAAAAAGACGGACACACAAGTATAAGTGTGTTGCATAGCTCCATTTTCCTTCATTCTCTCAGCATTCATTTGCTAATAAGGCCTCGACAATGAATTCTTGCCCGTCCTTGGTCAATTGACATCGGTTCTCTTCCTCATAAATTTGGCACCTTTTGCTTCTTCACTTAGTTTTCGATGTTGAAGTGATCCCTGCTCTCAGCTAATTCCTTGCTCTTTAACAATGGGCATCCCACTTTGACATCCATAACGTTATTGCTCTCTACCTCCTTGGCTTTAGCTTGCTCCCCCTTCTTTTACATATGCCACTTTGGCCACAATTTTGGATGCAAATTCCAATACTTCTCATTTGAATGACAATCCACATCAAAATGTGTACAATACTTCTTCTCTTTAAAGCCAACTACTGAAATTTTCTTGCATTTTCTTGAAGTAGCTTTATCATTAGCCTTTTTAGCAATTTTGATCCCTTTGCCACCCCTTCTTCCTTGCCTCATCAATACTTGTCACTTTAAAGAGCTGCAGTTGCCTACAAATATGACTATGTAGACCACCAATGTACTTCCCCACCACCATCCGTTCATAAGGTGAAATGCCCAACAAGATGGCCTGCTTGGGGAACTTGAGTTTGTATTCTTGAACACTTCATCCATCTTCTTGAGTGTGGTATTTCCACTTCATAAGATGCTCTTCCCCATAGCTAATAGGGTAGAGTGGTGACTTGATCAATTCCTTGAATCACTCTCATTTTATCAGCATCTATTTCTTGTTAATATGCTCCCACCATATACAAAGCATGGCTGAACTTCATTCATAAAGCTGACAAGATCTTCTCATTCTCATTGACCATGTGCACATCTAAGTATATCTCTAATTGTTTCAGCCAATTGTTCAATTTTTCAGTATCACATTTCCTTGCATATGGTTGTATTTCAACGACAACTTCCATCTCAAATCGCAGATATGATATGTAATATTCCAAATCGGAATATAATACGGTAATTTGGATGCCTCGGAATTACTTTTGAGAAAATATTTTATAAATATAGATTTAAACTTTAAAATAATAATTTAAATAATAAAATGTAATTGATTAATGGTTTTGTTATCACTCTGGAGTGCACCTTGCTTGAAGATGTGCAAAGCACACCCATTCCAAAGAGCACCTGCCCTTCAAGTAGGCTCACTTCAAGATTGGAAGGGACATTTGCAAGAAACCCAAAGGGCATGTGCCCTTCGAGAAATTTCATCTCATGAATTTTAAGGGCTTTTACAAAAGCCCGAAGGAAATGTGCCCTTCGAAAAAGACATTTTCAAAATTCCCAAAGGGTATGTACCCTTCGGGAAAATTACTCTACAATGTTGTTGAAGGAACAAGGGAACAAATAGGCAAATAAAAACTCGGACAAAAAGTCCAAAGGAATTCCTTTGAACAATTTGTCCGAAAGAATTCCTTCGAACAAGGAAAGGACACAACCAAGGGAAAGTCTTAGACAATTCCCACGGACGCGAGAAAGTGGAAAGTCAAAAAATCCGACAGACGTCCAAATGAACAAGTCTGAAATAATTCCCGTGGACAACTTGTCTGCGGGAAATTGACCAAGCAAAAGACAGTAAGGTCCGAAGAAATGAGCGAATCAAGGGGAGATAACCCTGAGAAAGTCTAAGTAAGATATAATTCCTAAGGGAAAAAGAGAATAAAAGCAAGCTCCGAGCATAAAACAACCCTTAGACAATTTTGTCCACGGGAAAATGACTTGATAGATAATCTGAATGAAAGTAGCCGAGGGAAAATCCGAGGGAAGAAGGCAAAATACATGCAGAAGACAAGCCCAAAGGGAAAATACACATAGGAAAATCACAGATAATTGTCCAGATAGGTCGAGTGGATAAATACAAAGGCCACAAACAGATAAGGCCAAGGAAATGCATGCACAGAAGCGAGAAAACCGAGAATAGGACGCTGACAAATAGCAAGGTTGAATCTAAACATGTCTCACTCGGCAAGATCCTTGACCATGCAAGCATAGGCTATTTTCAATTAATTGGTCAAAGATTTTGTTCACTGTTTGACCTAAATCACATTTTTCCTTGATTTTCATTCAATCCAAAGCTGTCAAACGTTCCAGGCGGTTCCAGCAGAGTATATGAGGTGGCATAGCTTCTCATGCAAATGGAGACCATTAGGGTTTGACTGGTCTTAATTTGGATTTGACCAGACAAATTCGTTGCATATCTTCCTGATTTTTCATGCAAACAAGAATATCTTTCTCCAGCTCAGCTATCAAATGAATCAGATGGAGTTCTTTATTTAGAAATTTGGCGTAATCTTCCATGCAAAGGAGAAGTTGACTTTCAAAGGGCCCACCATCCACACTTCCACGCCACCTTGGATTCATGCATGTTTGAAGATTTTGGAGAATGTATTTATTTTAAGATTAATCTTTTAAACTTGGCTCTATCACTCTTTTTCTACGCCAAAGTTTGGAGATGCATGCAGATTTTGTAAAAGAAGGATTTTATATTCTGAATATTGTAAAAAGAGGTCAAGTCTTGAGTTAGTTAACCAAGACTAACCCCTTCCCTTTTTAGAAACTACACAGGCTATTTTAGATTTTTGGAGAAAGCTTATTTAAGGGCTTAATCAAGCCATTGAAAGGGATCTTTGAAGTTTTAAAAAAGAAATTGTAAGTTGAACCATTCATCAATAAAGAAGTTATGGTTATTGAATTTGAGTTTTGACAGAAGATAGTGTGCAATTTGATTGTGCATCAGCGTATAAGTGAGATTTATCTCTTTTTGCAAGTCCCTTCTTCACCTATCTCTCCCTTTCTCACCTTTTTGCAAGTCATTTGAAGAGTTTCCAACCCTTCATCTGAAATATTTATGCTTAAGGACAAAATTAAAAATTTCATTTTATTATATGTGTGCATTGATTGCAGTAACTTCAGAGGGTTTTGAAAATTCAGGTGTATCACCCCCTTTTAATTATATTTTCCTTTTCAGTTTCCTTCTCCCTTTTCAACCCAAAAACCACAAAAATCACAGTAGTCAAGTTTATTGACAAATCTAAAGGGAACCAGCCCTCTCTGAAGGTTCTTCTCATCAAAGAGTCACCTTCAGTTCAGTTGTACTTCTAATACTGCAGAATATGAAGCTCTTATTTATGGTCTTCAGTGGGCTAGAAAGAGAGACATTAAGCTCTTGCAGGTGAAAGGTGACAGTGAATTGGTTGTTCAACAAGTTAGAGGTTTACGTGCAGCAAAGAATCCTCTTTTGAAGGCCTCCAAACATGAGTTTGAAATCTCATAGAAGATTTCCTTGCATTTGACATTCCTTCCATTCTTAGAAGAGCAAATCAGTACGCTGATAGACTTGTTGCCATAGGTGCGCAGCATGATATTCCGGATCAAATTAAGGACAATAAAAATCAGACTCAAATTAAAGTGGTATGCAGGCCTTCAGTCCCAAATAATGATGTAAGTTTGATTCTAACAAACAAATAGCGTATTTTCTACAGAATGAGACAAAATTTTGCCAAAGAAACCATGATAAATTGTAGGATCAATATGGAAACCAGATTGTACAATTAAAATCATACAAGATGCCTAAAGGTTTGGTGAATCTAGAGAGCATTTTCAATGAAGATGATCAGCTAAAGAAAGACAAAGTGAATATTTCTTTCAAGAAAGAGCATTATGAGCCAATTAGCATAGCTGAAGGTAAACAACTCAAGTTTGGGTAAAGTGAATAATGATTCTGAGAGAGTAGCTTTCATTTTGTTATGCCAAGAGTTTATGGATGTTTTTGCTTGGGAATACCATGATTTGAAAGGTTTTGATCCCAGATTAACACAGCATGCTATTGAATTGGAACAATATGCAAAACCAGTACGACAAAAGCAAAGGCCAATCAACCCAAAGTTTGAGATTCTCATGAGAAAGGAACTTACAAAGCTGATTGAATCAGGTATTATTTTTCCTATTAAGCATTCGACATGTGTTGCAAATCTTGTTCCGGTAAAGAAAAAAATTGGAGAAATAAGACTTTGTCTAAATTTCAGAGATTTGAATAGAGTATCATTGAAAAATCATTATCCACTTCTTTCCATCGATTAAATCTTGCAGAGTTTCAGGTTCACAGAAGTTTTCTTTATTGGATGGGTACTAAGGATGTAACCAGATATTGGTGAAAGAGCAAGATTAGTATAAAACCACTTTCACCACCAAATGGGGTACTTTTGCTTACAAGAAGATGCCTTTTAGACTCTCCAATACTGGAGCTGCCTTTCAAAGGGCAATGGATGTTGCTTTTCATGGTCTTTTGAGTGAAATGGTTTTAGTTTATCCTGATGACATTACAGTATTTTCAAAGGACCCTGATGATCATCTAACTCATTTGAAAATTGTTTTGATCGATGTAGAGAATTTGGTCTCTTTAAATCCAAAGAAATGCATTTTTTCAGTGCATGGAGACTTCTTGGGCATGTGGTGTTCAAAGCCGGTCTTTCCATTGATCCAGAAAGAATAGAGGCAATCCTTGCTCTATCATTCCCTAAGCACAAGAAAAATTGCAAAGCTTCTTGGGTAAGATTAATTTTATCAGAAGATTCATTCCTAATTTTGCAAAACTAGTAAAGCCACTTACTCAAATGCTTAAGAAACATCAAGAGTTCACTTGGAGTAAGGAAGGTAAACGAAGTTTTGAAGCTATCAAAAAAGCAATCAGGCAAGCTCCTACTTTGCTCAACCCAGATTTCAGTAAGGAGTTTTTCTTGTATGTTTTTTCTACTTTCAGCACTATTTCAGCCATGCTTATGCAGCAAAACGATGAAAGTTTGAAACAGCCCATTGCTTTCTTTAGTCAATCTTTCGAAAGTTATAAAGAGAGATATTCTTTTGTAAAAACACATGTTCTTGTTGTTATAAGAGGTCTAAAAAAATTTAGACATTTGGTTTCAAATAACAAAATTATACTAATGGTTGCTCATCCAAGTGTGAAGGACTTCATTCTCAACAGAGACTTGAATGAAAAGAGAGCTTGATGGGTCACTAAATGTATGGAATATGATATTGAAGTCAAAGTTACGAAGCTAGTCCGAGGCAAAAGATTATGTGAACATCTTGCAGAAGATGTAAAAGAAGAAAAAGAAACAATTTTGACAATCAGGACACTCAGCAAGACGCCGAAAATACACCTACAAGCTAGACAAAAAACATTGTTAGATTTCTTCAAACTGTAGAATGTCGAAGGGGTTTGAATGCATCACAAAGAAGACACTTCAGGCTGCAATCAATTCCGTATATTCTGATTGACGGAGTGATCTTCAAAAAAGACATTGGAGACATGCTTCTAAGGTGTGTTGAAACTAGTCGATTTGACAAGCTTTTTGAACAATTTCATGATAGTCCTTATGGAGGTCATTTTGCAGCCAAGACCACAACTGCAAAAATTATTAGAGTTGGTTATTTTTGGCCTAATTTATTCACAGATGCACATGCATGGGTTCAAAAATGTTCAAAGTGTGCAATGTTTGTAGAAAAACAGAGATTAGCAACCATACCACTAAACCCAATTCAAGTTGAGCAGTCTTTCATGCAATGGGGTTTAGACTTCATTGGCATGATTCATCCTCCATCCAGTGCTTGTCATAAGTGGATTTTGACAGCTACAGATTATTTCACCAAGTGGGTGGAAGCAGTACCTTTGAAAGAAGAAAATGAGAACTCCGTCCTTGAGTTCTATGAGAGTCTAATCACTCGTTTTGGAGCACCTTCTACTATCATATCAGATAATGCTTTGGCATTCAGCAGTACAAAGGTATGTGAATGGGCTCTTGAACATAATATTTATTTGACAGCGTCATCCAATTACTATCCACATGGTAATGGACTCGTTGAATCTACTAATAAGACTCTGATTTGGATCATCAAAAGAACAACGAATGATAATCAAAGATCTTGGCATTTAAAGTTGAAGACTGCTTTATGCGCTAATAAGATCAGCCCTAAGAAAGCCATTGGTCATTCACCTTATCTCCTAGTTTATGGAAGAGAAGCAAGGCTGCCTATTTCATTGGAGCCTCCAGCTTTGAAGCTTGCACATCAGCCAGAGCTTCTGGAAAGTGATGCAATGGAGGTAAGAATGAATAAATTGAGAGAATTGGAAGAGATAAGAGATGAAACTATGCATATCATGTGGTCAAATCAGCAACAAGTCAAGAAGACTTTTGACAACAAAACTTCATTAAAAACATTTCAGCAAAGAGACATAGTTCTCAAATGGGATGAAGAACGTGCAAAGCTAGGTAGGCATTCCAAATTTGATAGCCTTTGAAGTGGACCTTATATTATCACTGATTGCAAGAAGAACAATGCTTTTCAATTACCCAGATTGAGTGGAGAAGAACTTCCCATTCCTATAAATGGGATCTTTCTTAAATACTGCTATTAGGAGAGTCACTCCTTTGTACATAGTCAGTTTCATTCCTCTAAGTGCTTCACAACACATGTTTTCAAGAGTAGTTGTTTTTTCCTTTCATTTTTGTTGTTGTCATTTCCTCTAAGTGCACACGTGCACGTGTTGTTGTTGAGTCAGTTTTTATTTTGTGATTTGGTCTCCAGCTTATCCTATTTTTCAGTATATATCCAAGTTTGCTATAACCAAAGTTTTTGAGTTCTTTGACCAGCACGCTGGTCAAACCCTGAGAGTCGCCAAAATTGTTAGTAATTTGGCCTGTCTACTCTTCGAAACTTTCCCCAAAACGATCATTTTTCCCATACAGCTGATCAAACTATAGTCTAAAGGCATGTACAAAGAGAAATGTGGACAGTCAAGTATCAAAATACAGTCATGATGAGGACCTACAACGACGTTTCACAATCAAGTAAGAAGGGTCTTTATCAAAGGGATAGTTTCAAATGCAGAAAAGGCCAAGTCAAAAAATCCGAGGGGTTTCTCTTTTCAAAGGAATGGTTCATTTCATTTTTTTCGAAGGGTATGTGCCCTTCGAAAAAGTACACTTTCAAAAAATCTGAAGCGCATGTGCCCTTCGGAAGGGTCATTAATAAGAATCCCGAAGGGCACCTACCCTTTGAGAAGGCTCACTTCAAGATTGGAAGGGACATTTGCAAGAAACCCGAACGGCATGTGCCCTTCGAGAATGTTCATCTCATGAGTTTTAAGGGCTTTTACAAAAGCCCGAAAGGCATGTGCCTTTCAAGTAAGCCATTTTCAAAATTCCCGAAGGGTATATACCCTTCGAGAAAATTACTCTACAATGATGTTGAAGGAACAAGGGAACGAATAGGCAAATAAAGACTCGGACAAAAAGTCCAAAGGAATTCCTTCGAACAATTTGTCCGAGAGAATTCCTTCGAAAAAAGGAAAGGACACAACCAAGGGAAAGTCTTAGACAATTCCCGCGGACATTTTGTCCGCAAGAAGTGGAAAGTCAAAAAATCCGAGAGACGTCCAAATGAACAAGTATGAAATAATTCCTGCTGACAATTTATGCGCGTGAAATTGACTGAGCAAAAGACAGTAAGGTCCGAAGAAATGAGCAAATCAAGGGGAGATAATCTCGAGAAACGTCTAAGAAAGATATAATTCCTATGGGAAAAAGAGAATAAAAGTAAGCTCCGAGCATATAACAACCCTTAGACAATTCTGTCCGCGGGAAAATGACTTGATAGATAATCTGAATGAAAGTAGCCAAGGTAAAATCTGAGGGAAGAAGGCAAAATACATGCAGAAGACAAGCCCAAAGTGAAAATACACAGAAAAATCACGGATAATTGTCCGGATAGGTCGAGTGGATAAATACAAAGGCCATAAACAAATAAGGCCAAGGAAATGCATGCACAGAAGCGAGAAAATCGAGAACAGGAAGCTGACAAATAGCAAGGTTCAATCTAAAACACGTCTCTCACTCGGCAAGATCCTTGACCATGCAAGCATAGGTTATTTTCAATTGACTGGTCAAAGCTTTAGTTCATTGTTTAACCTAAATCATGCTTTTCCTTGATTTTCATTCAATCCAACGTTGTCAAACGTTCCAAGGGGTTCCAACAAAGTATATGAGGTGGCGTAGCTTCTCATGCAAGTGGAGACCATTAGGGTTTGACTGATCTTAATTTGGATTCGACCGAACAAATTCGTTGCATATATTCCTAGTTTTTCATGCAAACAGGAATATCTTTCTCCAGCTCAGCTATCAAATGAATCAAATGGAGTTCCTCATTTAAAAATTTGGCGTAATCTTCCATGCAAAGGCGAAGTTGACTTTCAAAGGGCCCACCATCCACACTTCCACGCCACCTTGGACTCATGCATGTTTGAAGATTTTGGAGAATGTATTTATTTTAAGATTGATCTTTCAAACTTGCCTCTATCACTCTTTTTCTACGCCAAAGTTTGGAGATACATGCAGATTTTGTAAAGGAAGGATTTTATATTCTGAATATTGTAAAAAGATGTTAAGTCTTGAGTTAGTTAACCAATACTAACCCTTTCCCTTTTTAGAAACTCCACATAGGCTATTTTAGATTTTTGGAGAAAGCTTAGTTAAAAGCTTAATCAAGCCATTGAAAGGGATCCCTGAAGTTTGAAGAAATAAATTGTAAGTTGGACCATTCCTCAATAAAGAAGTTATGGTTCTGAATTTGAGTTTTGACAAAAGATAGTGTGTAATTTGATTGTGCATCAGCGTATAAGTGAGATTTATCTCCTTTTGCAAGACCCTTCGTCACCTATCTCTCCCCTTCTCACCCTTTTGCAAGTCATTTGAAGAGGTTTCCAACCCTTCATCTGAATTATTTATGCTTAAGGACAAAATTATAGATTTCATTTGATTATATGTGAGTATTGATTTCAAGAACTTCAGAGGGTTTTGACAACTCATGTGTATCACCCCCTTTTAATTATATTTCCCTTTTCAGTTTCCTTCTCCCTTTTCACCCCAAAAATCACAAAAATCACAGTAGTCAAGTTTATTGAAAAATCTAAAAGGAATCAGCGCTCTCTAGAGGTTCTTCTCATCAAAGAATGTACTGAATTATGTTGCAGCACCTTCAATGGATAGAAGGCAAAAGAAAAAAGAAAACAAGGTTGCGAAAGTTGTCATCTATTGATAAGGATGAAGAACCTTAAAAGAAACTCCTTTTGCCTAGAACTGTGGAAGAAATGGGTGCAAACATTACAAAATATTGTTGTCAAAGACATCAACTTTTCTCAAAATTCTATGAATGTGTTATTGTTAAGTCAACATTTTAGAAACACATGTTTCCCCTTATTTCTGAAACTGAATATTTTTTTGGATTGTTTTGTGTATTTTGATTTTTTTGTGTTTTTGGCATGAAATAAAGAATGCAAAATTTGCAAGATAACTTCGTATACAATTCAAATAAATAAATATTGAAGCAGTAAACTCTTCTTCTAGCTAAACTATATTATTATTATTCTTCCCAGATGATTACAATATCATTTCTCTATCATGCATATCAAATATTGTTAAAACCCTGATTTTTTCCAGCAAACCCTAGATCTGGCACAGTCAGTACGGCTGCAATAAATACCCCGTTCTCCGCGCTTTTGAAGGTACAAAAAGATGATAGAAGTGTAGGCACTCAAAAGGGTATCATCAATTTTTTCAAAAAAAAAGCGTTTTGCCCTAGGAGAGAGAAAATGCCCCTGCTAGCACTGTACGGCCTAGTACATTATCGTACGGGTTCCGTACAGCGACAGTAAAAACAGTACGGCCTAGTACAACTGTACTCCAAAACCCTAGAAAATTGTGCCACAACTGATGATCTTGTTCTGGATAATTTTCTGGATCAAAACCTAATGAAATAAATACCTGTAAACCACTGTGATAACCTCTGTGTGAAGTTATCTCTCAAACCGACAATAGATCAGTTGATATCTCACAACCTCTGAATTGCACACACTGAAGATTGCACGTTCTTCAATGCAACAGAATACTGAAAACCCTTGGCTCCGTCTTCTCAAAAAATACTTAGCAAAAATTGTCTTCAACATGAATAAATGGTGCTCCTCCCAATGAGAAACCCTTATATCCTCTAAAAGGTGCGCTTGCCCTAATTAGGATTTCACAATTAAAAATTAGGGTTTTCTTTTTTCTTTTAATTTTCCCATAGTCTAAGACACAATTTTAATTATAAAATATAATTAAAACGGCCCCCTTCATAATGAGCGCCCCCTTGGCCCAAAACGCCTGTCATAATTACGCCAAATAATTAATATTTAATTAAATCAATTAAATATTAATATCTCCCTCGATACATATCCGATTCTCGATCCGTCTGAAGCTGGCGAACAAGGGAGTGATTTCGCACATGACCATACCAAAACAAGGGTGCTCCGTTGCGTATCAAAAATCTCTAAAAAATAGGAGCTCAAGAAAATGTGTCCGAAAAAGCCCAAATGAAAGCCAACTGGAAAAATCCTGCTAATCGAAGCCAAGCCAAGCTCCATCATGACCCTCTATCCATCCTATCAGCGTACGAGGGTCGCATAATAGGCTAATCATCAACTCTGAAGATGTCAACTGGAAAGGGGACATGACAAACATCAACAAATGGACTTGTTAAGAACATGGACCAACTGCATCAGAGCATTGTAAGAGGCATGGCAAGAGTTGGATTGACAATACTCTTTAAAAATTTCTACCATTTCTCCAAAAAAGATTGGAAGGTAATAAAGAGGTTTCTTTTAGTGGGATTTATTCTCATAAGAGTGTGTGGATCCATTTGCTTCAATTCTGAAACAGAGCCATCACTTGAGGGGTTGGAATTTGGCTCCTCCTACCTTGTTGTTCCACAGATTGAATTGGATGAATTTGAGAACTATTTTGTTCTAGCAGCAACTATTGCATGTGACCATTCTCTCTTATGGACCGTCAAAGAATCAATTTACATGCTTGAAATATCTTTGCAACGGGTCTCTTGTCAAGTGATGGAAACTGGAAAAAGGCTTCAAGGATTAAAAAATATCACGTCCCAGATAAGCCTTGCTGGGAAGGTGTTGTTCATAAATTATCAAAGATGACTAACTCAAGTGTTTCAAAGGTTGTTCTTGCTAGGAGGACTCAGATTGAAACTGAAATTGATATCGACTGCTTAGGCTTGTTGGCTTGTCTGTAGGAGAAGGATCACGAATTTTTTCAATTTTATATTAAGATCTCTAATTCAACAGCTCTTACGGGAAACATGCCACAACTCCTCTTGCATAGGGATGGGTTTCTTGTTTCAACTGATGTCATAGCTGGAACATATTCTGAAAGGAATACTATTATAAAGAATGCATAAAAAGGATCATGTTTCCTACAATGGCCCTCTTGCAGCTTGGAAGATTGTTGCAGTTTGAACTTATGAAAGAGGTTAAGAAACAAAAGCATCAAAGAATACTTGATCCATTGGACCCTATTGAGGATGCAACCTGGGAAGTTGTGACCATTTTAGAGCATCCCAACTTACAATTGCTTGAGGATAGGGAATTTTAGGAAGGGAGGACTGTAATGTCCCTTTTCAAAAATAAAGTGCAAAGGATGAAGTCGTCCCTCATGAATAGAGTGCCACAATGAAGGACAACACCCAAAGCAAGTCCACCCATGTGACGTTTCAAGGGACGCCACTCTTTGGGAAGTCACACCATTTGAAAAAAGCCACTTGATGGGTATTTATGATGGGCAATTCGTGGAGAAAGAGCAGGATCAAATTTTATTCAATAAATAATCATATTTGGGCAGCAACTCCAATAATGCATTGAGGATGCAACCTGAGAAGGAGTGACCATTTTAGAGCATCCCAACTTACAATTGCTTGAGGATAGGGAATTTTAGGAAGGGAGGACTGTAATGTCCCTTTTCAAAAATAAAGAAAGTGCAAAGGATGAAGTCGTCCCTCATGAATGGAGTGCCACAATGAAAGAACAACACCCAAAGCAAGTCCACCCATGTGACGTTTCAAGGGATGCCACTCTTTGGGAAGTCACACCATTTGGAAAAAGCCACTTGATGGGTATTTATGATGGGCAATTCGTGGAGAAAGAGCAGGATCAAATTTTATTCAATAAATAATCATATTTGGGCAGCAGCTCCGATAATGTATTTGAGGATGAAAACCCTCATTTGTAGTTAGACTCAAGGACGAAAACCCTTGAAGTCTATTGCGGTAACTTCATTCAAGAGTTACACTTATGCTTCACTTTGATTATTTGTCTATTCTTATTCGGAATATTTGTCTAAGACAGAAATCAAGAATTCAGTATGTGAAATCAGAAATTTGTTATATTTAATTATTTTTATAAGTTCATAAAAAAATTGGTGAAAATATCAACTATATAGTTTCCAGTAAAGAGGATTAAGGCAAAATCCAAATTTAAGTATTTCGATCCTATTGGGGATATTACATCAGAGGTATCAAAACTTACAGCATGTGAAAAATAAGTGGGCGTGTGGAAAAGGTGAAGTGTGAAGAGGAGTAAATCACTTATTCAGGGGAGTAAGAATTTTTAGTGATTGCATTCTATTTGCCATACTGACCTTACCGTAGATAAGCATAATATATGGTTTTGTGTACCTTGTTTTAAATATGCATAATATATGGTTTTGTGTTGATAATATAAATTTTTTATATACTCACTAATTGTATTCAAAGAATTTTCTATTATTTCTTCGGAGAGCTGGATACAAATTTGTATGCAATATTTTTTTGGTGTGGGTAATTTTTCCTGTGTTTCAGTCATTGAACAAACTTTGAAAGGCATAGAAGTTGCCAGAAGATTTTTGAAAGCTACCTGAAGTATAAAAATCTTCACTAATCTGCCTGAAGCATTGGAAATAGGTTGAATGCATTGGAAACTTGCCTAAGAAGGTGAAAAACAACTTGAAAGACTGCTAAATATGCCTGAAAGACTTGCATTATTGCCCTGGAGGTGTTAGAATCTGGCCTTAAGTGCATTGGAACTCTGCCTAGGTACGATTCTAGTTGTCAAAAGAAGTTGTGGCATTTGTATCCTCTGCTGAAGCATTTACATTGCTGCTAAAGGCATTAAAACAGTAACAAAAGGAGTTGGAACAGCAGTTAATGGCATTGGAACCACAGTTAATGGCGCTGGAATAGATGAAACATGATGCATAGTTGATATCTGGCGCCCACCATCTGATTTATTTGTTGTTTGCTGTCTGATTACACACAAGTGGATCCCAAAAGTGTCATGTGACTTTAATTACCTTACTGTTGCTATCAATATCCAGGTAAAAACAATTATCCCCCTTATTCTTTAATTTTTTCTAAATCAGGCTATATAAAATATTTGAAAATTAAGTCTTATTATTGTTAGTAGACCAAGTGGCAAGTGAAAGTTTGTATGGTGCTTGAAATATCAAGAGGTCATAGGTTCAAAATGTTAAAGTTATTAACTAGTTGTTAGTTAAGTATTAACTAATAGATGGTTATCAACCTTCCTAACCGCTGTAACTCATTATTGCTTAATAAATGAAACAGACACAAATGTGTATGTGCATTGTATGCCTTCGATATCTTTTCATGCTTTCAGCACTCATTTGCTATTATTGGTATCAAAGCCAATCGTTCGCAAAGGACTTAGTCAGGTACGAGAGGAGCACATTGTTCAAATAAGCCCTAGTCAGGTACAAACAGAGAAGAAGAGGTCAAAGTTCGAGGACCCCTTGGGAAGAAGGGTACGAACTGTATAATGAATTCACGAGGTCATGGAACATTCAACAACGTAGTCATGGAAAATTGATGGGATTCACAAACAAGATAAAACAAACACGAAGAGGAAAGCTCATGGGAGAAGACCAAGAACGTGAATCATTGCCCAGATCATGATCGTGAATCAAACAATTTTTTGTCATTTTTGGATGTGAAGACCAGACGTGTGATGCAGATCAGTCATGCGAAACCCACAAACAGACAATTCACATTGATCAAGAAGACGTGTGGCATGAGGACATTCAAGACTGCAGAAAAGAAGAAAACTGCAGAAAATCGTGGTTCCATGGGTTGTAGGGCACAGCAAAGCAAAATGCGGGTAGCAGTCGCAGTGAAGACAGAACAAAACCATAGAAGAATACGCAAAGGTGCTAGAGCACATCGCTAATAGCAAAGGACATAAAGGAAATACAACAAAACAACATGAACAAAATGTGGGGCACAATGTCAAATAAGAACATAACAATTTTCAACCAAAATGCGTGAAGAAAGTTTGAGGTTAGTTTTGTGATTATTTGACTCAACACAGAAGGTGCTCAGGCACTAGGGGGAAGAAAGCCTTTGCAACCAAGATCATGAAAGCTCAGATATAGAAGCATGAGGACCAAATGACGAGAAGAACACAATTTTATTGCAGAAGTGATGGCACGACAAGTGTACAGTTACAAAAGCAAAAATTGTATGTAATTTTTCTGAGTATAAGCAAAGTCAAGAATTGTATTTTCCCTGTTGCTTTAATTTCCAGGTCAGAGAACAATTCTTCACTTGTTGAATTAATTTTTGGGTCATAAAACTGAATTTTTTCTATTGCATTCGCATTGATTTCCGGGTCAAAAAACTATAGTTGAATTGATTTTTGGGTCAGCATTGTACTGTCTTTTATGTTCGCAGGCAAACATTGTGTATAAAATAAACAACAAACTAAATTTGGGTCCACCAAAAGCATAGAAGTTAACTGGTCACAACTATAAAGTTTGGAGTCGCGAGATTTTGACAATTGTGGAATATCGTGATTGTGACAAAATCATTTTCAGCACTACAGTAAAACCTGTTACAAACTTTGTTGATTATAACAAACGTCATAAGGAGGCCTTGTTGTTGAAGCTATCTGTATCAGATGACATGATTTACGAAGTCCAAAATGTCACTAAAGCAAGTGTGTTGTCGACCAGTTTAAAGAATAAATACCAAACTTTGAAGAAAAGCCGGGTTTTGTACCTAAATAATTTGCTCTTTTCCACAAAGATCTCAGAGGATGAATGACTATCAAAACATCTTCGAATGAAATATTTTTAAGACCAATTAGGAGACATTAATAAAAATGTCGATGATGATGACATGGTGGCTCTTGTTCTAAACAGCCTAACACCCCCATATGAATCTTTCATGGAATCTTTACATTTGATGGCAAAAATTAGCACCGTTAAGTTTGATCAGAGTAGTTCTTATTTACTGTAAAAAGAACGCAAACAGACACAGAATGAGTACAGTGTTAGACAAGTAGAGAGTGCATTAATTGTTCAATTGAAAGGGAAGTGGAAACGTATCCCTGCTCATTCATCTTCTAAATATCAAGTAAAGTATTTTTTATTGTCATAAAGTTGGGCATGTTAAAAAGAATTGCCAAAAGCAACAATATGTACTTTCCCAACAAAGCAATCAAGTGGCTAATATGGCACAATTGAAGAACGAGATTCTAAAGAAGAGTATGCCCTCATGGCATCATACTCGAATGATTGTGCTACTAGTGGTTGGTTCATTGATTTCGACGCATCAAGACATTTCATGTCTTGTAAGGACTGGTATGTCACATTTACTACAAGTACAAAGAAAATGATTTTGCTTTATTAGCTAATGAGGTGTCACTTTCAGTGGATGGGATAGGAGATGTTCGCATAGGATTGAATAATGCGAAAACAATTATGGTAAGGAATGTTAGGTATGACCCTTGTCTAAACAAAGATCTTGTCCATTACTCAATTAATAAAAAATCCCAACGTTGTAAATTTCTATGGGAAGAAGTGTTTATGTTTGATATAAAACAGGACAGAGTAATTGCCTTAGGTATTGGGCAAAAAGGCTTGTATTCGCTCATTGACTCGGCCACAATCAACATAAATGCACGTGGAGAGAAACTCCACCATACAATATGTGTTGGAGGATGAAATTTCTCATAGGCTTGTTGACCCTGCTCCACTCAACTTACATGCACGAGTGACAGAGGGAATATCCACTATAAAGGACATGCAAGAGAATGCAACTCCTCAATCTTAATCGAATGCTCAGGGAGTTGTGTAGGAGAATGATATGCCTCAGTCAAAGGCACTAGCTCAGAGGATCGGAAGCAAGATTGTTACTTCAGCAGAGCATGGTCATGTTGCTCTCGCTTCTGACCTTTGTATGGTTATTTGAACAGTGGGTTACACAACCCATTGGCTATAAAACAACAATTGTTCTTTAGACAAGTACAAAACTCATCTTGTTGCAAAAGGCTTTTCAAATGAGGAGATGGTTTCTTCTCCTACTGCAAAGATGATCACATTTTGGTAAATTCTCTCCACAACAACTTGGTTTAGTTTCTTGAGCGGCAATTTGGACGAGGAGGTTTACATGGTGTCCTAAAGGTTTTTGGAAACCTAGTAATGATCATTTCATTTGCAGGTTGAGTGAGTGTCTGTATGGACTTGAGCAAGCTCCATGAGCCTGGTATACTTTGTTTGATCAACATCTCTAGGATTTTGGATTCAGAGCTATGGAGGTCAGGCTGAAGTTATAAGTCGATGATTCATCATTGGTAAATGAATCACCCTACAACGAATTGGTGGACATCGTGATACATCTTATGTCCACATGATCTGATCTTTGTTTTGTTGTTGGCTATCCTTTTCAATTTTTGTCTACACCAGTATTCCTACATTGGCCAGCAACAAAATGTCAGAAGACTGCATATTTCACGTTGATATCTTTAGAACAATTTGTAAATATAATGACTAAACTCTTTGGTCACATTATGTTTGTAAAATTTTGGGACGAACTTTGAGTAATCTCCACTTTAGTCATTAAGGGAGGGTGTTAAAGTTCTTAACTACTCGTTAGTTAAGGATTAGCTAATGGGTGGTTATCAACCTTCCTAACTGTTGTAACTCATTTTAGCTTGATAAAAGAGACGGGTACAAAAGTGTGTATGTGTGTCATATGCCTTCCATTTCTCTTCATTCTTTCAGCATTCATTTTCTAACACAAAAGTCTCTTCTATATCTTTTGCTAAAAATTGTTTTAATTTTTTTTTTATAATTTAAAGAGAATCATGTTGGCATATGCTTTAGTACAGTGTATGAAGGTGTTATAAGGGTGTAATTCAGAGATAAGTTTATTTGGGAAATTGTTTAATTCAAGTTAAGTGCAAAACCAATCAAACATTCTTTATGCTCTACACGTAGGTTCAAGTGCAAAAACCCTGTAGCATAACCATTTTTTGTGTTTGTGTCAAATTTGTAGTGTGTTTTTTAAATAGGCTTAAAATCAAAAATGTGTTGTTTGTCAACGATCGCTTTACAGTTTTTAACGAGTTGTGGGATGTCCTGTAGAATGATAATCCCACATTGTTGACTACCCAAGACAAGCTGGATGCCTTCAACTTGAAAGATTTAAAATCCTTAGCACTAATTAAATGATGTTGTACTAGAGACATGTATATACATAGTAAATTCTCCACATGGTCGCACTACCTAGAAAACCTTATCATATGTGTATGACAATAATCCTATGCACAAGAAAATCGGCATACACATGTAGTTATTTACTTTGTCTTTCATCGATGCTGGGGGCATGGGAGAGTACATTTCTAACTTGAAAATCTTGCGACTAAATATACTAAGGCAAATTTTGGGCAACTTAATGATGATTTAATTGTTATTGTTTCTTTAAAAGGGTTACCTAGCTCTTACAGGGACTTTGTAGAGATGATACACGTTTCTGATAAGATTACAAGTACTACGTTTAATAAACTAGCTGAATTGCTTATTCAACATAATATCTCCCTATCCCAGAAAAACAAGAAAACAGATAAAGTTTATGCAACATAGTCTAAACCTAGTACTCAAAACTGTAGAGGGCATAAAAGTTTCAAGGGAGGAAGGTTCCACGGTAGGGAAAAGAGGACATTACAAAAATCACAATAGTTATACCCATCAACATGCCAATAGGCATCCTTATCATGA
This sequence comes from Torreya grandis, assembly GCA_037957365.1. Classification (NCBI taxonomy): domain Eukaryota; kingdom Viridiplantae; phylum Streptophyta; class Pinopsida; order Cupressales; family Taxaceae; genus Torreya; species Torreya grandis. Next base: position 1,079,036 of record JARHVA010003306.1, read on the forward strand.
TACACATTATCAAGGAAGAGGTCAAGTCAGAGATAGAGGCAGAAGTAGATAAGAAATCAAGTGTCACAAATGTGGAAAACTTGGTCATATTGCCGCCCACTATAGAATTCCATATCAAAAAATTTAAAAACTAGATCATGCTCAAGATGCCAAGCATGAATATGATGAGTCGAAACATTGAAGAGGAATCAACTTTCCCAATATTAGAGGAGTGTGCTAACATAGCCTATATCAAATCTGAGGCTAGGGCTGAGTTAATTGATGTTTGGCTCCTAGATACAAGTAATCAAACATATGACTTATAGAAGAAACTTCTTTTGGCATTACAAAAAAACATTTCTTGTACCTATTACCTTGGCAAACAAGTCCATACACATTCCTCACGGTGTTGGATCTATTAGGATTTTGCTTCCTGATGGTTCTATTAAGTTTATGACAGATACATGGTATGTGCTACATTGAAGAAGTGTCTCCTTTCTTTGGTCACCATTCAAAAGAAAGGTTATCAAATTGTGTTAGATTAGAAATCAAGTTAGAGGTAGGGGCAGAGGTAGATAAAAAATCAAGTGTCATGGATGTGGAAAACTTGGTCATATTGCTGCCCATTGTAGAATGTCATATTAGAAAAATCAAAACCTAGATTATGCTCAATATGCAATCAAACATATGGCTTATAGAAGAGACCTTTTTTGGAATTACAAAGAAGCATTTATAGCACCTGTTACCATGGCAAAGAAGTCCATGCATATTTCTCAAGGTGTTGGACCTATTAGGGTTTTGCTTCCTGATGATTTTGTTAACTTTATGACAGATAATTGATATGTGCTACATTGACGAAGTGTCACCTTTCTTTAGTCACCATTCAAAAGAAATGTTATCAAATTGTGTTAGATAAGAAATCAATTCAGAGGTAGGGGCAGAGGTAGATAAAAAATCAAGTGTCATCGATGTGGAAAACTTGGTCATATTGTCGCCCACTATAGAATCCCATATTAGAAAATTCAAAACCTAGATTATGCTCAATATGCCAAGCATGAATATGATGGGTCGAAACATTGAAAAGGAATCAGCTTTCATAATATTAGTGGAGTGTGCTAACATAGTCTATATGGAATTTGAGGCTAGGCATGAGTTCAATGATGTTTGGCTCCTAGATACAAGTGCAATCAAACATATGACTTACAGAAGAGACTTTTTTTGGCTTTACAAAGAAGCATTTCTAGCACATGTGAACTTGGCAAACAAGTCCATGCATATTCCTCACGGTATTGGACCTATTAGGGTTTTGCTTCCTGATGATTTTGTTAAGTTTTTTACAGATACCTGGTATGTGCTACATTGATGAAGTATCTCCTTTGAGTCACCATTTGAAAGAAAGGTTATCAAATTGTGCTAGATGGGTGGGCTTATCTACATCAATTTGGTCAAAGATGGGTACAAAACTATCTATATAGGATATGAGGATGCAAACTTGGTAAGAAGACACTGTAAAGTACTTCCTCACTCAAAAGAATTGGCAGCAATGACTGAAACTGATACAATGTCTCCGCAATGTTTGTGGCATCTACAATATGGACATCTAGATGTTCACTCTTTGGTAGATTTGCAGTGAAAATGTATGGTTTATTGTTTTCCCACCATTAGCAAAGACCATGTTTTGTGTGATTCATGTGTTTTTTAGGTAAACAAAATAGGGAAAAGTTCCCTCAATTGTCTATTTGGCGAGCCAACATGTGTTTGTAGTTGGCTCATAGTGATGTTTGTGATATTAAAAAGTTATCATTTGGAGGGTGTCAATACTTTGAATTGTTTATTGATGACTTTTCACGAGTTGGATTGTGTGATCCAAATGCCTAGTTAGTTTTAAAAAAATTTAAATAAAGTAATGTGGGGCATGCATCTCATGTATGAGACACCCCCTTTAGAGTTAAAAAGTTAATAATGTTAATTAATATGTTAGTAAATTAGTAAGTTACTCGAGTGAGTCAGGTGGTTAATCAGGTTGTTGGGCCCGTTGGACATTTGACACCTGTAGAACTACAAAGTTAGAATGGCTATTTAAAGCTTTTATGTAATGTGCATATTAATCTAATAAAATCCTGAATAATATTGTTTTGATCCATTTGATAAAAGGTTTTATGTCTAAACAATGATATCAGAACTAAAGACCTACCTTGTCTTTGAAGAGGCTGTCATGGCTGAATGGTGAAGAATTTGTATGTGAAAAGGTGCAAATGTGAGAAAATTTCACAGCCTGAGGAGTAAAAATAGTTTTCCATAAGTCATAATTGATATTACAACATTCGTGATTTTGTTTATAAACACACACACACATATATGTAGTTTATGGGCTGTCTAAGAAGTGATGTGGTATAGATTTACAGAAATTTTCTAGGGGAAATTACATTGTTTTTGGCTTATAAAATGATGTAAATGATGGCTGTGCTGGTTTTAGCTTATAATACAATGCAAAGAGGAGTGTTATAGAAATGAAAGAGGAGTTTTTCAATTTGCATTAAAAAGTTTCAGCATGTTGAGCATTCAAACTGCTGTAATTGTTAACTTTGCCTCAAAGAGGCATTATAAAAAGCTGTACAAATTTGAATGGGCTTGAGAAACCCTATCGTGGCGTTCTAAAACATGCCTGAAGCGCTCTACATCTGCAAATAATGTTCCAAATGCTACCTGAAGCATCAACACCTGCTGAAGTGTTCTTTCTGCCATAAATGCGTTGCAAGCAATCCTCGGGGCGTGATACTGCCTAGATGGATGAAATAGTGGTTTAACTCTGCTAAAAGCTGTTGTACAGATCAATACGATGTCCATCATGAGCTTATGATGAGGAGGGTGGTCTTGACTCTTACAGAGGTGTGAGGTTGTGGGAAGTTGCAGTTGATTCATTTATTGCTTGGCATAATTTTATAGCCATACAGCTATACAAATGAGAGGAAGCGTGTTGATTGGAAAGAGGCATGATAATTTTTGATAGATGAATATTTTATTTACTGAAGGTTTCTCAAGTGTTGGCGCATCGTAAAAGTTATAATGTTGTTGATGAGAGTCGGCCCAAAAATATTTGATTGCCTCATATTTTGATTGTTAGGTAATTTGTTTAGTATCGTGTCATAGTTTTATTTTTATTTCTGAAGGCTAAACAAAACTTTAGTTATGTAAGAGTTTTTGGCGATTTATTTCAAATGGATGCACATAAGAGTAGGTTTTAGTATTGGGTGAAAGAACTTTAAGACAAAAGGGCACAACTTCAAGACACTATATTTCTTATTTTGTATGTAATTGAAATTTTTAAAGAATTAGCTAGTAAACATAAATATACATGCAAGTTTGACACATTAATTACCAAGTGGTTGCCTAGTGGAGTTGGTCAAAGAGTCTTTCGATGATATTTAGTGTGTTGGAGATCGAGAGGTCCAATCTTGCCAAGTGCAAAGTTGATTTTTTAAAATCCCGTTACTTTTAGTGCATATTGCCTATGACTGAAGTTTTGAGTCACGTTGATGTTTACATGAAGATAGATGTGTAACCACTCCTTTCGAATATTTTTTGCAGATTTTGAGTCCATCGGAATGGTTAGATTTTGGTTTGGAGTCTCCCCTTATAAGCTTTTGGAAAAAATGTATTGAAATAGAGAAATGAGGTGTTTTTTTTGTATGAAGGTTGCAATTTTGAAGGTACTTGACACCATGTTTATATGTTGACCTTGAAAATGGGCAGTTTTTGTGTAAACATTGTGAATATAACCCTGTATTTTCTTGTTGCCAGTACCATCGGAGACAAATATGTGGCATCTTGTGGTCTACAAGTCCCTCAAGATCAACCTAGATGACAGAGCTAGAAGACCCACCCATCTTGTGTTTGCTATTAGCTCTAAGATCAGGTTTTGTTGTAGTGGCTTTTTTGGATAGATGATAGGAGTCCGATGTTATTTTTGTCTAAGTTTTGATTTTTCTTTATTGATATTATTGATGAGGAGCTAACCAGTTATCTAGTGGTAGTTATGATGCACAAACTTCTCACCTCTTGACCGATAGGGCAGAAGAGACTATTTTGGTTTTAATTAATCTTCAAATTGTTGTACACATTGATAGGGGTTGTAAGTCCGAAGTGTTTGCAAAGTGGTGAGAGTTGTCAGGCATCAAGTAAGATGCACCATACTTCATGTATGGAATTATCATCGAGACAAAGATCCATGTGGTTGGGCATTCCCATGATGATGCTCATACTACAGTACAAGTACAAATTTCAAAGGGATGGTGAGTGAGGCACATTCATCATCTTCGTGTCAAGAAATGTCGCCAAACATAGGGCACAAAGGGTTAGGCTGCAGTTGCAATAGACGTGTCGACACAAGTTGATCAATGCCAAAGGTACAGGGGACCAGTTGGCAGGTTGCAACGGGTTTTGTTGGATAGCTTCAAAGTCATATTGTTCTTATGACTTTGGATCATATTCAATGCCCCTTTTGGATCAAGGGGTTTTTTGTTGGATTGTGCGATCCAAATATCTACTTAGTTCTATAGATTAATTAAATAAAATAATGTGTTGCATGGGGCATGCATCTCGTTTATGAGACAACCCATTTAGAGTTAGTTAATAATGCTAGTAAATTAGTAAGTCAGCCGAGTGGTTAATTAGTTAGTTGGGCCCATTAGGCAAATTGAGTCCCATAGAACTACAAAGTTATAAAAGCTATTTAAATCCTTAATGTAATGTGCAAATTAATCTAATGAAAACCTGAATATTATTGTTATGGTCCATTCGATGTAAGGTTATATGTCTAAACATCAAGGATGACTTGGGTACATTTTATGAAGAACAAATCAAAGGTTTTCACTAAATGTTTTCAGTTCTTACACTTAGCTACATATGAAACATGTTTGAAATTGGCCTCACTTAGGTCCAATAATGGAGGAGAGCACATCTCCAATGAGTTTCAACTCCAAGAGTATTGTCGGGAACATGGAATCAAACAATAATACACTAATCCCTATACTCCATAGCAGAAAGGAATTTATGAGAGGATGAATAGGACTCTGGAAGATACAACATGGCCTATGTTGTACTAAAAACAGTTGGATGATAAATTTGGGCCAAAACAATTGTTTTTGCATGTATTTGAAGCACAGGTCCCCCACAATTTATCTTTTAGGGAAAACACCATATAAGGCATGGAATAGGTTTAAACCTAAAGTAAATCACTTATGAATTTATGGATGCACTTGTTATGCTCTAATTACTACTGAGCATAGAACTAAGTTGGAACCTAAGAGCATCTTCCTTGGCTATTCTGGTAACAAACAAGGCTATCATTTTCTTGCATCAGATATAGGTAAATTTAGAGTGAGCAAAGATGTGATTTTTTATGAGTTTGGGAATATGCATATTACATAACTTGACTCACAATTTGATAAGTTGGAGAGAAGGGTACACAAGCGTCAAATTACTATATAAAATATTCCAAGCCAATTTTTTCGTTTTTTCAATTTACAAATTACAAAGCAGTGCACCCGTTAAGGTTAGAGAATAAACCAAAACGTGCAAGAAAACAACTCTAACCAGAATGGCGCCGATGATGGCGAGCATTGGTCAGAGGATCTTCTATTCTAAATACGGAAAGGAACTCAACGTCAAGTATGTGCTACCCAATCCAAGGCGGAGTGAGGGGCGACCATATAACGGAGTGATTACAGAATTAAATGCTTGAAAAATATGTTGAAAGGGAACTCAACGTCAAGTATGTGCTACCCAATCCAATGCGGAGTGAGGGGCGACCATATGACGGAGTGATTACAAATAACAGTGTTTGAAAGAAAATGCTGAAAGCTGGAAATACTCAACACCCAGAATGTGCTTGCTAACCCAGAGTGGGAGAGTAGCTACCATAGGGCGGAGATTTATCTATTACAAACAATTATTGAACGAGAAGTTGAACATTACAAACGATGATGAGCAAGAATAACTATACTGTCAGTACTACTGCCAGTTTACAATATGAATGATAAGATCTTGCTTTGAATGTGGATCAACATATAAATCAAGCTGCAATAATATGTATTGAACTTCCTTCACTGAATAACAAGGATTAGATCTGAAAGTACAACAAGCAGACTAACCTCAAATTCTGATTTATGACAGTCCAGATTCTGTGTGCACGAACAGCAGCCCTGTACTTCACAATTTCACTCACAACTTGCTCAAAACTTCATCAATTCTCATGAAATGAATTGCGCAATGACTCTAGTATGATGGCGACGAAATCAAAACACTGAAACTCACTCAAAAGATACTATTTATTTGATGCACGCAACCCAATGCAGATCTGAAACAGTACGGCCCAGCAAGAGGCCGACTTTGCATTTAAAAATTGTATACTCTTCTAAAAATTCTACAACTTAACACAAAGGGGCGCCTAGCCAAGACATGAAGAAAGAAACAATACCCAGAACAATCTTTTTGGTATTTTTGGATTTACAAATTAAAACTCGAATCTGCTGTAGCTAAAATGCAAGATCTGGAAATCTCTAATATGCAAAATCAAAAACTAATTAGACACAATGCAGATTACAATGCACAAAACCCAATGAACTCACAAAACTAAATTAAATCACCACTAGTTGTTGTCTCTCAAACAAGAAGCGATGCTCGAGCTAGGAGGCCTTCATTCTTCGAAGCGATTCTAGATCCAATCCGGCAGCATAACAATTTAATAAACCAAGATCCTCAAATGAGAACTCAAGGCTTTCTTTTATAGGCTTCAATTGGCCTCCCTTGAAACCCTAACTCCAAGAGTGGCGCCCTTTTCCAAGCAATGATGGCGCCCCCCTTCAAGTCCACCTTTTAAAATAACATTAAGTTATTCGACTAGGCCAAGGTCATAACATTAAAATATAATGTTATTTATAAGTGAAATAAACTTATTTCTCCAAGACCGCATTCTGAAGCCCGAAACTATATGAGTCAACTGAAAGGGAAAGTCAACTGTCTGAGACAAACCTGTTAGCTGCCAAAAATAGAATTTACTAAAAATAGTAATTTCCTGGAAAAGCTCAGAAAGCCGAAACGAACATACCCCCGCGAAGCTCTCTGAAAACCCAAAAAGAATCCGCCATCAAAACTCTGAGCAAAGACATCCTCAAAAATAGGAAACCCTAATTTGCACCTTCCGACTAGCCTTCGGGTTTCCAGAAAAAGGCCAACGGTCACTGTGAAGATCAGGTTTGCGAATGGGACATTACAGTCCGCCCTCCCCAAAATTGCTTGTCCTCAAGCAATCGCAAACTAGGATGCTGCAATATCTCATCATTTTCCCAAGTTGCATCCTCCATAGACAGGTCCTTCCACTTTACCAAGTATTCTCTGATGGTTCTTTTCCTCAAAGAACGTTCTCTGACATCAAGTATCTCCTCTGGAATTAAAGTCAACTGTCCCTCTTCATCCAACGGTGGCAACTGTGATGAAGCAACCACATTATGTCCAAGTGCCTTCTTGAGGCGCAACACGTGGAAAACGTTATGCACTCTGCTATCAGAAGGTAGCTCTAATTTATAAGCTACTGCCCCAACTTTTCTGATGACCCTAAAGGGCCCATAAAAGCGAGGTTTGAGCTTCTCAGCTCCACTCTTCTTGAGAGTAGACTGTCTATATGGTTGTAATCGAAGATAGACCATATCCCCAACCTCGAAAGAACGCTCAACACGCCTCTGATCAGCATACAACTTCTGCTGATTTTGTGCAATCTGCAAATTAAACTTCAAAGATTTCATTATGTCTTGACTATGCTGCAACAAATCCTTGGCTAGGGGTGCTTTGCTGTCACCAAACACCAAATCTGCAAAACTAGGCGCTTCATACCCATAAAGTGCCAAAAAAGGTGACATCTTAATTGACATATGAAAAGTAGAGTTGTAGCAGTACTCGCCTATATGCAGCCACTTGACCCAAGTTCTCTGCTGTTCTGACACATAATTTCTCAAGTAGCCTTCCAACCACTTGTTCACCACTTCGGTTTGCCCATCAGTTTGGGGATGGTAACTAGTGCTTGGGGTGAGCACAGTACCACTCATTCTGAAGACTTCTTGCCAAAACTTACTTAGGAACTTTATGTCCCTATCACTCACGATGTTCTTTGGCAATCCATGCAGTCTAAACACTTCTCGAAAAAACAGATCTGCAACTTGGACTGCAGAAAAAGTGCTGGTAATGGCGAAGAAATGAGCAAATTTGGTTAGCCTATCCACCACTACATAAATGCAATCCTTCCCTTGGGCCTTGGGCAACCCTGTGATGAAGTCCATCAAGATACTTTCCCATTTTTGATTGGGAATAGGAAGTGGTTGCAGCAAACCGGCTGGTAATGTATGCTCATTTTTATTCGCTTGACAAACAGGACACTCCTGAATGTAGCGTTGTACCTCTCCTTTCAATCCCTTCCAAGAAAACCTTTCTCAGATCTGCCTATATGTCTTAAAAAAACCTTGGTGACCAGCAACTGGAATATCATGAAAAGTCAAAAGAATCTTCTTCAGCTTAGAATCAGCCACCAGAAAGATTCTTCCCTTATAATGTATCAATCCCTCAACCATCTTGTACCTTTCATCATGAAAAGTACCCTCAAGAATGCTGGTTGCAAACTGATTTTTAGCATAATCAGCAAGCAACATGTCTCTCCAATCTGTAGTAAGCTCACAAAATAAGCTAAGATGAGGTCTCCTGGAGAGAGCATCAGCCACTATATTATTTTTCCCTTTTACATATTCAATGTCAAAGTCGTAAGCTTGAAGCTTACCCATTTTTGTTGCCTCTCATTAAGGTCTTTCTGGTGCATGAAATGCTTGAGACTATTGTGGTCAGTCTTAACCACGAACTTGTTCCCCACCAAGTACTGCCTGAACTTGGCTAATGCATGCATAATGGCAAGCATTTCTTTGTCATAGATTGAATATGACCTTTCAACACCTCATAATTTTTTGCTCTCAAACACGATAGGGTGTTTGTCTTGCATCAGGATAGCCCCCACTCCACCCGATGCATCACATTGCAGCTCGAATGGCTTGGAGAAATCCGGAATTGCCAAAACTGGACACGAGCTCATGATCTTCTTGAACTTGTCAAAAACAATTTGAGCCTTTTCTGACCAAACAAAGGCTCCCTTTTTGGTGAGATCAGTAAGAGGAGCAGCATTCTGTGAATACCCCTTTACGAATATCCGATAAAACCCACAAAGACCCAAAAAACCTTTCAACTGAGTTAAGCTCTCAGGAGGTGGCCAATCAACTACTGCTTTGATCTTCTCCGGATCCACCTTCACTCCCTCAGCACTGATTATGTGGCCAAGGTACAGTAACTCCATCCCAAATTCACATTTGGAAGCTTTTGCGAACAAGCTCTCGGATTCCATGATACTAAGCACTTCCTCCAAGTGCTTAATATGATCTCCCCAAGTCTTGCTGTAAATCAGAATGTCATCGAAAAATATTAACACAAACCTCCTTAAATGACTCTGAAAAACACGATTCATGCAAGACTAAAAGGTAGCCGGAGCGTTAGTCAACCCAAATGGCATGACTAAGAATTCGAAATGTCCATAGTGACATCTGAACGCTGTCTTCTCCACATCAGAGCCCCTCATTCGACTTTGATGGTAACCCGATCTCAGATCAATCTTCGAGAAGAACTTGGCCCCATGTAGCTCATCAATGAGCTCATCAATTCTGGGTATGGGATATCTGTTTTTGATGGTGCTTTGATTCAAAGCACAATAGTCCACATACATGCGCATGGTACCATCCTTCTTCACAAGAACCACTGCAGAAGCAAAGGGGCTCTTGCTTGGGCGTATGAAACCCATCTTCAAGAGTTCTTGAATATTCTTCTCGATCTCGTCCTTTTGCCTCTTCGGATACCGATATGGAGTTGTGATCACCGGTTTAGCCCCTTCTTTGAGCTCTATGATGTGTTCTGACCCTTTATCAGGAGGTGGTCCAGGAGGTAAATCAGCAAACACTTTACTCTTTTTAGTGAGTAAAGACTGAATATCTGGAGGATACTCTATTTTCGTTTCAGCTGGACTAGCTGGAAGAATCATGCACTCCGCAGCCCACTCCACTTGGTCATGGCGTATTAATCTTGCCATCCTCTTGAATGACACAATCCGAGGGCCACCATTTGACATTCCTCTCAACACCACCTTCTTTCCATTGGATTGAAATTTGAGTTCCATGGTTTGCAGATTTAAAGAGATCTCTCCAAGAGATCGCAACCACTGAATGCCAAGGACAGCATCCGTATCTCCAATATTAACCACATAGAAGTCATCATTGACTTCGTAATTGCCCAATTGCATTGACATGTTGGGAATCCTCTTGGTACATGAGATGTGAAACCCATCAGCAACCATAACATTGAAACCTTCAAAATCTTCTGTTTGCAACCCTTTCTTTGCCACCACAGCTTCGTCTATGAAGTTATGGGTTGCTCCAGTGTCAATTAAAGCAACAATACGCTGCCCTTTGATCATCCCACGAATTTTGAAAGACTCATTCTTTTGGAAGCTCGAAAGTTGAGCCAATGTACCACCACTCTCTTTTTCACTTTCGGACTCTTCTGGAGCTCTTTCCACTTCACTGTCTTCCGGATCAGACTGCTGGTCTGAAAAATCAGAGTTACTTTCACCAGCTGAATAGTACTCAATCTGGTGAAATTTGACTCCCTTTGGGCAAACATGCTCTGGAGACCATTTTTCTCTACATCGAAAACATAACCCATTTCTTCGGAGTTCATTGATAATCTCTGGATCCAATCTTGTGCCAAGAGGTTTATGTTGTTTAAACTCCTTATGATAAGGCTTTTGATGAAGCCTTTTCCCTCTATCCTTCTTGTGAAATGATGGTTTGGAATGGAACTTTGCTTTGGGAGCAGCCCACTCCATGTTTCTAGCTTTTTTCATTGCTTCTTGTAAGGACGGTGGATCAAAAGCTTTGATCCATCCCTTGAGTGGCTCCATCAAACCTTCGCTGAATAGGATCACTAATCTTCTCTCGGTGATACCTGTAACCATAACTGAAAGTCTTTGAAACTCAGCTATGTAAGCATCAACAGTGCCATACTGTTTCAACTGTGCCAACTCCCTAAAATGCACTTCTGGGTCCTTCTCGAACCTCTCAATGAGTCTATTGGTGAATTCATCGTAGCTAGTGATAGACCCATGACCCAAGGTGACTAGGCCATGGTACCACCATTCATGCGCCACCCCATCTAGGTGTAGCGTAGCGAATTTAATCGCGTCTTCTTCAGCCATTGGCCTAAGAGCCAAATAGTTGTCTAGTTTCTGAATCCAAGCTCGAGCAGAATTATTATCACTTCCATCAAAGTGGGAAAGCATAACCTTGTTGATAGCTTAATGCAAGTCTCCTTGTGCTGGAGTTCTTCTTTGGTCATAATTTCTCCCTTGTCCCTTACTCTTTCTCTTATGATCTATAAATTCATTATAGGACATGTCCATTTTGATGTCATCAGGGAGAGAATCATACTCCGCATGGCCACGTCTCGATTGTTCCACAAATGAAGCATTCTCTTCAGGATCAGGTTGGGTGTTTACTGGTGCTACGAAGGTGGGTTTGAAAGGCCTTGACGAAATGTAAGTGTTGTTTGAAACAGGTTGAGCAACACTTCCATCAAATTGATTTGAGGCACTAGGCTCTCCTCTGTATCCGGAGTTGTTTTGTAGAGTTGGGTTCTGGCCCACTTTCCCCAACATGAGAGATACCATATCCATCAAGGCATCCATCTTCTTTTCAAATCTCTTTTCGGGACTTATCGATCTCTCTCTTCCCTTCCCACTATCATTTCTGGTGTTGGTAAACCTCTCGTTACCCCCGACTGATCTCTCACCTTCTGCCATATCTATTTCTTGAGAAGACTCCCAATGAACCCTCAAGACCTCTGAAGTTCTCTGACCTTCGGGAACCTGATACCACTGAAACTGTTTTGCAATTTTCTTATCTTCTCTTGCTATGTATCTCTTTTTTCTGTCACTCATAGATGGTTTGTTCACAGGATGGCAGTATACTTAGCTCTGATACCACGAAAATATTTCGAGCCAATTTTTTCGATTTTTCAATTTACAAATTACAAAGCAGTGCACCCGTTAAGGTTAGAGAATAAACCAAAACGTGCAAGAAAACAACTCTAACCAGAATGGCGCCGATGATGGCGAGCATTGGTCAGAGGATCTTCTATTCTAAATACGGAAAGGAACTCAACATCAAGTATGTGCTACCCAATCCAAGGCGGAGTGAGGGGCGACCATATGACGGAGTGATTACAGAATTAAATGCTTGAAAAATATGCTGAAAGGGAACTCAACGTCAAGTATGTGCTACCCAATCCAATGCGGAGTGAGGGGCGACCATATGACGGAGTGATTACAAATAACAGTGTTTGAAAGAAAATGCTGAAAGCTGAAAATACTCAACACCCAGAATCTGCCTGCTAACCCAGAGTGGGAGAGTAGCTTCCATAGGGCGGAGATTTATCTATTACAAACAATTACTGAACGAGACGCTGAACATTACAAACGATGATGAGCAAGAATAACTATACTGTCAGTACTACTGCCAGTTTACAATATGAATGATAAGATCTTGCTTTGAATGTGGATCAACATATAAATCAAGCTGCAATGATATGTATTGAACTTCCTTCACTGAATAACAAGGATTAGATTTGAAAGTACAACAAGCAGACTAACCTCAAATTCTGATTTATGACAGTCCAGACTCTGTGTGCACGAACAGCAGCCCTGTACTTCACAATTTCACTCACAACTTGCTCAAAACTTCATCAATTCTCATGAAACGAATTGCGCAATGACTCTAGTATGATGGCGACCAAATCAAAACACTGAAACTCACTCAAAAGATACTATTTATTTGATGCACGCAACCCAATGCAAATTTGAAACAGTACGGCCCAGCAAGAGGCCGACTTTGCATTTAAAAATTGTATACTCTTCTAAAAATTCTACAACTTAACACAAAGGGGCGCCTAGCCAAGACATGAAGAAAGAAACAATACCCAGAACAATCTTTTTGGTATTTTTGGATTTACAAATTAAAACTCGAATCTGCTGTAGCTAAAATGCAAGATCTGGAAATCTCTAATATGCAAAATCAGAAACTAATTAGACACAATGCAGATTACAATGCACAAAACCCAATGAACTCACAAAACTAAATTAAATCACCACTAGTTGTTGTCTCTCAAACAAGAAGCGATGCCTGAGCTAAGAGGCCTTCATTCCTCTAAGCGATTCCAGATCCAATCCGGCAGCATAACAATGTAATAAACCAAGATCCTCAAATGAGATCTCAAGGCTTTCTTTTATAGGCTTCAGTTGGCCTCCCTTGAAACCCTAACTCCAAGAGTGGCGCCCTTTTCCAAGCAATGATGGCGCCCCCCCTTCAAGTCCACCTTTTAAAATAACATTAAGTTATTCGACTAGGCCAAGGTCATAACATTAAAATATAATGTTATTTATAAGTGAAATAAACTTATTTCTCCAAGACCGCATTCTGAAGCCCGAAACTGAATGAGTCAACTGAAAGGGAAAGTCAACTGCCTGAGACAAACCTGTTAGCTGCCAAACATAGAATTTACTAAAAATAGTAATTTCCTGGAAAAGCTCAAAAAGCCGAAACGAACATACCCCCGCGAAGTTCTCTGAAAACCCAGAAAGAATCCGCCATCAAAACTCCGAGCAAAGACATCCTCAAAAATAGGAAACCCTAATTTGCACCTTCCGACTAGCCTTCGGGTTTCCAGAAAAAGGCCAACGGTCACTGTGAAGATCAGGTTTGAGAAGGGGACATTACACTAAAGGAAGTAGCAATGAACTAGTTTTCATCAATTGTAGCATGAGGTTGATTTGAATCAACCAAGTGTTTCTTCAGTCACTTTTGTTTCACAAGTAGCTACTACATCTTTTGATATTTTGGTAAATGCTTACTTAGAAAATAATGAAATTTTTCTTATGTCCCCAAGCTACTTGTTTTTCTCTACAAAAAAATAGAGTGGTGCATAAATTGATTCATAGGTAGAGGCTTTTGGTATTCCTAATCTTCGGAATTTACAAAATAATACTATGTGGGCTCACAATACTTTTTCTGACTTGAAAGCAGATGAAGTTGGCAACACAGGTCCCAGAAGATCTCATAAACAGGTTAATCATGCAATCATTGCAACTTCCTCAACCAAACCATCTACTTTTGAAGAAGCATCTATAGAATAAGTTTCACAAATTGCTATGTTGGATGAACATGATGCTATAATGAACAATCATGCATGGGTTCTTGTTGATCATGCTCCACGTATTCAACCCATTGGATGCAAGTGGGTTTATGAAGTTAAGTATACATTTCATGGTTACAGTGATAAACATAAGGCACAAGATGTTGCAAAAGATTATGCACAACAAGAAAGTAGAGATTATGAGGAAACATTTGCTCCCACTGCCAACTGGCACACTACTTGCATGGTTCTTGTGTTGGCAACACAAAATAGGTGGAAAGTACATCAAATGGATGTAAAGAGTCCCTATTTTGATGGTGATCTACAAGAGGAAGGCTATATGACATAGCTGCAAGGTTTTGAGATTGTCAGTGCCGAACATAAGGTGTGCCAATTAGTCAAATAAATATATGAGCCCAAAGAAGCACTCAGGGCTTGGTATGAAAATATGGATTCTTATTTGCAGAATATTGGTTTTTGTTGAGAATAATTTTGTTCATGATAAACAAACATAGAGGAGAGTTATGCTAATGAGAATCTTAAACACAGACACAGATGATGACAAGCAAACACACATACACAAATTTCACCTCGGAAAACGCTTTTGGGAAAAACAAACCAGCATAATAACGTTCTTGATTATAACATAAACCAGACCGTCTTACAATGCTAAAACCAAGTTTCAAGGTTCTACTCATACAATGCTTTATTGTAAAATACAATGCACACACCTAACTATGTGTATTCAACATTCAACAACCTTTGTTACACATTTTTTACCACATATTCACTCTAATTGCATTCCTTTCCTTAGAAGAACCATGCCTTTAACACGCCCTTCACTTGTAACGTCTACACAACACAAGAATTTGCATTCACCAACTACTACACCAAGTGAATGTATAATGCTCGTCAATAGGTCAGTGTCAGAGCGCCATCGGGAAGTTGCTAATACTTCTTCAATCTGATAAATACAATTAGACAAGTGTAGGGAATGCCTTCAAATAACCTATAATTTCTCTACATGTTGCACAACTCCTTGCAGTAGCTTATTGCAACTTAACCACCATGCACTACTTCACAATCTCCCAAAGTGCAATGAAACTAAGCAACGTATCCTGCACAGTTTTACCATCATTCCCACATGCTAACAACCTTGCGCAACTTTGGCTACGCAAGACTGCACAAGCATCCCAGCTTACATACTCGACCTGCGCAACATACTGTGCAGTGATTACTTACACAAAAAACTTTGCATGGATCCATGCAAAATTGAGATATTTCCCAACAATCTCCCACTTGTTGACCACTTTGCATAGGGGAGAACGTATCCATCTAAGAATGTGTCACATCCTGCCTTATTAAAATATAAATAAAGCACTTGCAAGACTTATGACAACATTAAAATCTAATTTATTTTACAGTTTAGTTTCTCAGTTGATATATGTATGATGAGTATGCATATGCTTTACTTTTGATGTTTTGACTATTATCTCCTCAGTACAGTTGATGTCATTTGCATGATTGCAAGTACAGTCGAAAAATGAGTTAGGCTCGAGGTAGGAAGACTTCTACAAACCATCACAAAACAACACCATACAGGTATAAATGGGTAAGACACAAATTAGAGTTTACAAGGTTTCACCAATCTTTCATTGTAATGTTTGTAATGTGAATTCCTCATACTATGCATAAAGTCATATTTTTAGGTTGAGTGGCCGTCATTGGCATGAAGCCAATTGTGCAAGATGTTTGTTATTTTATTATCTTGATAGTTTTTGTTTAGACCAAGCAGTCACATAGACTTGGGACTTTGATCTTGTTTTACTTAGCATGTTAAAAACACGTCTGAGATATGGCATTATTATTCTTCACATTTATTTTTCGTATGTTGTATTGACCTTTGTTTTTATTTTGTTGACTCAGTTGAAGCCTTGGTTAAGGATTGGCTATTGATTGCAAGGTTGTTTTGTTACATTTTGAACTATGTTTTTATTGGATCTTCGACTTAGTCAAGGTCAAGGTAATGTGGGATTAATACTTAGATTGGACCTTAATTGAGGTCAAAAGGTTTAATCATTTTTTTTAATTGACTAAGTTCGGTCATGACATGATAATGAAAATTGGGTCTTTGTTATGTGGAAAAGCACAGTGTAAAACAATTCTTCGCAGAACCATTGACCTTAGGTTTTTGGAGGCAATGGGAAGCTAGGGCACGCAAAGAATGGTAAAAGGAAAGTTGAGGCAGTTTTGGAAGCAAAACCGCATTCTATACGCATAGTTTATTACCAATATGGTAATGAGGTACTATTTTTGGCAACTACGTTGCCTGACATTATGGAAAAACTTTGTTGGAGGCATCTTCTCTCTAGGTTTTAAATGTGAACTACTGTGGAGAGTTACACATGAACCAAGAGGTAAAAAAGAAGAAATAGAAGAGAACGTAAGGGAAAAGAGAAAGGTTGAGAGAAACCGGTACCAAGGTTTCGAACTTGTTGCTTGGAAATAAGTAACATTCCTCTGTGTGTTCCTCATTGTTTTCTGTTGTTGCTTCTGGTAATGTGATGAAACAAGTTTTATTGAGTAGATTTGTTGGAGTTTAAGGAGGGTCATGCGAAACCTTGGTTTGGCATGACCTCCATTATTTTATCTCCAAACTTATATTAAACTCCACATAGTAGTAAAGTGTTATTGGTATCCTGTATGTTATTGGGTTAAAGTCATGTTTTAGAGGACTTGGTTAAAAGCATCATTAAGACCCTATCTGTGAAGCTCTGGGTTGACGTACCTTGTCCATGGATGGTATTTAAGAGATTATTTGTTTGATGTGGCGTAGTTGGTTTCAAGAAAGAATGTCTGACTTTGAATCTTTAAGTTGTTTCGAAACTTGCTTGTTGTAGTTGGATTGTTGGTATACTTTTGTTGGCTTTTGGCAAATTACTTGTTGTGCATTACTAGGTTTTACATGTTGTTGAGTGGGTTTGTTTATGACCTCACTTGGTCTGTTTGTAAATGCTAGCTCATGTTGGTGGAGCCAAACTCTATTTGTCATCTTTTCGTTTCTATCTTTGTCGTGTTGTGTACTTGTTCGTGGAACTCTTGCAATCTTGAGGCCGATGGATGGGGTGGAAAGGGCCACCGATGGACGAGCTCATCTCACTCTTTTTTTTCGTTAGCAATTGTACATTTGGAGTTCTACCCCGGTTGTTGTATATGAATGATTTCAAATCTTAGGATTTAATCATTATGTTGTTGGATTTGTCAATGACCCTTAAGGCATTGATACGCCGTGCATCTTGCTTTAGACATATAATCCTATTTTGTTCTATACTTCTATTTAGTCATGTGAAAACTTCAGGATGTGGACTCAACATTCCTTTAACTCTGTGTTAACAAAGGATTTTGAGAAAACCCACAAGTGGTGACTTGTTGTATAAATAAGAATAGTGATTTACATTATATGATCTATTAAATGAAATGGGTATACAAGTAGACTATATGTATGGTTTTGTGGATGTAAAATTATGTAGTGATGTTTCTTTATAAAAATTATTGTTTTACATGATTCAAAATCCGATTTACATATTTATTGAATTTTTTTGTATCGTGTATACTGTTGCAAAACAAGTTTAAGGAATATATGGAATTTAGGGTACTCGGCTGATTATCTGTAGGTTCAGTTCAATGAACCTTATTTTATTATCTGAGTTTATGATGATTACATTTTGAGTTTAAATGCTTGAAGGAATATAAGAGTGAATTGAAAGAGGATATTTGACGTCTCTCAAATCGTATTTTCAATATAGAAATAAAGCAAACCAAGTTATAAGGTTACAACATTTCATATTCATGTTATGCATAATATCCGAGCTAATTGTCATAAGCTTTATAATGCAAATACCTGTACAACACTGCCCTTAAATATTAAATGCTTAGTCGTGGTGTTTCGAGTTTAAGAGTATGAGTTTGCATGGAATGAAAGGATTGTGTTCTACTTTGTTTAATGAACTTGAGAAGAATCAGATTGATATTAATGTGTCTGTATAATTGCTGGAAATGATTTTAGTAATGGCCTTCATAGTGTTTGTAATATTACTGGAATGAATATATTGTAAAGTAAACAATATCATCTGACTAAAGTATTCAGCTGCATTCTGTATTATAAATGTTTTGCTTTAATCATCCTCCATTTGGGTACGCGTATCTTTGATCAGCCATTAATCAAGAAGGTTTTCGTGTTTTGGCTAATCTGGGTGCATTGGACAAATATTGATCTGTCTAAAAAAAGTATTCTCTGTGAACACAGTGATATGAGTTTAATCTTGATTGAAAAAGAGTGAGTTGCTTATTTGGCTGTGTTACTCAGGCTGATATAACTGCATGTGGCATATATATACAATTCATTGTGAAAGCTAAATTGTTTTATGACTAGTTCTTGAGTTCTATACACTCATAACACAGTGATAGATAATCTTGATCTTTGAGGACAAGCAAGGAAATACTATGTAAGCTTTATTCATCTTCGGCTCGAATGGTAGTTGAGTTTTAATGTGATTCTGTGCATTTTAGTATGTTTTATTATCACCTTCCTTGAGTTCTTTGATCCAATTCTTGGATAGTAAAATGGAAGACTAGTTTGCATTTGTTATTTGTAAATGAGGATAATTTGATGTTATATCGTCCTTATCTAATATCAGTATAAGCAAGGCTTGAAGAAATAATATGGGAAATCTATTTTGGGCTATTACATAAAACTCTCTCTCTCTCCTCTAAATTAAGTTGGTTTTAGGGATTATTCTAGCGTAGACATGTTGATTCAATTTTTTTGTTTATAAATTTTATTAGAATCTCTTATTCAGTTAGTATTTTGAAGAATATTAGGAACTACAGCCGTCGCATAATTGTCACTCGACAACACTATGCAATGTGTTGAGCATTGTATAAATTGAATAACATTGTCGTTATTCGGGAAGTTGTGAGTCTCAGTCTTTCAGTTCAGAATAATAAATTAATTAAGCATTTGCTTGTAACTATGATGGTAGCTTGAAACTTTGACTAAACTATTTCATGTTCCTATGATAACTAGAAAAACATAAAGGATTACTTATCTTATTCTAAAGATTGACGTTGATGGTGTAACTGATTTTGGGTGTTTAAAAGAACATTTTATTTATGTTGATTTAATAAAAGGCATTTAGAGGATTTGGAATATTATCTAACCTTGTTATTATGAGAAATCTCTTGTTAAAGATGATATTTATACTTGGTATAGTATGAATGGATATGTTGGAAATTGCATGTTATAGACACGTAAGTTTAGTTTGGTTACTTAAGATTAAATTGATATGGAGTCAATGTTAAGTAATATAGTGGATGGTAAACACGTTTGGAGTTGGCCAAAAAGTGACTTTTATTTAGCATAATAATCACTTGCTTGTAAAGGAAATGTGTTAATTGGTAAATGACCAATATCTTCTTTCCCAAGAAACTTAAAGTAATTTATGAACAAAAAAGCTTTATTGCATGCGCAAGGATATTATGTGATAATTCCAAGATTGATAGTCCACAAGGAAATACAAAGTGCATGGGGCAACCACAATAAACTTGTTGTAATTACAAGGCATTCGTAATGAACTGAGACATATTGATACATGGATATTTTGCACCTAAATCAATACCAAGAAGGAACGATGGCCAATAGGCATAGATCCTTTATAACTCTTTAGAGTACAGCATTTATCATTTCTTCATGTCAGTATTGTTTCAGTTTTCTTACATAAACTAGCTAATTATGTTATGCTCAACCATAAAACAATCTTTATCCTGCCAACTCCTTTAGAATGTTTGAAGTTCACTCACATTCTGGTCAAACTTTGATATATAAATACACGAGTGATTAAAAATGGAAAACCGTTTACACTGCTAGAAGGAAAACTTGAATTACTTGTAAAACCAATTCATGACCTCAGAAAGTTCATATTTTTGGGGTTGTGACAGAATGATGCTCAAGATTTTTTGCCAAACAAATTGTGCTTTGACTATCATGATCTATCTTTGCAACCTTCTGTGTGAACCCAACAATAGAACAGAACCTTTGAAGCCACATCGCTTCCTTGCTTGCATGAGTAGTTGCAATATATTCAGCTTCGGTGGTAGAAATCACAACATTGGTCTGTCGTTTGCTCATCCAACTTAAAGCTCCACCAAATAAGTTGAACACATATGCCCTGGTAGACCTATGGTAATCAAGATCTCCAGCCCAATCAGAATCCACAAAAATGTTATAGATCCAAAACTTTGCTTTTACTAAGTGATCCCTGATAGCAAATCGCATAGTTAGACATTCCGCACATAGACCTAAAGAGCCTCTTCACTAGCGCTCAATGCTCCTTTACCCAAATTGGACATGAATTTGTTGACTACTCCCACTGATCGCACAATGTCAGGTCTTGTATAGACCATTGCGTACATCAGGCTTCCCACCACACTTGCATATGGAACCTGAATCATGTCCTCCAACTCCTATGCCTTTAGACATTGCGCAATTGATAGCATCTGACCAACCAAAAAAGTTGTGTGCACAAGGTTGCAATCATGCATTCTTAACCGTTTCAACATACTTTCTTCAATCTAGCCAAAATTTCATGTTCACACAATCTTGTTTGATTTTCATGCCCAAAATGAATCTTGCAATACCAAGACCTTTCATGTTGAAGTACGTTGACAGTTGAGACTTTACCTGCTTGATCATGCACTTGCCATTTCTGAGCAACATGATGTCATCCACATAGAGGACTATGATGACAAGTGATCACCCTCTTCCCTATAGTAGAGACAACAATAAGCATTGTTGCATGCAAACCCAAGTCCAACCACATAACTGTCGAGCTTATGATTCCACATTCAAGCCATACAAGGATTTCTTCAACCTATAAACAAAGTCCTATTTCCCTTTTACCTTGAAGGTTTCCAACTGCGATATTTAGATCTCTTCTTCAAGCTCCCCATGCAAAAACACTATCTTAACATCCATATAATCTATCTCAAGATCAAGTGCAACGGCAATCGCTAAAAGAAACCTAAGAAGTTAGTTTTACAACAAGAGAGAAGGTCTCACCAAAGTCAATTCCCTCTTCCTACGAGAATCCTTTTGCCACCAAGAAAACCTTTTACTTCTCCAGCTTCCCTTGCAGATTCTACTTCTTCTTGAAAACCCAATTGCAACCTACAAGTTTTCTTTTAGGAGGTAACGTTACCAAATCCCAAGTCTCATTTTTGTCCAGAGACTCCATTTCCTCCTTCATAGCCTTCTTCCAAGACTTACACTCTACACAACGAAGAGCTTCCTTCACCGTCTTGGGGTCTTGACCATCAATCACTGATAGCAGGAGCACAGAACGAAAAATCTGGTGTACTATACCTTTCAAGCATTCTGCGCACCCATTCTGATCTCCTCAAAGTTGGAGTCCTCTTATGAATCTTGCGACTCTTCATCTGTCACACCATACTTGGATACAAGCTCTTTGGCATCTACATCAACCTACATCTTTCTTGTTTCCCCCTTCCCTACTTCTTTGGTTCTTCCTGTCTTGGAAACTTGTGCACCTGCTTCCTTCACCGTCTTGGGGTCTTGACCATCAATCACTGATAGCAGGAGCACAGAACGAAAAATCTGGTGTACTATACCTTTCAAGCATTCTGCGCACCCATTCTGATCTCCTCAAAGTTGGAGTCCTCTTATGAATCTTGCGACTCTTCATCTGTCACACCATACTTGGATACAAGCTCTTTGGCATCTACATCAACCTACATCTTTCTTGTTTCCCCCTTCCCTACTTCTTTGGTTCTTCCTGTCTTGGAAACTTGTGCACCTCCTTGAATAACACATTCTAGCTATAGACCACCTTCTTAGTCTCAAGATTCCACAGCTTGCAACCTTTGACACCACTCCCATACCCAATAAAGATGCACTTTGCAGACTTGACGTCAAGTTTCGATCTTTTCTCCTTTGCAATGTGAGAATAAGCTTTGCAACCAAAAGCATGCAGGTGTCGCAAGCATGGTTTCTAACCAGTCCATTCTTCGTGCAAAGTCTTGTCGACCAATACTGATGTGGTTGATCTGTTGGCAAGGTAACAAGTAGTAGCCATTGCTTCCACCCAAAATTTCTACTCAAAATGCGCACCACTCAACATACACCAGGCCTTGTCCATCAGTGTCATGTTCATATGCTTTGCTTCTCCATTCTCTTGTGGTGTGTATGGAGTTGTCTTCTACCTTTGAATACCACTTTGTGTGCAAAATTTGTTAAACTCTTTGGACTAGCATTCACCCCCGTTGTTCGAGCATAGCACTTTGATACTCTTCTCCATTTGGTTCACCACAAGGATTTTGAAATCCTTGAATTTCTTCAAAACTTCAATCTTCTTCATGAGAAAGTATATCCAGGTCTTGCAAGAGTAGTCATCTATGAAAGGACACATAGAAGATAGGCATGTTCAATGATGGGACCTCTACCGATCCAAACACATCACTGTGGATCACCTGCAAGATTCCACTTGCCAATGCAATTTTTGTAGGAAATTTCACTTGACTCTTCTTGTCATAGACACAATGTTCACAGAAGTCGAAGTCCAAGGGATAATTATCCATCCCTCCTGCCATATCCTTAGTCCACAACATGCGCAGACCTTTCTCACCAATATGGCCCAACCTCCGATGCCAAAGCATTGGTTCCTCTGTAAAAAGCAATGTGCAAGTTCCTATTTCAAGCTTGGGCTCAAGAACAACAATGTTGTTACATGCACTACTAGCTGCAATACCATTGCACACACCCCTTGCCAATACCATGGCTCCGCGCACTATTTTGCATCCATCTCTACCGAATGAGACCTAGACATCGACAGCATTCATCTTGCTTACAGAAATCAAATTCCTCGCATGGCCAGGAATGTGCAAAACACCTTGGAGAGTCTTGATTGTCCCATCTTTGAATTTCTGCTTCACCCCTTCTCTACACACAACCCCATGAGTTGAGTTGTCTCCGAGAAAGACATCACCATCATCATATTCTTCATATTCGCAGAACCACTCCCTTGCAAGAGTCATAGGAAGCTCCAAAGTTGATCAGCCATGCATCAATGCACGCATGCAAGCTTGACGCTACTAAATATACGTCTCCATCTCCATTAGTAGAGACCTTCTCACTTAAGAATTGCGCAATATCCACTGATTTGCCCTTTTCTACCTTTTTCACTCTATAGTACTTCGTGAAGTCCACTTTCTTGCTACAGTTCCAATACTTCTTCAAGGATCTATTTGAAGCCTTAGATCTTCCTCTAGACTTCTAGTGCTTATCCCTAGTCTTTCGCTTTGCTCTTTCTTGCGAGTGACCTCACATGATTAGGGTGTCATTCGTCTAATAGCTTTCCACAAACTTGCACCTCCCCTCCCCTCATAATAAAGCTATGACCACATCTTCAAGTTTTAGTTGTCATGTGGTACTAGTGATTGCATCACTAGATTATCCCACGAGTCTAGCAAAGAGCACAACAACATGATACACCTTTCTTCATCATTCATGTTGACATCCACAAATGACAACTAATTGACCATAGTGTTGAAGGCATTTCGGTGCTTTGCAACCAAGTCACCATCACTCATTCACAATGAGTACAACTTTTGTAGGAAAAACTTGTTTACCAAAGACTTGGCCTACTACAACGTTCCCAACTTGTCCCCACAAAAGATTTACAATCCTTTCAGTCAAGACATTCCTAGCATCCAATCCGACAAACATAATCTGATAAAGCTTCTTGCTTTCCTATCGGCATTTTTCCATTCTTCTGATTTTGTTCTAGAGGGTGTTGCGTCTGCAATAGCAATCCACTGATCTCTATCCACCAAGAGATCCTCCATCTTGAGTTTCCATCACTCAAAATTTAGACCATTGAATTTATCAAATTTTATTTTTGTGCTTCCACTCATTTTCTTCACACGACTCTCCCGCGAAAAAATCCCACTTCAATTCAAGGAAACCATTTATCACAAGTTACTCCAACTTCTACAAAGCTCACAGCCTAGCTCTGATACCAAATGTTAAGAATAGACTTGTTCACGATAAACAAACACAAAAGAGAGTTCTGCTAATGAGAATATTAAACACAGACATAGATAATGAAAAGCACACAAATAGACACTAATTTCACCTAGGAAAACCCTTTCGGGTAAAATACCCAGCACAATAACCTTCTTGATTATCAAATAAACTTGACCACCTTACAATGCTAAAACCAAGCTCCAAAATTTTGCAGTCTTTATATTGTGTTTTACTGCATATTACAATGCACACACTTGACCATGTGTATTCAGCATTCAACAACCTTTGTTACACATATGCTTGACCACCATATGATTCACTCTAATTGCATTATGTTGCATACCCTTCCTCAAAAGAATTGTGCCTTTAACAAGCACTTCACTTGTAACATCTGCACAATAAAAGAATCTACATTCACCAACTACCGTGCCAAGTGAACAACATGCAATGCTCCTCAACAAGCCATGTCAAAGTGCCACCAAGATGTTGCTAAAACTTCTTTAGCCTAACAAATATAGTTAGACAAGTCCATGGAACGCTTTTAGATAACCTATCATTGCTCTCCATGTTGGATAGCTCCTTGCAGCACCTTACTACAATTCAACCACTATGCACCAATTCACAATTTCCCATAGTGTAATGAAACTGAGCAGAGAGTTGTACATAGTTCTACCATCATTCCCGCATGCTAACAACCTTGTGCAAATGCCAAAGGCAGTATCTATGTAAGACTGTGTAACCATTCTAACTTGCACGATCAACCTACACAACAACTAGCTTGCACACCATTGCACAGATCCATGCAAAGTTGAGACATTTCCCAATAGTTTTGTACACAGTGAATCAGATGATACTTTGTATATTCAAGTGCAGGAAAATAAGTTGGTGATTCTTGGCCTCTTTGTCAATGATTTGTTTATCACAAAGAATGATGGCCAACACCATAGGGTCAATGAAGAAAATAAAATTATCGTTTGAAATGACAGATCTTGGTCTACGTCATTACTACTTAGGCGTAGAGGTAACTAGATAAAAGTATTTTCATTACACAAACTTAAGTACCTTTATGAGTTGTTAGAAAGGTTTAGTATGTATGATTGTAAACCTGCACTAACTCCTATGGAAAGTCACTTAAAATTGTCTATGATGAAAGCGCATTTTCTGATGACACAAAACACATACAGCTACTGGGTGGTTTGATATATATGATAACTACCAAGCCGGATATTTCCTTTGTGATGTGTAATTTATCCAGATTCATGCATGGGCATAGGGAAAGTCATTTGCACGCAGCTAAACGGGTACTTCATTACTTACAGGGAACAATGACATATGGCCTTGAGTACGGCCAGAAAAAGAATTTCAAACTTGTTGGATATTGTGATGTAGATTATGGTGGTTGTGTAGATGAAAGGGTGTCCACAAAAAGTTACACCATCCATATGGGTTCAGCTGTCATTGCGTGGTGTTGTAAGAAGCAGGTTATTGTGGCAAATTCATCAACGGAATCAGAATAAATTGCAGCATTATATGCTTCCAGAGAGATTGTATATTTAAAATGCATTCTTGAAGATCTTCGAGTATCTTAGATTGCTCCTACACCTTTATGCTAGAAAATCAGAGTGCAATCAAAATGTCAAAGAATCCAGTAGTCCATGCAAAGACTAAGCACATGGTCTCATAAAGACACCCCCTTTAATAATCATTAGTGTTAATAAATAAGTTAGTAGTCTTCATGGGTATTCCCGTGTGCAAGGTAAAAGGAAGTTACGTAGGTGGTTGTCAAGGCTTACCAGTATGGTAAACCCTATAAATAAACTTGATATGGTGTGGTGAGGGTTAACGGCATAAAGGCGCCCTCTTTGTATTGTTTTGAAACATTAATAAAATGCCTGTTATCCACCTCAGTGGGAACAGGATTAAACCTATGGTATTGTGATCAAGAGCTTGATTTCCATAAATACTATTACAAAAATATATATAATTAATATAAATATTACCCATCATGATTCCACTGCAAAATAATGCTTCAGCATTTAGAGATTACCATTCAGATAATTGTCCCTCAATTCTTCAAAAAGCAATGGAGTTCAATGAATCCAAGTGTCATGGAAATCATGTTCTTCAAGTATCAGGCATTTACCTGCTTAAAAATGGTACTAGTGCCAGAGCCTTGATATCCAAGCAATAAGAGCTTTTGAATCTTTTTCTGCTCCAAGTATTCTGGGACAGATCTGCTCGAGTGATTATTCACATCTTCTTTGGAGCCATTGTAACTCCCCCGAGGAGTGGGCAACGAAAGCAAAGAGCATATCAGCCTTGTCAACGCCTGCCTAGCAAAGATTGTAAACCAGCTGCTTCAAACTAAGAATCAAATCCATAAATTCTAACAATAACCATGTCAAGAGCTCAAGGAATGAAATCATGAACACATTATACAACCAAAACTAAGCTTGTAAAAAAATTTCTAAAAAAAAAGGTGCACCTTGCCCCATATGTTTCCTTTAATATTATTCTGACCTTCCTCCTCATATGTACCATCAGAATACACCCAAAAATGAGTGTCCCGTGGGCACTGCACCCCTGCCAACTACACAACATGAAAATATCATTTATGATGGGATCCATACAAGTTTCAAATCATAAATGTGCTTCACAATGTAATGTTAGGTGTGCGAACACTCCCAAAAGACAAAGACGAAAAACAACTCAAAACAAAATGATTTACACTGCTGCTCTGCTTTAAGAATGCCATAGCTAGTGCAAAACTTCATATAGAAAATGTGACAACTTGGTATTTAAAGAGAAACAGCTATGACTTGTCATTATCAAACCACTGTATGTTGGTCTGCTATCAGTATTTGTCTCCAGATTTCTGCAGTTTTGGCTAAAAGCATCCACCCTGAGAAACTGGATGTCAACATGCCCATAATTGTAAGGATTGAGATTGGTATGAACTAGATGACATGTAACCATTCTACAAACTGATTCCCAAAGTTTTACAGTTTGATTTGAACTACGTCATGGTATTGAAGAACTTCTAAGGCATTTCCATCACTATTCCATACCTTGGATTATATACTCAAATTCTGAAAAACCATATATGATCAAGGTTTGACAAGTTTGTCAGCAATTTGGTATGTTACCCAAACATGTATGCAGCATAGGTGAAATTAGAAACATCACTTAACGGTCCACTATTTATAGACCATTCTGATTCTGTATTAATATGACATAAAACAGCCAGATTATTTTCAAGTGAAAAGCTATCCGATAATCCGATTTAATATTTTTATTAACTTAATAACCTTGGCAAACTAGTTTTCTCATATTTTACTCTGATTTACTGCATCAGCAAAGTAGGCAAAGACACATTCAGGTTTAAAAGAAATTGAGTAAACAGAAACAAAGTCAGCTAGAGACAACAAGCTTCCACAATCCATAATGTTCAAAACACACTTCTAAAAAAATTGCAATAGGATTTTTAGAAAATCAACGTTTTGAACCACACTTTGTGGCCCGTCATCAGGATGAATTTTAAGATTACAAAAAGCAGCTCCTTATATGCAACCTGAAATACAATATGATGAAGAGAACAAATTAGAAAATTTAAATATCTGTTGTAAGGTAGAAACTCTTATCTGAATTCTGGATCTTCCAACCTTACCCAACCTTGGGCGTCCTCTTTCTCATCCTATCTTTCTGACGTCTCCTCCTCTCTCTGCACCTTCCGTGACATCTCCTCATCCTCCCACGCCTTCCTCAGTCCGTAAATAGACTGCTGCAGATCTGCTGTGCATTAAAAATAAAATCCATGGATCTGATTAAGGTGTTTCATTGTGCATACTGCACTCCAAGGGGTTTATGGACTTGTTGACTGTCGGCGACAACATGGCAAGCACCGGCACTTCACCACGTTGTCCTAGTGGTTTTCTAAAGTATCTCCTAAACTGTGGGTGCCACCTTTCTCACTCTAATCCACCTGTAATATTGGTGCCATTTTTCACCTTTCTCACACTTTGATCCACCTCCTTGCATTTCCATTTCTACTGATACACCCGTTCTAGCTCCTCTTGCACTACATTCCACATCAGATTCTTTCGCCATCTCTCTTCCTTCTAAATCTGCTACCTCTCCCTCTCACATAATGTCTCCCTCCCAATCTCATTTCACGTCACTCTCCATTACTCCCTCTAAATCTCACAGTCCTTCACATCCACTTTCCCAGATCTCAGATCCACAACAGTCGCAGAATGATCATGGTAATTTTCAATATGATATCACCAAATTAGTCATTAATTTATTGACTCAAACTCTGGAAAAGCATGCAATAATGGCCTTTATGACTCTCCATTACACCCTCTCAATCTCACACTCCTTCACATCCGCTTTCCCAGATCTCAGCTCCACAACAGTCACAGAATGATCATGGTGCTTTTCAATTCGATAGCAGCAAATTAGTCATTAATTTATTGCCTCAAATTCTGGAAAAGCATGAAACAATGGCCTTGATGAAGGCTCTTGATTATGATGTGGCTATTAGACACAATCATAGAGAAAAACAAAATCGGTAGGAATTGAATGTGGGGCGAGGAACATCCCCGCTGAAGCTGCTGATCTGACCAGACAAGACTGCTCCATGGCTTTAAGAGGAGCTAAAACGCCAAAAATGAACATGTCAGTGGGAAAATTCAAGGCCTTCAAACTTGTAAAAGACAATCCAAATCTTGTGGTTACAAAAGCAGACAAAGATAATGCAGTTGTGATGATGGACAAAGCAAATTATCTATCCAAAATAGAGGATCACCTCATGAATAGCAAGAGTTATAGGATTTTGGCCAAAAATCAGGTAAAGCAGATCATGATAGATGTTTAAAAGACATCACGAGCTCCTCTCTGAACAAGGATCTCAAGAATGCCTTAATGCCAACAAAAGAAGTTACTCCCAGAATCTATGGCAAACCAAAGATTCACAAGGTAGGTGCTCCGTTGAGACCAATTACATCTGCTTAGAAAAAGCCAAAAAATTGGTCAAACAAGAACACTGTATGAAAAGAAAATTGAGGGGGGGCACTGAAATGGGGAGGCTTCCTATCAATCTCAATAGGGATGATGGACTAGAGCTTAGTGATTCCTGGAAACCTATACTTCATATGCTCAAGACTTGCAACAAAAATAATTAATAAGCTTGTACAAACTAATTGATGATTGATGAAATTTATTTAATAATGTCAATTAGAGCATTAATTATCGGACATAGGGCATTGTTATCTTCATCATATTGCATTATGGGTTATCTATATAAGAAGCCCTTGTTTATTATTTTAAAATTCATCCATGGATCACAAAGTGTGGTACAAAAGGTTGGTTTCCTAAAAATCCTAATGAGTTTTTTTCTGAAAGTGTGTTTCCAAAGATAGCATATTTTACATTATTGTTTGAGGAGAGTTTTCCACAAAATTTGTATCCAAGACAAATATCCTAGACTCTGAGAAAATCTTGCAGACAATGTAAATAGTTCAAATTCTGGGCGGGGCCTGTCTAGTATATTCATCAGCTCTTCAGGTGCAACAAATAAGTTTAGCGAACCTTCAAAATTGCTTGCAAATTCAAGATTACATATTTGTATGCTGTCCCAATGACATCAATCATAGAGAACAATTCTGTGCACCGTTTGATGACATCAATCATGGCTTTTGTAAGATATCTGTGGCCCTTAGTGTTTTGATATTAGTAAAAACATGCTTTTGCAATATTGCATTGCTTGGACAGACCATTACCATACGTGTATTGTAGTCACGCTTCATTCCACCTCGTAACAACAAATCGGATACAGTGAAATAAGCACGCAGGCTAATGATGAAGCCCAAAGTTCACAATGAAGAGCAGCAAGTAGTCATGGAAATACAATATTATCAAACGAAAGGTGCAGTGAACTTGATGAAGAAATATTATTATGTAATCAAAGATCATTCAAACTTCAAGAAAACACAAGCGTTGCACCTCAAAAGTGTAAAAACAAGAAAGTGACTAAAGGCATAATGGCATGCATAAATCATATAACTAAAAACATAAGAAGGCTAGCTAATCCACACTAAAAATCACAAAGATTTAAACCAGATGCTTACCTTTAGCATCTTTAGCTCTACTTTAGTAATCTCACGTCCATTGATGTAAACTTGTGTATTTCCATTACTTGCTTCAGGTAGAAGTTTTCCTCCTAAGTTCAAGTTTGCACTTATGATCTTATCTGGCTTTTCGCCCTCCTGCCATCTCAATGGGAAAGAAAGATAGCACCCAAGTCGTTAATTTTGTTGGTTTGCAATCCCTGGTCAGAAATTCAACTCTTTTACAACAACTTGCAACCTCATGAATGTTAAGTTCTCACCTTGCCCCAAAGTCCGGATTCTTTGTCATACCAATATCGTCCAGGTTTTAGCTTTTGAGGAGATTTAGGACAACCAAGTAGTTCAGCCATTTCTTCTGGTCTCAGCTGCCTCCCATTCACGTATAGTTGTTCTGGTCGAAGTTGATTTGCTGGACATTCCTTCTCAGCCTTCATAATTTGCTGAATCTCTAAGGGGCTAAGAAGACGACACAGCATCCGTGAGGATTTGCCTAGTGCTGCTCGTCTCAACTCATCAATTGGCTGACCAATGCAAGCCACACATTTACGTCCCTCAGGCATCGATCCCATTGCTCGGAGCACACAATTGCTACAGTATTTAGCATTGCAGACGAGACACGATTCCTTATCCTTTAACCGATTGCTTTTCATGCATCTATGGCATATACCTTTCACCTGCTTCTTTACCGATCCCCCATAATAATCAGTTTCCATATTACCTAGTGCTACCGTTGGCAGTTCCACAGAGTTACACTCAGATGAACATGGATTATCCGATTCTGTTACATCTACATTCTGAAATGTAACTGCCGAAATTTTTTTCGCTTCATTTGAAATTGGGATAACCAGTCTGTGGGAAGTAATATTAAACGAGGGTGATGGTGAGGGTGATGAAGAATTAGGATTATGATGTTCATGTGTGGATGAGCTTCCAGAGGCTCTAGAAGTTACAGAATGTGGGGAGCCAGGATACAAAGCATTCGCGATGTTGATACGGGCCTCATCTTCATTGTTAGAAATGCAGCTTCGAGGATATATTGATGATGATCCATTCACAATGTGTTGCGAAAAAGAATCTAATTCTTCTTGGGCTTTTTCTGTTGATAATTTGTCACAGCCATGTCCATGTCCTTTATTCCTTGACAGAGGGCATTCTGATTCTGATCCATAAGAAAGACTAATGGCAGTGCCTTGTACAGGTGTTGCATTTAATGTTTCATTATTTTTTGAAAAGCTATTGATTGGCGGAAGAGAGTGTGATGGGCCACATTCCACAGGAGAAAGGGGATCCGCTGACAAGTTAATGCTAATGATTCTAGTGTCTAGTTCATTATCAACTTGCAGAGGTCTAGGAGGGGAGAAAGAAGTATGAGGCGTTAAACGTGGTATAGAAAGTGGTTGCACAACTGGCAGTGGAGTGAGGATGGGAATATGAGTAGGCAATGATTGGGCAGTGGGAATATCATAATCATCTAAAGGCAAAGGCTCTACTTTGGGAACCTGGTAGGCAGTGGGCCCTTCATACTCTAATGCAATTGCATAATCCTCCTCATCTGATAGTGCTTCTGATTTGTTCATGCTTCAATAAGACAAGAAAATAGGGAAAGATGGACGTGCTGCCATATGACGATGCAAACTCTGATTACCTTGTAACGCGATCGCCGGCTTTAACACCTACATACTCGTTTCCGTTGTCATTGCCACAGTGACTGTGATGAACCTGTGCGGAATGGGGAAACCCTGAGCGTTAGGGCTTTGTTATTTGAAGTGGACATCACCAGGCAAATGGGTGTGGGACCGCGCTAACTTGTTGGGATTCGTACTAATGGAGGGTAAAATTAATAGCTATGTCATTGCCACTGCCATCGCCATCGCCATCGCCACCCTGACGCTGATGTGGGTCTCTCAACGCCACCGTCTCGTAGCTATGTCATTGCCACTGCCACTGCCATCGCCATCGCCATCGCCATCGCCACTCTCATGCTGCTGTCGTCTCTCAACGCCACCGTCTCGTTCGCCTTTCGGTGATATACCTTAACACGCCATATCCCTCTGCATTGCTGGTATTTAATTAAAACTGGGAAGCCTCCGACAGCTCACGCTCCGCTCCCTTATGTTTGGGCATTTATTATTGGAACGCTTCAGTTTATCTATTAATTATATTTGCGGCATTTTCTTTGGCTTTTAACTCGTCCTTTTGGACGGAGACGACCACTTCTTTTTATGCGGTGATTTTAAGTTAATTCAGAATTAAGTTTTAAGGGTATTTATTTTGTCAAAATTATTTCGTTTAAGGTATAATTTTGATTTTATTTTTTAAATCATGGTAAGTTTTACTAGTAGTAAGAATTGATTTCTATAGATTCTTTACGAACCAAACATTTTCATCAATTCAACCAACAACTATTCATTTAACTTGCTTTGTTTACTTATACTTATTAAAAGATATGTTAGTACTTTCTAAAAGTAGCCCTGGTCATGGGCTTAATTCTTAGTTTACCAGCAATGTGTAGTGAGAGTTCCATTTCGCACCGCTTCAAGGTTATAGGAGGCTCGCCCTATGTAAATTGCTAGACTAAACCTGATTCCTTTGTACAAACCAAAAAATACACACTCAAACTATGGACTCGTGGAGAGAGATTTCCCAAAAAAGGGGTTTAAAGGTGTATCTTGAGTATTGCAAGATCTCAATAAGAGTTGTCTAAATTTGAATGTGAAAATGTACACCTAGAAGTGATAAAGACCCTACTTAGAAATTAGAAAGTGATTGGTGATTGATGTACAAAACCCTCTAAGCGCTCTAAATAAGTACAAAGTATTGTGGATGCTCCAAACAATTAGAATGCAAGATTGAAATTAATTTAATGATTGTATTCACTTGGTCTGGGTTTGCAATTCCTTCACTCTGATCTCCTTGTTACGACACATGTACCCTGCAAAAAAAAACTTTCTTATCCTAAACTTGGATCGGTAATAATATCTTAAACTTAAGGAAAATAATGAATGTTTGGGGGTTTGTGTTACAGGGTAGCTAGGTTTTTAAGCACCATCTAATTATATTGTCCTTGAACTATAAATAATATGTAAAGAGTGCTTATGGATAAAACTGTGGAAGTTTTTGGATCTATAGAAATACCATTGCTCTTTATAAATAATATGTTGAAAATAGTAAATTATATAATTAAAGATAATTCCAATGACATACAAAATCCTAAGTGGTGTGCCAAAAGCACTCCACTGAAAATACCAGCTTTAGACAATGATAAATGTTCTAATGATTACTTGATCTCTTTAGAATGTATGTGTGTTCAAAAATTCTCTAACAATATCATGTCTAGTCTCTATATAATTGTGTGTGGATGAACTACAATGTTTGTTGACCCAAATTCTACGCATTAGAGGATGTTTGCAAGAAATGACTAATTATAACCATGTGCATGTGAGATGCTCAAAATCCTTTTTGGTACCTCAAAATGCATAAAATAGTCTCAAGTGGGTGGGCACTTGCATACAAAGCTCGCCTGAAGACCAAGTGTGCAAAATGACAAATGTCAAAGGAAGAACTACAACACAATGTGCATTATCAAGGAAGAATTCAATTGAGAAGCACACAGGGAGATAAATAAGGAGTCCTCTACAAGGATATAGAAGATGAAAAATTGGACTACAGCTGGCAAAAGAGGATATGTGGAACTAACTCATCAACAACTTGCAAAGGTAGAGGGGTCTAGGAAACCTATAAACATACCCCTCGACCAATCATTTGAGATACACATATTCATTACATGATTTGCAAACAAATTGATTCAGGGAGCTTTTGGAGGATAAACTTGGGATTTGACTAACAGATTGAGTCTTTTAAGATTGTTGTAATGTATTTTTTTAGTATGAATGCATAGGCATATTCATTCATGAAGTTGTAATGTACAAATGTAATGATGTGTCAATTAGAATCGAAAGAATGCTTCATCTGTTTCTTGTGTGTAATGGTTAGTTGTAGTTTACTTTCAGTACAGTTAAGTTAGGGTTTGTATGATATGTTATGAATGATCTTTATATCTCTTTCTCATAATAGTGTTCTCAGTGTATATGTCAAATTTTGAGCTTGAATTGAAACTAAGAATAATCTAAGCTCCTACTCTAAAGTTAACATAACCTCCAATTGAGCCAGATAAAAGAGACAAACATCTTGTCTTCACTTACCAAACATGCAAAACTCTCTTATGTTGACATGGATTTGTTCATGATTGATAGATTTGTGGTTGCTCAAGGACTTTTGTGCAATAATTTTGGTAGCATGCAACTATGGAGGATGATTGGTTAGTTACCAAAAAAAATCCCAAAAAAATTCCAAGGCCAAGATGATGTCTATCTTACCCTTATGCATGTATCATGATCCTCAAGCTTGTGAGAATGAAATAGGAAGGGTTAATTTATAAAATCTGGATGGGGGAAGTGGATGGTTAGGACTAACGTTGATTTATTTGGCATCTTTTATTTTGGATGGATGAGATTTGATCCATCCAATAAGGGATTTGAGGAAGTTAGAGGATTAATTGATTGATTGAGGGAGTTGAGGGAATTGGTTGGTAGGTTTAATGAGTTTGTTGAATGGTTAATGAGTTAGGTAAGTGGTTTAATGAATCAGTTAAATGGATTAATGAATTAGTTGAGTGATTTGAGGAAGGTGGTTGAGTGGTTCAATGAAGTGGCTAATTGATTGATTGATTTATTTATCTATTATTTTTATGTGCATGAGATTAATTAAGAGTCAATTAACTTTATTAATAGTAATTAATTTAGTTAATTGTTTATGGGGTAATGTTGGTGGGATTATATAGGATTATTTGATTAATGTGGTTATGTTAGATGGGGGGTCATATAGTGATTATGGCGATGTTAGTACGGATTTTTTTACGATGGATTAGGTGATGACAAAATTAAGGTGGTGTGATTAGGATGGCAAAATTAGGGTGTCTACACTTGGTGATCTCTTGTTGTTCCTCGAGTGACCACTTAAGTCTTTGACTTGAGTGATATGTTAGCACAGAGAGTATTTTATTTGTTGTGTAGTCTAGTCTTTAAAGGACTGTGGAAGAGACTAAGAAAAAGTACAACATTTTGGTTTGGTTATTAGGACCCTATATGTAAGGAGTGTTAAGATCACTTCAATGCTAGGGGAAGTAGTGTGAAATATCGTACCCAATGAAAATGAAAATTGAATTTGAAAACCTAGCTATGGAAGGCTAAATTTGTATTGTGCAAAGGCTAGGCATTTGGTGAGCCACGAACGGGATTGGGGTGACACAATAAGAGGAGGAATGGAAGACTTTAAGGAGAGGGACGAGATGCATAACATGGACCCCATGTATAAGGGGAACCATTTAATTGTCATGAGTGCATGCACATAATTGGAAGGCACATTATTAGTTTGCATGAAGGATTAATGGCTTAATGGAGAAGAAGAAACACACAATGAAGGATATTGTGCAAGGAGAATAATTTTGTGGAAGTGGATGTGGAACCACTTGAAGATGGAAGAAATGTGTAGACCCTATGGGAGATCTAAAATACAAGCTTACTCAAAGTTGATGCATATGTATGCATTATTTTTAGAAAGCATATTATAGTTAAGGTGAAGTGAAGAGTGTTGTGTAGGTAAAGATCTAGTGCGGGAATAGGAGATTCCATTCACAATGGTGAATCATTAAAGTTGAGAATTGAACGATTGTGATTTATCAAGTATGCATCTAACAATACCAACAAGAAGGACTGGGATACAAGGTATGTTGGTAGGAGGAAATATTCTAGTGGTAACTCTAATAGTTATCATGAAGGGAAGCGTTAGTCACACAACTATTATTAGAGGAGGAAGTCTAATCTCAAAGATTGGTGTGCTAACATGCCAACATATACAATAGCTGATGATCTTATATGAGATGTTGATGAAGATGCCAAAGTACTAAGGAATTGAATATTCACCTAAGCACATGCACAAGTGTAAGATACCCTAGAGGGCTAACAAAATAACTTCTCTTTAGAGGAGAGTAAGCCACTTGGCCATTACACTTTTTGATCATGCACATATGTTGTACTATAAGTTTGATTTTGAATTAGATTGTGTAGATTTTCATCAGCTTAAGAATGTTTTCTTGAGATAGTTCCACATATTAGGCCTTGAGAAGCAAATCATTCATGCACTCAGATAAATTAAGCAAGATGCTTCAAAGAGTGTATGCATGTATGATACACGATTCAAGACATCGTTATCTAAGTTGTCATATGATATACATACATTGAAACATATGTAGTGGTTTGTTGGGGGATTGTTTCTTATGTTTAGGAGACATTTGTCCATGAATAATTGTAATTAAATTATTTAAATGTTTGCACAGTAAAATAATATATCACTGAAATGAGAGCATAGATAATAGATCCACACAATAATTGGCAAAAGAACAAAAATGCTTGATAAATATAACTGAGCCACTTCGAGGGGGCAACCTCCACAATAATACAATAAGATCAAATTTTACAATATGAATATAAAATACTAACCACTACCTTCTATATATACCTTACTTAGCCATGATTATTCCATAGGTCGACCATACTAAGAACGTTGATAAATACAATAAGATAATATGAAGGTATGTAAGCCACACATATCCCTAGATGCAATATAAGATAAGGGTGTAGTATGCCCCTCCCCTTTAAAACAATGTTATCCTCAACATTGAATCAAACTAGGATGTTGCTACAGGAATAATTCATCCTCCCATGTTGCATCTTTAGAATGCAGATTCTTACATTTGATCAAATACTCCTTAATTGCTTTAGTCCATAGTTGATTAGTGCACACATGAAGGATCTCTTCAAGATCCAGAATGACTCAACCTTATTCATCTAATTTAGATTCAATCTGAGTGGAAAATCTATGTCGAATTACCTTCTTCAGGCAAGATACATGGAACACCTAATGTATGTGAGTGGACATGGGCAATTCCAGCTTATAAGCCACATTACCATTTTTTTACAAGATCTGATAAGGGCCATAATACTTAGGGTACAACTCGTTATTCTTTTTTTATTGCTTCAAATACATCTGCTTATATGGATGCAAATGCATAAAGACCCAATCACCTATGTCAAATGCCACTCACTTATTGACCCGCTTATTGCTTCATTCAATTTATGTCATTGTTATTTTTTCTTACAAACTAACTAGTACCTCCTATTGATGTTGAATGTGTTTCTCAACAGCTCAAACCTTGGGATGCACTATCAAGGCTAAAGTGATGAATGGAGGTGATACCCATACAATGCCACAAAGGGATACATTTTGGAATAAGTGTTATACCACCTTTCAACAAGTGGTAGCCAATGAACCCATTTGTCATGTTTGTTGGAATAAAAACAATGAAGATACCCTTATAGATATTTGTTAACTACCTTTGTTTGTCCATCAAATTGAGGATGATGGGATGAGCTATGAGCCAACTAGGTTCCCAAATATGCAAATAATATAGTCCAAAAAATAATAGTAAATATGGGATCTCAATCACTTACAATGATCTTTAGATCACCATGCAATTTCTGAACTGTATTAAGAAAAGTAGAAGCTATTATATTAGCAAAAAATGGCTGTGATAAGAAACAAAAATGAGCATATTATTTAACCCTAATTTGGATAAGGATATTATTTAGGGGTTAGGGTTAAGGATATATAAATGATAGGGCGCGAGGGTGGATATTAGATCTATAACAAGCCAATTAATGTGTTAAACTTAGATGTACCATATGTTGAACTTATTAAATTGAGATAGGCTATTAATGGAAACTACAACAATGTTAGATATATAAATGACAAAGAAGATAGTACTTGGCTATTTCTAATGCTAATATAGTGCCAGATTTGGTACAGGTAGAAAACAGGTAAGAAAATAGTTTTGGATCAATTGTCAAATTTTGGATCTGGTGCTTTTGGCTCTCTGGACACTTGTGTTAGCTTGTGATAATTACATCAATAATAGTGTCTAATCTTGATACTGGTGTCCTTTACAAAATATGGACTAAATAGGATGCAACCACCTGGATGCTTCTTGGTTTGGTTTTGCCTTCACTCTATTACATTCAAATTTGGGTCATGGATTGTCACTCTTAATGAAATGGCAAAACCCTAGCTTTCCATCTTCAATGTGACCTTGGGGGAAAATGGGTTGGTAGGAACATGGTGTTGAGCTGACCCATAATGACCCCATTGTTAAAGGGCATTGCCTATATATACAATAATCTATAAGAAGGCCACATACTCATGCAATTTTCCCTGTGTGTTGGCTTGTGTATGAATCATGTAATGTGTAAAGTATGTACAATAGTGATTGAGCTTGTAACCGGGCAAACATGACCTTATGATTGATCCTTTAATACTTCAAACCTATAGTTTGTTTGTTCCTTTGACTGATATAAGAATAGGTCAGAATAGGAAAGCTTTTGTTAACTTGAGTGCTTTTGAAGATATTGTAAGATCTTTATATAGAGAATTAACACATGCAAGGATATTTGAAGCTGAACATACATAGACAAATTTTCAACACAAATAATATTTTGCTCTCTATTCTTGTTAATAATAATTTGGGACACATTATAAATATATAGGAATATGATTCCTATAATTTCTCCACTAATTTCTCTCACCCAAAATCCTATAATTATGCAAATCACTAAATATGATATATTGTTATAACAATATAAACAATATATATTCTAACCTATATCATAATATCTTTATACAACAATATTCTAATTAACTAATTACTAATTACTAACCAAATTACTATTTACCTCTCGATAAATACTCAAACTTATACAATGTAAAAGTTAAATCCCTAACAGCTTCTTGAGTGCTCTTTTAGTTTGATTGTTAGGTTTTGCAGGTGGTGGATGAATGCTAGTTAATATTGTATTTATAGCAATCCTATCAAGAGATAACTCACATTAAAACACTTAGGTTGACCATTGTAAAATGTTTCATTTTCAAATTAGATGACTTTAGGGCACTGGACACTTACGTCAAGCCAGGATAGTAACATCGATGTTACGATCTGACCTGGATGTTAGTGTCTATGAAGGAGAGTAAACACATGCTCTAAATTTACAGAGGTGTAAGATAAGTACATTTTAAAAATTAGGGGTAAGATGGGATATCTGTGTCATCAATATAAGGCTGGTCAGACTAAGAGATAGGCTAAGGGGCACAAGATAAAGAATATGTGATGCTTGTGGAAGCAAGGCATGTGTAGAACTAAGAGGAACAAATAAGGTAGACAATGTCATGAGTTTGCCAAGTGTACAAGATTGAGGTGCCACATAATCCCAAAATATCATCTACATTTGCCCTCCTTTATTCTAGTAATGAAATTGTTAGTTTAAAGGAAAGGAATAAGTAATTGGGTGTGTATATAGACCTTGTCTTTGCTTGAGGTTAATTTGAGTACTTTAAAAGAGCTGGGTTTGAGTGCTTTACTAGTGACTGACCTGTAACCAAGAGCATGTTAAAATGTATAATCAATGGATATAATATGGGTCAAAATACTTGAAATATATTGAAATTAAAACAACAAGGTTTAGGAGTACATATGTGTGTCGATGTAATTGCCTTGCCTATTGGCAATTTATTTTTACAAAAGATATATCATTTTAAATCTCTAGAATTGAGATTAGGATAAATATAGACAATTCTTTAAAGTACATGTATCCAAGGATATATATATATATATATATATATATATATATATATATATATATATATATATAGAGAGAGAGAGAGAGAGAGAGAGAGAGGAACATGCCCCCAAATTTGGATCAAAAGTGAGTTGCCACTTGACAGTTGAGATTAGCTCAACCATGCAACCCAATGATAGTTGTAACCTGGTGAGTCTGGATGATCAAGTCAAAACTAAAAACTTGGAAAGATTGAGTGTTTTAATCACCCCAACCATACCAAAATGTGAACCAACTACTACAGTAGATTGGCTTGCTAAAGTCCGTAAAAGTGCATTGGGTATCAGTACATGTAATAGTTTTGGAATCTAAATTTGATTTGGATTTTGCAATAATAGGCACATGTTGTATATCATATGCACCTTATAGTTGTCTCATGTTAAAATTATGTATTATAATGGTATCATGTATAGAATTATACCACAAATGTATATCAGGATCATATAATTGTGTGATTTGGCCAATTCAAAAAATTATATAATTGTGGAGGACATGCTTTCAAAGCATGCCCCCACTCTATTTAGAAAAATCTAAAACTGATATAACTACCAATGTGGAGGACATGTTTCCAAAACATGCCACTACTATAAACTGGAGATGCTAAAAACTAAGTACGTGTGGAGAACATGCTTCTAAAGCATGCCTCCATTGAATCTATGAATTATAAGTACCATACTAAAATAATGTGGAGAACATGCTTCCAAAGCATTCCCCCACTAAATCTGAAACTGTGAGTGTGTGTGGAAGCCATGCCATCATGACATGCCCTCATTAAATCTACAAATTGTGAAAGTATGGGAGCCATGTCACCATGACATGCCCCCACTGAAATGCCCCCCCTTTGAGGTGAGGGAAAAATAGTACTTGGTAGTTACCTCACCTCAAAAGGATAATACAAACGTAAATATACGAATGTGACCATGTAGCATATAGAAGGAAATATGTCTAGGTAGATATAACATTGAAGCACATATAACCAATGTGATCACATGTACTCCTAATATGCATGATAAATATCATGGTAACATTAAATAGTAATAATACAAGCTCAACAAGCAAATAAGTACACACACAAAAACACTCAAAAGCAAGTCAAAAGGCAACTATCTAAGGAGACCGCAAACAAGGGGCATATTCAAATGTCATGAAATCAAAAGGGCATGATTTAGTCAAATGTCCACAAAAGCAAGGAATGACATATTCAAATATCCAAAAATGAAATGGCATATTCAAATGTCCAATAAAGCAAACATAGACATAGATACCACACACAATGGAGAATATTCAAATGCTCAAAAAAATAAGTTAATAGCAAGCAAAACACTCAAGGAAGTGTGTAAAAGAAAAGCGTAAGCAACCAACATAAAAATGTCACATTGGCCCATGGATCAAATGTGTTAGAAAAAAATTACATAGCATATCAAATACCCTGTGTAATGTATAGTCCTAGATAATAGGCATGTATAAGTACATATGTAATCTAAAACATAATTATGTAGAGTGATCATCGAATCATATAACCTACGTGTATCAAGATCGTAGAATATGGATTCCCCCAATGTCCTTTTGACATGAGTAGAGGGAAGGCCCAACAACCATAAGTGTATCATATATCTATGTATGCCTATGTATGTGTATGTAGGAGTAAATGACATGTTATTCCTTAACATGGAACTAACACATATATGCCAAGGAGACAATAAAACATATAGGTGCCGAAAGTGTTTTTGGATTTTTTTATTTTTTTGGTATTTTTTACAATGAGGGAATATCATCCTATGATGCCATTTAATGGATGGTCATATATGTCTCCCCCCCATTGTGAACCTTACAACCTCAAGTTGGATATTTTACATTGTTTGCATCATGACTGGCAAGGTTGAAAAGGGACATAGCATGTTCCTTTACACGTTTTGCATGTCTAGTATAAGATACAATGCTATCATTAGAAATATGCATTAATTTGCCTTCATGAGGAAAAGAAATGCCTTGTTTATATTGGTCAATTTTTTATTCCATTTGGTATAGCCAAAGAGTTCCAAGTGTAAATGCATATGGAGATGTGGTAGGCATAACCCAAACCTAGTTTTGAATTACTTTAGGACCATAAGCAAATGATATTGTTATGTTGTCCAAGGATTCTTTCCAAGTGACCTTCTTTTGCAAATCTTCTAAGTTAAATTTGAGCTATTGAAAATGCTTTTTGCTGTAAATGGTTTTGGTTTGTGTACAATCAACATGGTTATGCCAACAATAAACACCACCCATGTATAAGGTAATTGTTAAATCCCGTTGATGTGTGCACTCTTTGATTTATTGTGAAGCTAATTCCTTTGGAGGATCCTCAAATTTAATCTTTTGGTCTTCAATAAGATCTTGGATCTTATGTTTCAAGGTAAAACATCTGTTCATAGCATGCCTAGGTCCTCAGTGATAGTTACAATAAGCATTTTCATCATATCCTTTGGGTAGAGGTTGACTCATATCAACCTTGATAGGATGAGGGATAGATATAACCTGACACTTTCATAATTGAGGGACTAATGAAGTTGGGGACTCGTGTAGAATTATAAATTGTCTCCTTGGTGCCTTAGATAATATAAAATGCTTAGGTTTTTGTAATGGAATAATCTAATATTACAATAAAGTGATATCTAAGTCTAAAGACTGATTTTGCTTTTGTAACTCATGCAATAGCTTGTTCATATTTATTAGTGGATATTTTAGGGTTTCACAAGTACAAGCCATGTGTATTTTAGATTAAACATTTATATGTGTACCATCAAGGGATGTTGAAAGTGTTTTATGGTTACCCAATTATTGTATAACATTATTATCCACCTTGCCCTTTGAAGAGGAGATAACATGAACCTAGTTAGAGGTTTGAAAGCTGTCATCCTCATTTGGTTTTGAAAGGAAAATAAAATCCTCTTTATCCTTTTGAAATGTTATAAATATTGAAATGAGGACTAGATAGGAAAGGCAAAGAAACTCTAGGGAGCAATCCCTATTACACATATTTTATGACAATTAGGGATCAACAACAAAGAATAAAAATTATAAAGCCGTAGTAGGGCTAAAATTTGATGTTCAAATATCGAGTTCACCAAATGTTTAACCTCAATTTGGATAAGGATCCTATTTAGTTGTTAGGGTCAAGGATATATAAATGATAGGGCATAAGGGTGGCTATTAAATCTACAACAAGCCAATTAATGTGCTAAACTTAGATGTACCATATGCTAAATTTGTTAAACTAAGTAGGCTATTAATAAAAAGTATAGCTATGCTAGATATATAAATGACAAATAAGAGAGTAATTGGTTATTTATGATTCTAGTATAATGTTGGATCTGAAATAAGTAGAAAACATGTGGGAAGATAATTCTAGATCAATCCTTAGATTATGGATCTAGTGCTTTTGGCTCTCTAGACACTTGCATCAATGTGGGATAGTTACATCGACATTAGTGTTTGATCTCGATGTTAGTGTCCTATACAAAATATGAACTGAAAGGGGACGTGACCACCTAGATGCTTTTGGGTTTGACTTCGCCTTCACTCTTGTGCATTCAAATCTTGGTCATGGAATGTCGCTCCTAGTGAAATGGTAAAACCTTAGTTTTCCATCTTCAATGTGACCTCAGGGAAAAATGGGTTAGTGGACACACGATGTTGAGTTGACCCATAGTTACCCAAATATCAAAGGTTATTACCCACAAAGCTAACAATCTAGAAGAGGGATTTAGACTCATGTAGTTCTCCACTACGTGTTGGCTTATGTGTGAATCATGCAATGTGTAAAGCAAGTACAATAGTGACCTAGATTGTAACTTAGAAAATATGACCTTATGACTGCTCCTTTAGTACTTGAGACATGTAGTTGTGTTGTTCCTTTGACTAATATCATAATAGGGAAAAATAAGAAAGATTTTGGTAACTTGAGTGCTCTTTTAGTTTGATTGCCAAGTTTTGTAGGTGGTGAATAAATGAGGGTTGATATTATATTTATACTAATCTTATCGAGAAATAACTCACATTAAAGCATTTAGGCTAACCATTGTAATACATTTTATTTGTAAATTGGATGACTTTAGGGCACTAGACACTTGCATCAAGCCAGGATAGTAATGTCAATGCTACCATCTGACTTGGATGTTTGTGTATAAGGAGGAGAGTAGACACAAGCTCTAAACTTGTAAAGGTGTAAGATAAGTACATTTTAAGTATTTTGGGAAAGATGAGATGTTTGTGTCATAAATATAACACTATTTGAACTAAGAGATAGGCCAAGGAACACAAGATAGAGTAGATGTGAGGCTTGCAAAAGCAAGGCATGTGTAGAACTAAGAGGAACAATCAAGGTCATGAGTTTGCCAAGTGTACAAGACTAAGGTGCTACATAATCACAAAATATCATCTATACATACTTGGTGAGTTGATCCACAACTACGATGATAACATTTTTACCATTAGACCGCGATAACCCATTAATGAAATCCATGGAAACCTCCTCCCAACATTTTATAGGGATGGATAAAGGCTACATAAGACTTGGGGTATTAATAGTTTCACCTTTGTTCTATTTACATACCATGTATTTAGCCACATATTTGTAGAC
Organism: Torreya grandis; assembly: GCA_037957365.1. Taxonomy (NCBI): domain Eukaryota; kingdom Viridiplantae; phylum Streptophyta; class Pinopsida; order Cupressales; family Taxaceae; genus Torreya; species Torreya grandis. The sequence goes on from JARHVA010003306.1 coordinate 1,123,970, forward strand.
ATCCCCCTTGAATCCTTCCCAAAATAAATCTTGTTTGATTTGATTATATGTTTTCAAAAATCATGGGTGACCTCCTAGTAGAGATGCATGAAGTTCCTGAAGGATTTTATGTTTGAGGAGAGAATGCTTATAGAGGTATAATCTATATTTATACCATAATGTTTTTCCCTTCCATGTAAAATTTTCAGATCCCCTAGAGCCTAGCTAAAGATTTTGAATCAAATCATGGGTAGCACTATCATTATCCCATTCTGATCTTGCTTCCTCTAACCAATTTGCCTATCAAATAGTCATCTCACATAATAATGCCTTAATTGATTCATCACTCTAAGATAGTACTTCTACCACCACATTCTCTTTTCCTTTCTTATAGATTGTTTCAAAATAATAGCCTAACATTTCAGTCACCCATTTGAGTTGTTCTTCATAAGACAATCATTATTTCAAAATATTTGAGGCTATCATGACCAGTCTTTATCTGAAAGTGATGACCCATTAGATAAGGTATCCATTGTTTGACTGCATGCTAAATAGTCATAATATGTTTCTCTTAGATTGGCTTAAGCCTATATTTTCCCTTTAGTTGGTGAATCTCAAATCCAAGTGGTTTGCCTTCTTTCATGAGTACACCCCCCATACCATATCCTAATGCATCACATTCCACAATAAAAGTTTTAGAAAAATTAAGAGTGGCCAAAACTGGAGTGGTGCACATAGCCATTTTCAATGGTTCAGAAGTCTTTATAGTTATATTGGTCCACTTGAAGGAGTCTTTATTCAACAAAGAAGTTAGTGGAGCTGCCATACTACCATAATTTTTGACAAACCTGTGATAGTAACCATGTAGCCCCAAAAATCCCTAGAGGATCTTGAGTGTCTTAGGAACTTGCCACTCCATTATTGCTTGGATATTTTTAGGATCAAATTTCACTCCTTCATGTGAAATAATATGACCCAAGTACTCCACCTTTTGGATGCCAAAAACATATTTAGAAGGTTTTACATAAAGCTAATGTTGTTCCAAAATTGACAGTACCTATTTCACATGCTTCAAATGGTCTTCCTAATTTTTGTTGTGAATGAGGGTGTCATAAAAAAATACTAACATAAACTTTCTAAAAAATGGCCTGAAAAAAATATTCATGAAATTCTAAAATGTAAATGGTGAATTTGTGAGGCCAAAAGGCATGACCATAAACTCATGATGGCCTTCATGAATTTTGAAAGTTATTTTAGGTATGTCCTCTTCTCTGATTCAAATCAATGATACCTAGAGCGAAGATATAACTTGGTAAAATAAACCACACCATGCAATTCATTTAAAAAATCATCAATTACTAGAATATGAAACTTATCTTTGATGGTATACTTGTTGAGTTCTTTATAGTCTAGGCACATCTTCCAATGTCATTCTTATTCCTCACCATGACCACTAGGAAGAATATTCATTTTGGTTGTGTTGGATGATTCTTGCCTCTAACATCTCTTGTACCATATTTTCAATTTCACTCTTTTGGGCACAAGGACACTTGTAAGGTCTGATGTTGGGTGGTGTACTTTTGGGAAGTAGTATGATGGCATGATCATGCACTTGGCTTGGTGAAATACTTTTGGCATGTCACCAAAAAAAATATAATCGTCATCCGTCACCATTTGTATTTCAAGATGGGTAAAATCCTTGATAGGTTAAACTTTTATGGAAAACAAGCACACCACAAATCCTTAAATACCTTTTCTAAGAATCTTTGTCATTTGATGGGAACTAACTAGTTATTGAGATTTAGACTATAATCGACATTTTTCAAATGGCATGCCTTTTGAATAGAAGTAAATGAATAGTTCCTAGAAATTCATCTCAATAGTGCCCAAAGTGGTAAGCCATTGCACTCCCAGAATAATGTCATCCCCTTCCATGGGAATAACAAACATAGGAGAATCTAATAGGTAGTCACCCATAACAAGCTTAATACTATGGAATTTATAGATCATCCGACAGTACTACCATCTACAATCATGACCTAAAATTTTGAAGATGGCTAAATGAAATAGTTAAAATGAGTAGCCAACTTATTGTTGATGAATTTATGTGTACTCCTATAGTCAATCAACACAGTCACCTTCTATTTCTTGAGAAAACCTACCACATTAAGAGTTTAAGGATGTTTTAACTATTTTAAACTTAGTGCATGTAAATCTTATGTTGTTACAGTGCTGAGTATATCAATAACTTGGACTAAAAACATGAAATAATTGATTTGACAAGCCTTTCCCAAAATAGCAAATCAATGCACAAAATGTAATTATATGGAGCAAAATAGGTATTTATGTGACTCAAGAGGCTAAAACAAGCTTAAGAATCATTTAAACACCTTTCATTTTGTGACAGTAGCTGAAATCATGCCACAGATAGTAACACCCTTATGAGGACAATAACTCTATGTGGTGTTAGTGTCCAATTATGGCGTTAGTGTCCTTCTTGGAGAAGTTGTCTAAAACTTTATGGGAAGCCACAAAAGAGTTTTGGGGACCTGTAGGTGATTTTGTTTCTTCTAGAATCTCACCTATGTCATGGTTTTGACTGAATATCTTCTAAAACCCTAATGAATACCAACACACATGAAACAACAACTGGATCAAATACAAAAGAAAGGAAAAAACTGGGTTGTGGGATATTATGATTGCATGGAACAGAAACCCTATTGTGTTGGCCAATACCTATATTAACTCTAATGCTAGGGGTCTCAAATCACATGTCATTCTCTCTTAGGGAACATGCATAATCAATGTCCATGGTATGCTAGAATGACTTTTGCTTGGGCCCTTCTTTGATCAAGCATGTTAGTTTAGATGTGATAATTGAGTAATATTCAGAGTATTGAGATGTACTATTGATTTATTTTATGTAATTATGTGCCAAAATAGTAAGTGTTAAATGTAAAATGCCTTGTGAGGCTTTTTATATAGAATTAACTTTGATTTGAATGTAAGACCTTGTTCATTAGCTGACAAGATGCAAAAGAGGGATAAAGACATAAGAGAAAGCTCAAGGGAGGGTTAGGACCTAAAACACGAGAGAAAATGGCCATTAAACACTAACACCATAATTAGACACTAGTGAAACATGGTGTTACTATCTAGATAAGAGTGCTAGTGTCCTTAGGACTAAAAATAGAGTCAAGACCTGGTAGGATAGGTTAGGAGCCCCTGTGACTGGGAGGAGGTGACTTAGGACCACTGGGGGTGCAACAAATAGGGAAAATAAGACATATTAAAGATTAAAAGATGCAAAATGACCATGCAAACAAGGGCTATATTCATCACTAAGACCTTCATGTGAAAGAGGAATAAAAGACATAATACTTTTGGTTGCTTGACAAAATTAGGGTGTGTACAGTTACCCCCATTTTATTTTAGTAGTGCAATGAAGTGAAAGTACTAAACTAAAATAAAAAGAGGAACACGTACCTGTGCTTACTTGTGTGGATGTATTCTAGACCTAGCTCACTTCTTGGCCAAAGAAGTAGACAGGGGATGGAGTGAAGTATGTGAAGAGGAAATCCATAATGTGGGTGTCCTTTGTACTAAATTTGAATAGTGATATGAATCATGAGGAACAAAACCATGTATTTTTCCCACCCTAATATCTGGACTAAATCTGATTATGTAAACTAAATATGTGGAGAAACAAGGCATGCTTGCCCCCACTTTGATATGTGTACTAGATCTGAGTATGTAAACTGAATATGTGGAGAAACAAAGCATGCTTACCCTGACTATGATATGTGTATTGAATCCAAGTGTGTGAACTAAAATTGAAGGTTGAATATGTTGCTCATCCTGCATAATTTGGGTTTGATGGAAGGTTAAGGATCAACTACTATAGATGGTCATGTGATGCAAACTAGTGAAACCTTGGTGACATTCTGGTGGCATCCTAGTGATGATCTTAGTGTAACTTGGCAATATGAAAATAGAGATCAAATACGTGTGCCCTACATCATGCCTCTAATATTGATATCTAAGTAATGTAACTATATATTTGGAAATATGTATATCTAAGTCAAAATGTATATCTAATTCAAAATGTATATCTAAGTTAAACTATATCTCTAAGTCAACTATATACCTAAGTCAAAATGTATATCTGAGTGAAACTGTATATCTAAGTCAAATTGTATATTTGAGCGAAACTATATATCTGAATAAACTTGTATATCTGGGTGGAAATGTATATATGGGTAAACTTGTGTGTGTGTGTGAATATGTATATTTGAGTAAACTTATGTGTCTGAATATGTATATCTAAGTTAAATATGTGTGTCTAAATATGTATATATGAATAAACATGTGTGTTTGAATATCTATATATATCTAAGTAAACCTATGTGTCTGAATATATGTATATAAGTAAACCTGTGTGTCTAAATATGTATATCTAAACCAATTTGTGTGTATTTTCCCCCCTTTTGGTGAGAGAGTTGAGACTAAGATAAGGGTGTCTAACCAAAAGTGGTAATTATCGATATGATAGTGATAGTTAGTTGGGATGATGTTATTTTAGGTTTGAATATTTTGTCGATTATGATGGATTCAGTTGTTTGAGATTGGTAATGGGATAAACCTTTGGTCTATATTGAATTTGTTAAGGGAATATAGGTTTTGTCATTTTATATAGTCAAATGCGATTGGGATATCAATGGAACTAACATAGGGTGAGGTACATTGAGGTCAAGTCCCATGCACAAGAAATGGATCACAAATCATAGTTACGATTCTTTAGATATCGCATTTGAAAGAAGTTGGTATTAGTTAGTGTAATTGGTGCACAAGGTCAACCTTAGTAAGGTGGAATTTTTATAAATGTTGCTTAATTAGGTTGGTTTATTAGTTTGACAACTCATTTGAATCATTTGACTTGATAGTGTTTATTTGCTTTAAGCTAAAAAGTGTGTTGAGGAGACGAGGAATAACTTTGACCCGATATGAGGATGTGGAGGTGCTTATACAGGCTAGGGAAGAGGCTACCCTAGTAAGGAGTGTGTTCTTTTTCCTATTTTTATCACATGTAGTACATTTTTTTACTATTTTTATTGGAAATTTGTTAGTTTAGAGCCATTTTTAGAAATATGGTGCTACTAACTTGATAATGACGCTACTATATAGGACATGGTGTTAGTGTACTAGGTATGGCACTATTGTCCCATATACAATGCTAGTGTCCACTAAGCCTAATTTGTGATGCTTGTTATTGTTGACTTGTATTTGATGACTATTATCTATTTATCTAATATTTTGTGATGCTAATGCCAAATTTACTTGTATTTTGTAGGTGGATGTGCGCATGATAGAGTTTTGAAGCGTCTAGAAGATGGAGACATTATAGCTATTGCCCATAATAGATGTAGAGGTGGCCATGGTAGAGTGTAACATCCCCATTGGGATATACCTATAATAACGTGATTTAAAAAAAAAAATTAATCAACATATTCTTTCATTAGATTTCATCACGAGAATCTAATTAGTGATTGAGATAAAACTCTCTAAGTATATTAACTAAAAAATAAGCACGTGACATCTATTCATCACTGATCACTAAGATCAGATGAAACACAACATAATTGAATATAGAAAGTACTTATAGATTTCCAATCACGACTGGTTTAAACATGCAACCACTACTGTCATAGTACAATAAGTAAATAATTACATCTCATTAGGTATAATGTCTTGATAATAATAAATATAATATAATGTATAAGTTACAAGGTTCCATAGAGCATGAGTTCTCCAAACTCTGATATCTTTGGCAATCACAATTGTCATATCTAAAGAAGTATTGTCATGGGGAAGGAGAGCATGATTCAAGCACTTTTCCACACCAACCACAGACCATCGATCCCTCGCACAATCCCCCATTAGGGAATGACCTTCCCTTCATGGATGAGTAGATAGTGATAGTGTGGGATTCTAGAGAGACAAGATAGTACCTGTGTGTTGTATGATTTTTAAAAACATGCAGTGTACCATAAAAAAATCCATTCTAACATGATATAGTGAAAAACATGTAAATTATACATACAAAATGACAATATGTTACTAACATTACTTTACCCAAAGTTTTCAATAGCTATTTGTCTCTAGGATTAGTCAAATTCATACACACCACTTGATCAGATTACCTTCACCTAGTATTGTGACGCTAGTAAGCTAGTGAAGTCCATCTCACTGCTTACTCAGTATGAATAGTGCGAGATTTGGTTAATATAAATATAACCAATAGATTTGTATAGATTACTTCTTACTAGTAGGCATAAAACATGATAAACACAAGATTAATCAAAATTCATACATTTAGTCCATCAAATGTATGAATGAATCTTCACAATATTATTTATCACATAAACAATAACAAACATAACAAGTATAGTTTATACCAACAGGGTATAATCTGCAAATTTCTATTTTTCATAAGTAGATTCAAACATAGTACATTCTATGACAAGCAATCATATTCCAATATTTTCATGTACACATTACTTAATTTCAATAACTAATCATAATAAAGAAAGTCATAATGCTTATGACAACATAATCTTTCATTTAAGTAGCTTGTTATATTTTTAGGAGGCTGTATGCATAGTGTCCAATCCTTCTAGAATATATGACTTAGTTTTTTATAGAAAATAAACTATAAATGTAAGCACAACTTTCAATGTACTAATATAAACTATATATGTATATGAACTTGTACATATTAATATACTCATAGTATGCACTGCACACAAGTTTTCAATAATATATAAATACTGTATGTAAATGCTAACAATCACTTGTAATTTTAATCAAAGACTTTATGAGATTTCAACTTCCCGATAATATATCTTTGCTCGGTTTGATCCATGTATAAATAGATCGCATAAATATATAGATAATTGGATACCTTTGCTCGATAAATAATATCACGATATATCCATAAATCAATATCACATGATCAATATCCGTAAATCCAATATACCTAATAAATAATATATTTGATAGATATCTTTACATGAATATACATATATTACTATATTTTAATGAATATATTTAAACAACTAACTTTAACTCAATTTTGTTCATATGTGTCATTCTTCCTAGGCTATGTAGTTGTCAAGTATTTATTATCTCTAAATATACCATAAAAACATACCAAATTATGTAACTACAGAGCTAAGACATTGTAACTATACATATCTTAAACCCAAGATACCATGATTAATCATATAATACGTAATAGATGAGTTTAAGCTATCCAATATTTTAATCATCATCATCATTCAAAAATGTATAAAAGTTGTTGAGTTATGGAGCTAAAAGCTTCACCAATGAGCTAATGTGGAGGTTGTTGGGCTTAACCAGTAACCGGCATTGGTTACACAGTAATCAACATCGGTCAAAACCAACTGGGATCGGTTAGGGGTCGACCGGCATCGGCGACATCGATTAGAACCAACCGACATCAGTTAGGGGTCAATCGATATCGGTCAGGGGTCGGCCGGCATTGGTCATCTTTAGATCGACACCGACTTCTGTGCATTTCCAGGCGTTTCCAAAATTCTATTTTTAGATGAACAGTTAGTTTGCATGTATAGACTAAAATTAGCTTTGAGTCTATTTTTCTAATTATTGTTTGCTTTCAATTCTATTTAAGAGACCCATGGGGCAGTATTGTAATTGAAAAGAAAGGGGGAACAATTCAATAATTGAATTGGTTGTAATTGATTGAGAGAGAGAGAGAGAGAAATCTTGAAGGAGAATTACTGTACATCTGAGAGGTGTGAGAAGAGAGATTTTTTCATTGTATTTCCTTCTAGAAGAGTTTAATACAGATTGGTTGTTTCTCGTATCTCCTATTATTTGCTATTTCTGATTTCTAGTTACTTATTACTTCTGGTTTCAATTTTGTGTTTAGTTGCTTATACAAAAGTAATCAATTGTACTCTAAGATCCTGACAACTGGTATCAGAGCTCTAAACACTGACAAGTGGTATTAGAGCTATGTGTATACACTAACAAGTGGTATCAGAGCATGTTAGTATTTTTTGATTACAAAATTCACTCACAGGGGTTTCTGATTGAGTGGGAGCAAAGCAATGGCAGAAAAAAGTAAACTAAAAATGGAAAAAATCAATGGCAAGAATTATCAATTATGGAGGATGTAGATTGAAGATTATCTGTATCAAAAATATCTGTATTTACCGTTGGGTGGGGTTTCAAGGAAGCCCATATATATGGAAGATGAAGAATGGAATGTTCTTGATAGAAAGGCTCTTGGATCTATAAGGTTGAGCCTGGCAGCTTCTGTGTTTTCCAACTTATCACAGGTAAAGACAACGGTAGAGTTAATGGATACTTTGGCAAATTTATATGAAAAACCCTCAGCTTCGAATAAGGTATATCTTATGAAGCAATTATTTAATTTGCAAATGCAGGAAGGTGGATCTGTATCTAGTCATCTTAATGATTTCCATGCAATAGTAAATCAGTTAAATTCAGTCAAAATAGTTTCTGATGATGAAATTAAGGCTCTCTTAATCTTATGCTCTTTACCTGAAAGTTGGCATAGTTTGGTAATGGCAGTTAGTAATACTGCATCTGCTTCAAATATCTTGAAAGTTGATGATGTTAGTGTAATCTTGAATGAATAAATTCGTAGGAAAAGCATAGGGGAAACATCAGGTAATGCTTTAAGTGTTGAAAGCAAGGGAAGGCAAAGAGAGAAAGGCAAGCAAGGGAAATCAAGGTCAAAGATGGGAAGTAGATCCAAATCTAAAAATGGAAGAATAACATGCTGAAATTGTGGAAAGAAAGGGCATGCAAATAAAGATTGTTGGTTGAAGGATAACAAAGAAAATCAACATGAAGGTAATAAAGAAGCAAAAGTTGTGGGTATTGTTGCACATGATGCTCTTACATTTTCTTTGGATAATAAAATAGAATCATGGGTTTTAGATTCTAGTGCCTCTTTCCATGCAACCCCAAATAGAGAATTTTTCAATGATTATGTCCATGGAGATTTTGGAAAAGTTTATTTAGGGGATGATGAGCCTTGTAATATTGTTGGCAAAGGAAAAGTGCAGCTGAAATTGCAGAATGGCAACACATGGGTGTTGAAGGATGTCATGCATGTACCCATCTTGAAGAGAAATCTAATTTTTGCAGGAAAGTTGGGTGATGAGGGTTGCACAGTAACTCTCATAGCTGAATCTTGGAAAGTTTTCAAGGGTGCACTTGTATTAGCAAGAGGTAAGAGAGTAGGTTCACTTTATCTATCTATTGTATTACTGATTATTCTCCTTCTGTTTTATCTACTTCAGATGTAGATGCAAAGTTGTGGCACTGTAGGCTAGGTCACATGAGTGAGAAGAGAATGAATGTTCTTAAGTCAAAAGGTAAGCTTTCAGATTTGAAAAGCATAAATCTAGATTTCTGTGAGCATTATATTTTTGGAAAATAAAAGAAAGTGAGTTTTCTCAAAACTGGGTCAACAAAGAAGAAGCACAAGTTGGAGCTTGTTCACATAGATGTGTGGGGACCAGCTCAGGTAGCTTCTATTGGAGGATCACAATATTATGTTTCTTTCATTGATAATGCTACTCGAAAGGTATGGAGTTATTGCATAAAGAGGAAATATGATGTTTTTGACACATTTAAGAAATGGAAAGCTTAGGTTGAGAATGAAACATGTTTGAGATTGAAGTGCCTTAGATATGACAATGGTGGTGAGTACTACAGTAATAAATTCAACAGTTACTGTTCTATGAGTGGAATATGCAGGGAAAGGATGGTTCCAAGGACACCTCAGCAAAATAGAGTTGCTGAAAGGATGAATAAAACAATAATGGAGCGTTCACGGAGTATGAGGTTGCATGATAGTTTGCCCTTATAGTTTTGGGTAGAAGCTGTAGATACTACGGTTTACCTAATTAACAGAGGACCTTCTACTGCACTGGATGGTGGAATTCCAGAATAGGCTTGGACAAGTAAAAAGGTAGATCTTTCATTTCTCAGAGTTTTTGGTTCTAAAGCTTTTGTGCACATTGATAAAGAAAATAGAAAGAAGCTGGATGCTAAATCTATGTGGTGCACTTTCATTGGTTATGGTTTTGGAGATTTCGGATTACGGTTGTGGAATTTAGAAACTAACAAAATTATTAGAAGCCGTGATTTAGTTTTCAATGAGAAGGTGATGTACAGTGATCAACTCAAGAGGCTGAATAATTTTGAGCAGGGCAATCTTGATTTGGAAGAGGTTATGATCCAAAATGAGCTCATGGGTTAAAATCATCACTCACAAGAAAACACAGAGACCGACATCGGTCAGGTGGAAACTAACATCAGTCAGGTGGAATCGACATCAGTCGGTTGTAGACTGACATCGATCAGAGATGACCGGGATGAGTCACTGTCAGAAGAAAATTTGGGCAGACAACAAGCTGTAAATGAGTCTCAAACGCCCATAAAGAGGTCTGAAATGGTAAGTAAACCTCCAATTCATTATTCCTCTTCTTTATACTACTCGTTGATCACTGATGGTGGAGAACCATAAAGTTTTGATGAGGCAATGCAGGTAGAATCTAGGAAATAGTGGGAGCATGGCATGAATGAGGAAATTGATTCCTTGGAAGAGAACCATACGTGGGATTTGGTTGAGTTGTCAGCCAAAAAGAAAGCACTGAAAAACAAATGGGTATACAGGTTAAAGGAAGGAGAGAATGGACAAATGAGACATAAGGCCAAGTTGAAGAAAAACTTATATGGTCTTAAGCAAGCTCCAAGACAATGGTATTTGAGGTTTGACAGGTTTATGATAGAGCATGGCTTTATTAAATGTCAATCTGACCATTGTGTTTATTTTAACAGATTGGATAATGGTAGTTATATTATCTTGTTACTGTATGTAGATGATATGCTTGTTGCAGGTTCACACATGTAGGAAATTATTGAGCTTAAGGTAAAATTAACTCACACATTTGCCATGAAAGATTTAGGAGCAACAAAGAAAATCCTTGGCATGAGTATTAAGAGAGACAAGAAAAATCACAGTTTGATTTTGTCTCAAGAGGATTATGTGAATAAGGTGTTGGAGAGGTTCAATATGAAGGATGCAAAACCGGTAAGCACACGTATGGCTGGACACTTCAAGTTGAGCAAAGAACAGTGTCCTAAATCTCATGATGAGGTTGATCAAGTACATGAGTAGAGTTCCATATGCTTTAGTAGTTGGGAGCTTGATGTATGCAATGGTATGTACTAGACCATATATTGCCCAAGCAGTGGGAGTTGTCAGCAAGTTTATGGCCAATCCAAGAAAGGAACACTTGAAAGCAGTTCAGTGGATTCTCAGATATCTGAGAGGGACCAGCAGTAAGCATTTATGCTATGGAGGGTCAAACACTTCTCTACATGGGTATGTAGATTTGGATATGGCAGGTGACTTGGATGGTAGGAGAAGCACCACAGGATATGTGTTCACTATTGGTGGAACGACGGTTAGCTAGATTTCAAAGTTATAGGAGGTTGTTGCCTTGTCTACTACAGAGGCAGAATACATTACAGTCACAGAGGCTAGCAAGGAAATGATTTGGATGACTCGGTTCATAAAAGAGTTGGGAAAGGAGCAAAAGAGTTGCAGATTGTACAGTGATAGTCAAAGTGCAATTCATTTGGCAAAGAATTTAGCCTTTCATTCAAGAACCAAACATATATAGCTTAGGTACCACTTCATTAGACACGTATTAGAGGATGGACAGTTGAAGCTGGAAAAGATCCATACGGATAAGAACCCTGTTGATATGTTAACAAAGCCAATAACAAAGGAGAAGTTGAATCTTCATTCAACTTTTGTTGGTCTTCAAGATTGAACTTGAAGAGGGAGAAACAAGCCATAGAAACAAGCTATAGGATGTTGCTGTACAGGTACAGGTGCAACTATTTATCTCCAAGTGGGAGATTGTTGAGTTGTGGAGCTAAAAGCTTCACTAATGAGCTAATGTGGAGGTTGTTGGGCTTAACCAGTAACCGACATCGATTACACAATAACTGACATCGGTCAAAACCAACCGGCATCAGTTAGGGGTCGATCGACATCGGCAGCATCGGTCAGAACCAACCGACATCAGTTAGGGGTCAACCGACATCAATCAGGGGTCGGCTGACATTGGTCATCTTCTGACTGACACCGACTTCTGTGCATTTCCAGGCGTTTCCAGAATTCTATTTTTAGATGAACAGTTAGTTTGCATGTAAAGACTAAAATTAGTCTTGAGTCTATTTTTCTAATTATTGTTTGCTTTCAATTCTATTTAAGAGACCCATGGGGCATTATTGTAATTAAAAGGAAAGGGGGAAAAATTCAGTAATTGAATTGGTTGTAATTGATTGAGAGAGAGGGAGAACTCTTGAAGGAGAATTATTGTACATCTGAGAGGTGTGAGAGGAGAGAGATTTATTCATTGTATTTCCTTTTGGAAGAGTTTAATACAGATTGGTTGTTTCTCGTATCTCCTATTATTTGTTGTTTCTGATTTCTAGTTACTTATTACTTCTAGTTTCAATTCCGTGTTTAGTTGATTATACAAAAGTAATCAATTGTACTCTAAGATCCTGACAACTGGTATCAACGCTCTAAACACTGATAAGTGGTATCAGAGCTATGTGTATACGCTAACAAAAGTATCATACAATGTCATCTATCCAGTATAATCAAATAATTATGTCTATTCCATTATGTCTATCTCATTTCCATAATGATTATGAACATACAAACATTATGATTATATTGATAGGTAAATATGGTATTTTTATAATTTTCAATGTAATGCTTAAGCTGGTAGGTGTATCAAGTATTTTAATCCCCATACCCATGTTTACAGTATGAAGTATTGCGCTAGAACCCATACCTAATAAAATAGCATATATACTTATATTATCTACCCTATATAAATCTAGAGTTCGTTTTAAGAATCGTGCATTATACCTAACAATAACAATTTCATTAACTTCTGCTAAGAAACAATCAAATAGTTTGAGAGCTACAATTAATATGACCCATATTTATGAAACACATGTCTAAAAAGGTTTTGCATTGCATCTTCTTAATCAAACTATGTTGGTCAATGATATTTCTTGTTATTGTACAAGAACTGTGTACCTACATGGTTGTATATACCTACAAATTTATCAAGAGAGATCATATGGCTATGAATATGTTGCTACAACTATATATATATATATATATATATATATATATATATATATATATATATATATATATATATATATATATATATATATATATATATATATATGCACTATTTTAGGATTGGTTTTATATTGGATCCCCATCCATAACTAGATATTCGTAATAAATTTCCATGCTATAACTGGATCATTGTCAATAAAGACATATATGTGTGTTAGTAAATTGTTGGTAGCCATATTTATAAATATCATTGCCAATAAAATTTTATTTTTGTATGTATATATAATT